>JAEQBH010002859.1:0-224217 GCA_016808115.1 Tetrastigma voinierianum | reverse complement strand
TCAGAACTCTATTCACAATGACATTATGCCCTAGCGAATTTGTCACCAAGATATCATAATTAATTTCACTCTGTGAACTACCTAAACTCTAATGAAGTACAAACATAGGAATGAGTTGATCTTGGATCTATCAATGCATGTATAATAGTCTCAAAGATATGGAAATTACCAACTATCACATCCGGGGCATTTTTATCTTCGACTGATTTCATTGCATACGCCCTGGTTGGAGCACGAGCATCCTGTCTGCCTATGGTTTGTGTCGCTTGTCTTAGTGCACTTGGTGATGCAATACTCCATTGTCCCTACTTGCTCTTCTCTCAGACCACTGAAACCTGCACTCCCCAAATCCGAGGTGCCGTGGAAAGAACGAGCTCTAAGACACCTTACTTCAGGCTCATTGGATCCACAAACCAAACAAGCACCCGTCAATCTCCAACACTCTCCTTTATGTTTCCTCCCACAATGTGTACAAAGAGGAGCCGTCCTCCGATAAACCTCCTAGTGCACTAGCAACCATGGTGCCTGTAGAATACCTTGCTACCTGTGAAATCTGAAATGGGTCCCCGAGTCAGGGATCGATTAGGAACCCTGTGGTTCTCTAAATTTCTTATTCTAGTGTTGATAAGAACTTGACTGAGCGGGGTATTTCTTACCCTGTCTTCTTTCTTTTCTATCGTACTCTTCCTTTTTCACCCTTTCAACATTTAGCGCACATGTCACAATCTTAGAAAAATCTTCATGGTCGAATCCTGTGACATGGGCCCAAATATAACCATTGAGGCCATTCTCAAACTTACGACACTTTTCTTCCTCTGTGACTAACATCTCTGGAGCATACTTGCTCAACCGGGTGAATTCCTTCTTATATTCTATCACACTCATCTTCCTTGCTTCAAATTATGAAACTCTTGTCTCATATTGCTTTGGTAAATACGACCCACATACTATTTCCTGAATTCCGCCAGGAAAAACTCCAATGTAACACTTTCCGGTGGTGCAGTTCTAGTCACAGAAACCCACCACTGGTATGCCTCATCTAGTAGTAATGAGGTCGCACACTCTAAATTCTCCTCCCGTGTGCAATACATTTGACGCAACATTCTCTCAATTCTTTCGAGCCAATTTTCCGCCATGGAAGGCTCATCATCTTTCTTCCCAAGAAAATCTATGGGTCGGTATTTTGCCATGCTCTCTACGACTGACAGCTAAGGAATAACTGTAGCTAATTGCGCTGCTCTTTGCAATGCTTGAGCTATTTGCTAGAGGATATCCATAGTATCTCCTACTGCTTGACCTTGCTCATGTATCGATGGAGCATGGGATGCTTGCCCACCATCCACATTAACTGGGCTATTTGGGTAACTTCCCGAGTCACCTTTGACCCTATTATGGCCTGTACTATCCATGCTTACCTATTAAGACCGACAAGATCCGCATCAGAGTCACGTCATCCCTTAAATGTAAATGCAATGCATGTCACAAACAATTTCAAAAGTCATTTTATAGAACCGCCTAAACCTTGGCTCTGATACCACTAAATGTGAGGGAGCCGCACTTTATTCACCGACCGAATTCGAGTATGAACTGATCCGGACGCGTCCTCTTTACAAATCTTGATACAATTCCCTTTCTCAATAAAACACATTTCAAATACTCATTTGTAAAGGATAATTATCCTTATGAAAATATATACGTATATATCACGTTAACTTAAAGAGGGCCCATCATTTTGTTCTCAATACACATTTTCATTCAATATGGCATTATATGCCCATTTGCTCCATTTCCCACCTTTGTACATTATGACATTATAAGTCGTTATAAATATAAAAAACATTTACAAATGTTTATCAGAGTTCAATTTTCACAACATAGTTTTAATACAAAAAGTATCAAAAAGCGATCATGGGGTTTCATGTATGCATGGTTGAAGCTTTACTTTTACTCCGCGCGGCTGACGTACGACTCGCGCTTGCACGGTCTTTTTTCGAACCCGTTCACTCCTAGATTGCACGATGATAAAAAACAACGTGCTAAGCATTGTCATATTAGTGGTTCTATAGCGCCTCTTCATTTTATTTAACACAAATCATGCAACTTTTCTAGCTACGTTTTTATCCTTATTGAACAATGCAATATATTATGTATATATATATATATATATATATATATATATATATATATATATATATATATATATATATATATATATATATATATATATATATATATATATATTCATTTCATATACATTCATTGATCATTCCAAATATGCACTTTCATATGCGATAACTCATTCCAAAACTCAAATCATGCTTTTCACAAATATTCTTATCATTTTGCCCTGGGTTTGAATTTAGCTAATGTTTTCGTGTAGGATAACGGAATCATCGCATCGGTCCCGTCGCTGCAGTCATAAAAGGTTTTATAACACGGCATGGTCCCGTTGGGCTGTTGATGGGTTATAAAAAAAAAATCATTTTATGAACACTACCGATACTGTCCCGCTGGGCTACGGATCGGAGTGACACTACATTACGTTTGTTCACAGTATTGCTAGTTTGACCCTTATTGGTATACTAATCTATCCTTAACTCAAATATGACGGATAACATTCTATTAAGGGCATTAAAAATTAGTCATAGAAATTTACAATAGGGTATATACATTTATACTCAAATAACACATTTCAATACCCATGCAATTTTTTTCATGACAATCATTTCACAATCAATTTTCTCAAATCACTTAAAATAAATCAATATGCAATTTTATTGAAAATCATTTCAATAATTGCACAAACAATTTTGATACTTGAAATAAGAAGAGAAGAATAGAGAACGAACCAAAAGGTTACCGTGACTTCGATTCTTATCCTTAAATTTCGACTTCAATTGGTTTTCTCTGCCGCTAACCCCTAATCCATGACAATTAGAGAACAATATCAATTGGCTTATTTACGTTTCTAGTTAGGGTTGTTTTCTACCCAACACACCTTTACTTGTAAAATTTTTCTAGGAACAAATGAGCCATATTTTACCCAACTTCCTTCAAGTCCATTGTTCCTCTATAAATCTATTTTATTCAGAAATTGGAATCATCCAATTTGGAGCACTGAAACTAGATATGTCCTAAACATCCGGGACTATTCTATTTTCAACACAGAACCAGAAATTTCCAAAAAACAGAGTTCCTTTTAGACGAATTTCTAGGTCTAATGGGGTTTAAATTTGAATACACTTATTTCAAGAATATTTGTTCTCCTAGAAGTCTAGTTTACCCAATAATTTGAATCACTCAATTTGGATGAGTGAAACTCAACTTATGGCCTAAATACCAAAGTTGTTCCGAAACACCAAAACTGTATCAGAACTGAACCAGAATTGACCCGAAAAGTAGCCTCACTTTGACGAATTTTCTGGGTCCAATGGGGTCCAAATTTGGATACACTTATGTCAGGGAGATTTGTTCTCCTAGAAGTCTAGTTTACCCATGATTTTGAATCACTCTATTTGAATGAGTGAAACTGAACTTATGGCCTAAATATCAAAACTATTTCGAAACATTAAAACTGTATCAGAACTGAACCAGAATTGACCCGAAAACAGAGCCTCACTTTGACGAATTTTTGGGTCTAATGGTGTTCAAATTTGGATACACTTATTTCAGAAAGATTTGTTTTTATAGAAGTTTAGTTTACCCAAAAATTTGAATTACTCAATTTGGATGAGTGATGACCAAGTTATAAGCCAAACAAAAATATGGGTTTTGGAAAATTTTGACAGCATCTCCTCTAAAAACCCAACATTTCCTTTATACAAAAATTTCTCAACACCAATCCAAACAACCATATAACAACTTAGAGCAACCCCCAAAACTAAAATAAACCATTCAACATCATTTTTATACAAACTTAGGGTTCTTTTTAAACTCAAACACAACATTAAGGAGTTAGGTTAGTCTCTACCTTAAATCTCTTCTTTCTCTTCTTTCTTATTCTTCTTGACCACTTAAACTCCTAATTCCATGGAGCAAAATCACCCAATCATCTCCCTTTTCTCTCAATTGGATTTGCCCTAGCTTTTCCAAAACGTAAATGCCTAAATGAGAGATTCTCTCATTCTAAAGACCAATTTGGTCTTAACACTCTAAACCTTCATAAGGCCATGTTTGGCTGACACATTAATTCATATTTTCCCCATTTTTTGCATTTGAAGGCTTCATTTCTCTTTCATTTCCACTTCATTTCATCAAATTTTCATTTTGGCATATACACTTCTTCATTTATGACCATTGGGTCCTTATTTTGACATTTTTACCAAATTAACCTTGTCCCTTGTGGTACTCTGTGTTTTATCATTTTTTTTGTTTTTAACAATTTAAACGTCGGAAAAATACAATTTAATTTATTTTATACCCTAAACATGTTATAAAACTGTTAGGGTATTTTCAAGGCGTTACATGTTCATATTATGTATATTTTGTTTAATACTTTATAACATATGGCTTATATATATGTACGAACCCTTTCATCCTTTCATTCACTAGTTAGGATCGTCAATTAATCCAATTTTATGCCTATAGCTCACCTTAATCAAAGTCCTAACAAAGGAATGATGATTTCTACAATTTATAGAAGGACGGAAATAATAACAAGACTACAGGTTCGCCTAGGCATAGGGGACCTTCGCCATGGCGAGGCAGAAACTGGCAATTTTGGGGCTTTAGGTTCGCTAATTAGGCGAGTACTCCTTCGCTTAGGCAAAGACCTTCGCCTAGGCAAAGGGTGTTGGGTTTGGACATAATTGGGGCTTTTTACCCTTTTTCATCGAGAATTTCGAACCAAAATAAAAACATATCAAAACAACTCTCAAACCCAACTCAAACCAACCAAAAACTATTTTATTAGGATTTTTCCTACACAAACCTAGACAAAGAGGGATTTGTGATAGTTTTCATACCTTGATTTCTTGAATTCTTCAACTAGCCTTCCTTTTTTTTTTTTTCACTTCTTTCTTTCCTTGAGCAAAGAGAACCAAAACAATGGAGAGCACAAGCTAGCTTGGTCTCCTTCTCCATTCTAGAAGACCATGTTTGGTCTTATCCTTTTTTTGGGCTAATTCTTTAGCCCTTGCCTTTTAGTCCTTCAACTCCCATCAATTTGCAAATCAACATATCCAAATTCTATAATGACATATAATCTTTTTATCTTATGTCCTTTGAGTCCTTAATTTGATAATTTACCATTATTCTTTGTACTTCTTAATTTATTCCGATTTTATCCTTTTTCACATTTAGTACTTAAATTTCCGAAAACACAATTTTGACTTTTATTATACCCTAAACATGTGGTAAATCTACTAGGGTATAATTTGGGGTGTTACATCTCTCCTATTCAATGAAGAAAGGAAACGGTTTCAGCTCGTACTATTAAATAGTATAGATGTATTCGCTTGGAGCCATTCATATATGGTTGGAATTAATCCGACGGTGGCCTCTCACAAACTGAATATTATTCCCACGACCAATGGTATAAGGTAGAAAGTGAGGCGTTTCCACCTGGCTCGCCATCAGATTATTTAGAAGGAAGCAGACAACTTACTGATAGCAGGTTTCATCAGAGAAGTGAAATACCTCGAATTGCTAGTCAACATAGTGGTGGTTCCAAAGAAAGGAGGTAAGTGGCGAGTATGTATAGATTACACTGACCTCAACAAAGCTTGCCCAAAAGATAGCTTCCCCTTGCCGCGCATAGATCAGATTGTTAATGCCGTAGTCGGGCACAGGATACTATCGTTCTTGGACGCTTTATTTGGATATCATCAGCGCTTAACCTAGAGAAAACGACCTTCATTACACTGCACGGGTTATACTGCTACAATGTGATGCCTTTTGGCTTAAAGAATGTTGGGGCCACTAATCAAAGGTTAGTAACTAAGATATTCCGATCGCTGTTGGGAGAAACCATGGAGGTCTATATCGATGATATGTTTGTAAAGTCCAAAAACCGCTTCGATACACCAAACATCTATAAGAAACCTTTGAGCTATTGCGAAAGTACAACATGAAACTCAACCCTTTGAAATGTACGTTTGGAGCAGTTCGAGCAAATTTTTAGGCTTTATGTTGACCCAAAGAGGGATAGAGGCCAATCCTATTCAACTCAAAGCTATAATGGATTCTCAAATTCCTACTTCCAGAAAAGGAGTACAACAACCGATCGGGTCGTGGTCAGTAGCCTGGCTGCCTATCTCGTCATTAAATCGGTTAAAACCCTTTTTTATCACTCCAAGGAGAGTGAAAAGGGCCGGTTGGAATGAGGAATGCGATCAAGCTTTCATGGTGATCAAACAATATCTTACTGAACAACTAATTCTGGCTAGCCTAAAAGCAGGCGATACGCTTTATCTTTACCTAGATGTTTTAGAAGTCTCAGTAAGTGTAGCTTTGTTCAAAGAAGATGAAAACCAAAAACAGAGACCGATATTCTTCGTAAGCAAATCTCTATCTGAACCTGAAACTCAGTATACCCATCTTGAACAAGCGGCACCGCCCTTGAGTGGCGTACTTAAGAAGCTTCAATTCCTACTTAGGCACAATTTATTTCATTACTAACCAATCTCCCTCATGGCACTATACATAAGCCCGACTCCATCCGAAGGATGGCTTGTGGGCAATTGCTTAAGTGAATTAGGTATTCAATATAAGTCGTGCTTAGCATGAAAGGGGTAGATATTGGCAGACTTTTTGGTAGAAGTTCCCCAAAGAAGATGCACTCGTATAATGCCGGGGTTGGTGGATCCTTACGGCGCGGCAGATCTTGAAAACGGAGTCAAGCCTGCTGCAACTTAAAGCCTAAACTAGGGGGAGGATAGAACATGCCATACTACTAGACTTCCCCACGTCTAATAATGAGATTGAATATGAAGCAATCCTAGCCAGAATCGACCTCGCAACATCTGCATCTTCAGAAGAAACATCATACGAAGTGATTTTCAACCGTAGTGTAAGGGGCAAACGGAGAATGGGCAATCCAGACGCCGAACGATCAAGTATGTATGTCTCGTTGCTTATAACTAGAGAGATTTGCGGCTTGGAAGCTTGAGGATATCCCAAGGGATTCAAATGAAGAGGCAGATACTTTAGCGGCAATGGCCGCATCCCTCCCAATAAAAGAAATGGTATTCCTCCCTATCTATTTTCTGTCGGCATCATCAATTACTACCAACTAGATAAACGAAATAGATGAAGCATGTTCTTCTTAGATGACTCCAATAGAGCATTATTTGAGCTCGGGAGAGTTTCCAGATAATAGGATTGAAGCCCACAAGATTTAGGTCTATGCGGCTAGATTTTCCCTTATGAATAGGCGACTATATAAGCGGTCTTTGGACAGGCCGTATCTTAAGTGTCTCACTAGTTAGCAGGGACATTATATATTAAGGTAACCCATGAAGGATAAGTGCGGAAACCATCAGGCTGACTTAATCCTTTGGCTCACTGTGGCTCATACGTTAAGGTTATTATTAGCCAAATCCATGATACAGATGCAACCGCCTATGCTCTGGGAAGTGCAATCAAGCACTGAACTGACGCTTCCCCACGTCCTGCTGATGTTGGCTTAAGATCTAACCGCCATCACAAGCCTCCGCCCTTCGCTAAGTGGGGATTGATGCTTGACAAATCTACCGCCTACCAAAAGAAGTTATTGCTTGCCGTTTTTCACCACTATTTAAGCAAATGGATAGAAGTCAAGCCTCACCTTCATCAAAGATAAGATATCCAATTTGTTTGAAGAATATAATTTTAATACTCTAAATACCTAAGCTTCAATTGTAATCACAATGGGCCATAGTCCTATTAAATGGAGTATATAGAAATTTTTTCCATGATTTGAAAATAAAAATCATTCAACCCCCACCTGCATCTAAATAGTAATGGTCAATCGGAAGCATCTAACAAAACTCTTTTGACGGCTTTAAAAAAGCGTCTACATTCGACTAAAGAAAAATGGGTAGACGAGCTACTAGGATTCTTTGGGCCTATAGAACAACCAGTCGAAAGCCAATTGGAGTATCCCCATTCGCCCTCACCTATAGGATGGAGGCCATAATTCCTACAAAAATTAGGGTGCCCAAGCTTCGAAGGGAAATCCCTCATAAGGCTAATACTGAAGCCATTACCAAAGACTTAGATATGACAGACGAACTACGTGAAGCTGTGATTGTACGTATGGCATCATACTATCAAATAATAACAAACATATACAACAAGCGTGTAAGACAACATGTATTTCGAGCCAAAGACCTAGTCTTGAGAAAAGTCTTTGAAAAGCACCAATGACCCAAAGAATCGACAAATTCAACCAAACTGGAGTGGACTACAGCACATATAAGATGAAAGCAATAAAGGGTACGCATTAAATAAACTATACGGGACACCAGTGCCTAAGATGTGGAATGTTATGCATCTTAAGAGGTATTATCAATAAAGTTTTCTTTTTAATATTTTTAATTCTTAGAATAAATTTCTACACAAAGACCGTAAGTGGCTCCTAGCTTCCACCGCACACAGCACCAAGACTCCCAACCTATTGGCACATTCCAAAACCGTATGGCTCCTGTGGCTCATCACGCCAAAGATGTAAAGTAGTCTCTAGCTCACGAACATGCCAAAGACCTGAAGTTGCTCCCTAGTCTACCGAAATAACATGCTAAAGACCGTATGGCTCAGCCTACCGGGCACATGCCAAAAACCGTATGGTCTTGTTCAGCATGCCAAAGACCAGTGGCTCAGCCCGGCCGGGCACATGCGAAAGACCAAAATTGCTCCTAGCTTGCCGACTCAAAGCCAAAGCCCGAACGCTTGCCCATCGGGCCCGTGCAATCCATATCGCTTCTATCACCGAAACTTATAACAATGATGACTTCGAAAGCAACCATCCTAGTCATGAATTATATGTAAAGATGTAAAATAAAAGATATCAATTGCATAAGTAAATCAAATATCAAATTTCATTGAAATTCCAAAATACTCTAATGGCGTTAGCGGTTCCATAAAAGTGTATATCCTAGCGGCCATGCGGGGCCCCTTACAGAAATTAAAAAAAAGAAAAAAAGAAAAAAAAAAGGAACTTAAAATGCTCTATCAAAATCCCCAACGAGAGCACTCCTCTCGGGTTCCTCTATCACCTCACTTTGATCCGTGTTGTGGTCTCAGTGGCTATTAGTGTGAAGCCCCAAAATCCGAGGGTCTGTTGATCACCCATCAACCAAATAAATATCTCGTGGATATCAATCCTCGATACCACACCACAAACCTATTTAATGATCAAAATTTAACAAAATTGATGCAGTTCCTTCAGATGTAAGAACTCCATCCAAACTCAACCTATACAATATATAACTCAAGACCCATCCAAGACCCAATGTAACACAATGATCACATCAAGTCCATTTATGAGAAAAATCATCAAGACCAACCCATTATCCACATTCATGATAACATAAGATCACATAACAACAAGTCACGTCCAATTACAACTCTTACATATTAGTACATTCCAAAAATAACAGACCAAATTATTTTACAAAAATAATTACAAAAGTAATTATAAAAGCCACACATCAGTTTTCTTCAATTTTTGCGCCCTCGTATGAGAATTGTTCCACGGCCAAGTCCCACTTGAAAGCCACATGTTTGATATCAAGCCGTGACACCCCAAAATCTGGGGGTCCGTTGATCACCCATCTACCTGCGGAATGCCTGTGGATATCGTGTAACTTGATACCACATCATTGTGTCCCATTTATCGAGATCCAAATTTAACAAAAATAGGATAGAGTCTCCTTTGTACAGAAAGCTCTATCCAACACGCATCTAGTACAATATACAATCACACATCGATTCTGGGACCCAATATAACACAATGATCACACCGGGTCCATTTATGAATAAAAATTGACCACACCGGACCCATTTATCCATATTCACATAAAAACATGTAATACTATATTAACAATAGTCCATATGGGTTAAATTACAACTCTTTACATATTAGTACATGCCAAAAATAATTTGAATAAATTTATTTTACAAAAATAATTTCAAAAGTAATTATAAAAGCCACACATCGGCTTTCTTCACCCTTGCGGCCCCGGATGAGAGCCGTCTACCGGCGCAAGTCCAACACTTGAAATTTTTTTTCCCTTATAGGGTGAGCCATGCCCAGTAGAGTCATTTCTATAGAGGCTACTCCCCGCCTAAGTGCACATGAAATGTTTACACTTGACAATTCACATCAACATTCCAAAAATAAGAATATGCCAATTCTAACTTGGAATTCTACATGCCATGCTATGAAATGAGATGATCAATTACGCACTATAACCCCAAGTCTTTACCGACTCTCATCACACAATGCAATGCCAATGTGTGATAAAATTTGTCATTGGTGGATTACATCCAATGATCATTTTTAAAACAAAATTCATTTGTTTACAAACCAAAACTTGTTAGATGTTACACCTCAAATGATCATTTCATATTCAAACCATATATCTTTTGTGGGTAGCGGATTTTTGAGTCTCACCGCAGGCTTCGCACACCTTTTATACTTTTTGGACTTTCACCGTTGGAGTGTAATGAACCAGTAACCAGGTCTTTCATCAAAGGGAGTGTCTAACCCTTCTTGCTATTACCCGACACAAGTTTTTCGTTTCATGCAACTGTGCAACTCTGTTGGACTTCGTCCAACGATACTGTGCCCACCCATCAATCACCAAATGTAGAGTTGATTCTAACCATGCACTCACACCCATGAAATGCGATGTTCCTGTACATATGCAATGTGATGCACCATTGCATGTCAATGTCATGTCACATATGTAATGAATGTCATATGAACAATTTAAATCATACATTGCACCATGTATCATGGACAATTATATTACATGCATATAATTTCCAAAACAAACATTCATTTCAATGTCAATATATAAGCATACCCATGTCAACATTCATCAAACAACACGATTGGTGAGAAGATTACAACTGGCACAACACCGTTAACCCTCGCGCTCACCCAGCATATGCCCACAAAAAAAAAAACCCCGCACAAGTAACCCAAACTCGACCTAAACCGCCGCAAAATCGCCAAACAAATCCTAACAAACTCGACTATTATTATTGATCCACTAGTCCCTTAAACATTTTTTGGACCTATTACACATAATCACAAAACAATTCACAAGTCAAGTTAGCTGAATCGACCGCAAACAACGACAGCCGCTTAACACAAATTCAAACACCCTAACAATTCAAATTATTATTTTTTTTATCCAAACAATCACTAAACACTTTTTGAGACATATTAGACACAATCACAAAACAATTCACAAAGTCGGCCATAACCGGGCTACAAAACAACTAGTAAAGCCGTTTTAACACAGTCCAAACAGTCCCTTAACAGTCTGGATTATTATTATTTTAATCCAAATAGTTCCTAAACACTTTTTGGGACATATTACACACTATCACAAAATAATTCACAAAGTCGAACACAACCGAGATGCAAAACAACCATTAAAGTCATTTTAACATAGTCCAAACAACCTCTTAAGGGTAGAATTAATGTCAAACAACCCTTAAATCAGTCTCAAACAGTCCCTAATGGTAGAATTAATTCCAAACAACCCTTAAATCAATCCCAAATAACCCCTAAGGGTAGAATTAATGCCAAACAACCCTTAAATCAATCACAAATAGATTTTTAATCCACAAAAAGTAGGAAGAAACCAAAGTAGAAAGAATCCCTACCTTTTGAAGAGTAGTAGCACGAGTCGGAAGCCTCCCTAGCCCGAAATCTCCTCCTTTGGATCTTGGGTGAAATCTCTCCTTTTTGGTACCCATGTGTAGCCTTCGTCGAGTAGATGAAATTTCACTCTTGACTCGACGAATTCCTACCAACGGAACTCTGTATATCATCGAAAGAAGCACTTGGTTCTCTCCTCCTCTCTCTTTCTCTCCACGGTTCTCCTAGTAGAAAAATCAGAATTTCTGCCCAAACCCCTCACTTTTAACCTTATTTGACATTTTAGTTACTTGGCCCATGTCGCGCCATATGTCCACAATTTCTTCGGATCTATTTCTGCCTCGAAACAATTTATTTCTTCTCGGTTAAGTTCAAATTATTTTATATGAACTTTAACTAAATTATTTCCCAACTTTCAAGAATTTATCAAAAATCCCGTTTTTAGGGTTCACCAGACACTTGTGGTCCCGAAAATCGTGAAAAGTCTTACTATCTCGGAATTCGAAAAAAATCGTCTAGGTAACTAGATTTCGCAATACGAATCCAACTGTGAGGTCCGTTTTATCATCCGAGATCTAGAAAATTTCAAGTTTGCAGCCTATACTATAGCGGCAATTTACTCTTTTTCCATTTTTTGGAAAAATTCAAATTTACCCAAGTTTTACAATTTGGACCAAGGGGCACCTAGGGTTCAAGAAGAACTATGGAGGAAGAGGGTCGGAGGAATCAGGCATGTTGTCTAGAACTTTTGAGTGATCACCACAGATGTTGTGTTTGAACAAACAACATCTGAAACCATAGGCAAAAATAAGCTCCAAGGGCTTCTGATAGTCCTCCTCCATGGCTAATTTATCCTTGCCCACTTGAGATTGAAGAGATGACACTTCATCTTTGGTTGCCCTAACCTCCAGCAAAAGTGAAGTCTGTTCAACCTCCAGGAAGGCAATTTTAGCCTCAACTTTACTCCTAGCCTCCTCCGCAACTGCTAGGGCATCTTAGACCCTAGCCAGCTCATCCTTCGCCCACGCCTTCGCATCACTCGCCGTGACGGCAGCCAGTCGAGCGATCCAAGCTTCTTCTTTCGCTTCATCCCTCTCTTTCTCCGCACCGATAATCCTCTCTATGCCCTCCTTGGCCTTTCGTTCCCAATGCTTAGACCTAGCCTTGGTCTTATCTATGGCGTCTTCTAAGGCGTGGTGCTTGGATGCAACAGACTGAGCATCATGCCACAGCTTCTAGGCGTCATCTAGCTGAAGATGAAGTTCCTTGTGCTGGCACGTCATATTCCGGATAGCAATGACAACCTATAAAAGAAGAGGTGTTAGAAGAAAATCACAGCATAAGACTCACGTTCAAACATTAGAAGTCTAGCCATACCAGCTTAGCCATCTCATTAAAATCATGATTGCGAATATACATTCCATCTTCAGCCACAAGCTGGCAGGATTTTTTATCCATATAGTCGAGGAAGGGAATGGAATACTCTTCAAAAAGAGCTACCACTGGTATTCGAAGGTTGGTGTGGTAGAGTTCGTATATCAAGTAGATAGAAGTGTCTCTCCTCAGCCAAGGGGTCTTACACACTATTTGATTGGGTAGCCTAGACCAGAACAGACGTGTCCACTGTAAAGAGATCCTACTTCATCGCCTGAACAGTGAGTTCAACACCAAATTATCAAGACCCCCTGACTGCTGGGCCGACAATTATGAGGTCGACACCAACGAGAGTGGCTGACCAACAAATTGCCTCTACATAGGGAGCATCGCCCACAACCTTATTAGCGTTGGGAGGTCCTCTTGCTAGAGTCCCATCCTCTAAGGATGCGCAAGACTCCCTAAAAGCATCTTGGGCGGGGCTCTCTAGAGCCGAAAGGGCATTAGAGGCTCGTTCTAGAGAGTCTGAAATAATTATTGTCGGGCTCTTCTAAACCTCTTCATTTAAACCTGATCGCTTGGACGCTTGCTACCCGGTACTTCAGAAACGGGGGAAGTTTCTCCTTGAGCACTCTCAGCTCACTTGCACATCCGTACGATAAATGCGATAGCAAGACTGGACATGTAGTGCTCACTCTCCCCAGTCGACTCATTAGAAATCTGGGGGGGGAGGATGGTCACCTTGAGTCTCCCCTGTAGGAAGAGTTGGGTTTACCTAATCCACAAAGCCTTCCAACCCTCAAGCGCAGGCTTCACTGCCTGATTCTTTCCTCTCTCTTCTAGTAAGCAAGCTTTGGATCCCCGGTGACAAATAAGATGATTTGTCACGAGCAAAGCTAACCAAGGCTCCTTGAGCGATCTCGGCTTGAGGCTCTTGCTCTTGATTGGACCCCACTTGAGAAGAGCTACCCAGGATTGATTTTGTGGAGGCCAATGAGGACAAATGTCTACCATTAATAAGCTCTTCCGCAAATGCACGGGGATGACAGGGATTATGTAAGGAAAAGGATTGGCACCTAACTTCAATAAGTTTTTCGCAGATAAAAGGAGCTCGTGGTTGCGCTCCCTCTCAGAAATCTCAAGTAACCATTTGATGCGATCCAGCCTGACCTTCTCCACCCAACTAACCGGTCGGCCCCGCGAGTTTCACCTGCAGAAAATTCTCCAATGGTAGCGGCATATCAAAACATGGGATGGCCTAGTGGAAGTACAAAGCTCCATTGCTGAAACAAACCCGGAACGAGAGATCATCTGCATCAATGGAAGCCCAGGAGGAACCCGCGCCTCATAACACGGACCTTAACCAAAAACAACCGATTTCGGGGCCTTAGGAGAGTCCGGGAACCCAATTACAAACTGCAGCCGAGGGCTATGGGCTGACATAGATAAGCAGTCCCCAACCCCAACCTTCAATTGGTAGAAAAGGTTTAGCACACTGCAACCCATCATAATCCGAAAGAAGTTCGAATGTATAAGTGTAGGAGGTGCCCTAGTGAAGTGCAAAATCTGCTTCACAAAAGATGAGATTGGGAAGCGAAGTCCAATAGCAAACTGCTCATGGGTGAAATAAACGACATTATTTGCTCCTCTATGGTTGGGGCACCGGCCGTTTTCCACTTTCAGTTTGATGTCTACTCCTCTATAGACATAACAACGACTATAGGTCAAGTATAACAAGGCCCGCCCCGCCGACTAGGCAGCCTCTTCATGACCTCTCTCCATAGTACAAACATACAGAAAAATAGGATCATCTTGAGGCCCATTAAGCAATGAAGGCGAAAAAACCCTCGAAAGACAAACGAAATCCTCCTCTTAAGGTTTGACAACCCACTAGTGACAAGACCTAAGAACCTAGAACTAGGAACCCTCGCAGAACCTAATGGGATGTCTCTAAACCTCCTGGGAATACCCCACACATAGCCTACAACATCATCACCAGAACTCCATCGGCGAATGATGTTCGCACCCTTAGAAAGAAACAAAAACTTTATAACCCAAAAAGACAGAGCCATTAAAAAAAAAAAAAAGCGATATAAACGAGATTTGAAAAAACTCACGAGAAAATTGAAACTTATCAAGGGATCTTTGATGATTCCTTTAAAAGAAAATTTGCGTGGGGCTAACAGAGAAATGTAATTGTAATAGACAAAGAACTTTGTGAAATAGTAAAAGAGGAAGCACTCGGAGCCCAACCCTTATATATAAGGGCAAAACATCAACGAGCGCATTAAATGTGCCGTCAAGAGAGCATGCACCGTTGCATATTGTCACTGGGAAATGTGCACTTCTACGCCTTATCTCAAACACACTTCACCTTTCTCCGGGCGGGTTCAATGTAATGCACTAATTCCTCCCAATACTTTCAACTTTCCGCACTTAAGGTTTAAAAGCATGCATTTTCCCACAATTCGAAAAGCACAAAATTTCGCCTGTGGGTAAAAGTGGAGGTGGTATCAGGGAGTACCATGATCTTTATACACACTACTTAATGGACTTAGGGCCCACTTGGCTCACATTGTGAAACGGCCCAAGCCATTTACCTGATGTTCCAGAGAGCACCGCTTCGCACGGCCCTAAAGTTCGAGAAAGCCAGAGGCCTGCCTAGAATTAAGTCCCTAGCCAACCATCCTACCACACATGGGAAGTTCGTTTTGGATAAGTATATGAAGGCGAAAAATGAGTAAAAAATATATTTATCAACGGATTTCCCAATTTATAAATCACTTATTTCTTAAAAGGTTAATTCTTGATAGGGGAGAAGAGATTTAATCCTTAAAATTAAGAGATTTTATCCTTAAAATTAAGAAATTTCATCCTTAAAATTAAAATATTTTATCCCTAAAATTAAGAAAAGATTTGTGAACCATACTCTATAAATCAGGAAGATCTCCCACAAAGTAAATAGATTCCAATTGTATGAACCCTCCGCTTTTTCCTCTCTATTTTGTGCTGACTTAATCATCGGAGAGCGTAACTGGCACACTGTCGTCGAATCACATTTTTTGCAGGTTTATGTTGCGTTATTGATGTTCAGAGGTTCTGACGATCAAGGTCCTTACAAAAACTACTATTAAAAGTTGTTCAAAAGAATTTTTATTTTTTTTTTCTTTTCGTTTTTCTCAAATTGTTAAGAAATGAAGTAACGGTTGACAAGGCTTGCTTTGAGTTTTTGACGTGAATAGTCCTTCTAAAATAAAAAATCCAAATTTTAATGCTGGTTTGAAAAATATGACTAAACTAGTGCGTATTGGAACACGGTGGCAATGGACGTCGTTGTGAACGACGGCCTTTAGGAAAATTAAAAGGTCGGCGTTCACAACGCCGGCTATTAAACTTAAAATTTTTTTCAATGTCCGGCATTCTGAACGACGGGTATTGAGTTGAACTAAAAGTCGGCGTTCACAATGCCGACTATTAAATCTTATATTCCCGACCGCCTTCCATTCTTTTCTCCCTTCCCCCGCTTTTCTTCTCCACCATCCATTCTTTTCTCCCTTCCCCTGCTTTTCTTCTCCACCTGACCCCACCTCCATTCCCCCTCCAATTGTAATTCCACCTCCCTCTTCCACTGCACCCCACTCCTAAGGAGCGGTAAGGGTGCATCTGCACAACCATTAAACAACTCTCCTTCCGAGGTTTGTTCTCTGTCCCATTTTCTTGCGATTTAGGGAGTTAGGGTCATTTAGGATTTGATTTAGACGTGGTTTTGTTCAAGGCTAGTAAGTAGTACTAGATTCACGGGCCTTCGATTCCATGAGAACCACAAGGAAAATATCAAGCACATCCTCACACCGCAATGGGATACTCGCTGATTTATATGCATTTGGGTCTTCTTGATTTTGCTTAAAATCACTATGACCATGCTACGTTTGAATTTTTGTGATCATCTCTATGTGGGTAGTTCTTAGTGTTTCGACCGCTTTTGATTTTTGAGTCATTTTCTGAGAAAAGTTTGAAGGTTTTGGTCGCATGTTAAAACATACTTTTATATCTGGTTTAATTGACACGAGTTGGCTTAAATTGTCAAGGCTGAGTGAAGATTTTTGGGTTTCTAAGTTGTTTGCATTGGGATTCCTTTGGCTTGTGGAGTTTTTACAATTTGATCACGTGTTTGATCGACTTCAATTGTAGGTTTTAAGTTATAGGGTCGTTTTATTTTGAATTTTTCCTATGGATTGCCTATACTACTTGTTCCACTACCATTTTCGGGAAGTAAATTTCTTAATTTTCCCGTGGATTTGGTTTCCCGTAAAGTAGGAAAGAAAAGAAAACTTTGAATGCAACATTTTATGCCGTGGATGACATCAAAGGAATTGAAACCTTTACTTAGTCCAAATGCAATGTAAATATGAATACCTGCACTCGAATTTGGTTTTTATTCGTCAGGGTCTCAAAATAATAGAAACCAAAGATTTTTTTACTTTTAATTTATTTGTTTTCCTTCACCAAACTTTCAAATAGGGTATATTTATGTATAGGTTTTATTCTGTCAAATCTCAAAATAATAGAAACCAAAGATTTTTTACCTTCAATTTCTTTTGTTTTCCCTTCACCAAACCAAATAGAGCATTTTATGTATAGGTTTTAAGTGAAAGATCGCGGATCAATTGTTTTTTCTTGGTTTAGATATATTTAGACTATAGGCATGCTCGATTTAAATGAGGTGAGTATTATTTCTTTAAGGCAGTTTCAAACTTATTTTCTTTGCCCAAGACAAATGGAATTTAATTTCAAGCCAGAAGGGCCTTTCCTACTTTCTGAAAATGCAAATTAATTTCCCAATATCTCCCTTTTAATCTTTTTATTTTTATTTTTAGTCTTGATTCAAGGTCTTAGAATTACATTTAATTTTATTTTTAAATTTTACATAGAGATATAGTGTTTTTATATTAAATAATGTCATCATCATATCATAGGCTTTCTACTTTGGCTTCATAAAATAAAAAGAAGCCCATGACTTCTACTTCATTTTGGTCATAAAAATAAGATATTTATGACCTATTTGATTCATTTTTTGAAAATGTTTTATGAATGGGCTTTTGAAAACAAAATATTAGTATTTTATGTGTTTTTCGTGTTTTTCTAAATGTTAAAAACTGGAAACTAATTGTGTTCTTTATGTTTTTCTTGTTCTTTTTCTTTGTAAATATATATATATATATAGTTTTAAAAATTGTAAACAAATTGCCCCCTTAGTTTCAATAAAAACATCATTGTATTATACAAAGAATTGAAACTTCCATGTGTAAAGCCTTGTGTGATTCCATCTTAATAATAATAATAGGAAATGAGTTCTTCGATCAACGTTTAAGATTTGTTGGAAGTGACATATAATATAAATGACGTGCTTCACTATATTATCATAAAAGGAAGTATTTGAGAAGGAGAATTTTACCTATTACAAAGATAAACAAATAAGGAATTAGTTACATAAATATTAAACTTATGGTCAAAAGTGGGTATAGTGGTAATTAAGTTTTTAGCTAAACATAGAAAGGGAATGGGGAAGTAGAAAGACTATATGTTGTTGTTATTGTTGATTATAGAAGAATGGGCCCGCTTAGGCCACTTTGACTCAAATTTGGACCCACTGAGGTCATTGTATGATATTGAGCCATGTTGGTTGTGTTTTTAGGACAAATTGTATTTTGGGTAGAGCTCCCCGTACAAAGGAGACTCTGCCCGATTTTTCATTAAATCATGAGTCCCGGAAAGGGGGCACGATTGGGGCCATTTAATTTATAAACAAAGTACCAAGGATAATCATCTCTCATACTATTTAATTTTGTTTACTTCATTTGAAACATGTCAATTATGTCTATTTCCTCTATTCCCGTAATGTGTTACTACAATGGACATATAGTGAGGACTGATAATGATGTGAAATATGATTGAAACAAAGCTTCCATTGTGCCTTTGGAAATACTCTGGCTTGATCGCATCGCCAACAATTGCGATATCATATTTCTGCACACCCTATTGACAAACAAAGTTCACCATCTACAAGATCTCAAAATGTGGAAATAGGTTCAACTTTTATTAATATGGAATGACGACCAGGCACCTAATGTTGAACATGGTTAACAATACAACCGCCATCGAGGAAATTGAATTGTTTGTTGAGGTCGTTAGAATACACCGACAAGAAAAATCGACCATTGGCGCTGCGTAAATTGAGAATTTGAAGTAAATTGACGCGCTGCGTGGCCTAGTAGCGTACCAAGATTTCAGATACATGAGCATATGGAGATGATGATGCCGGCGCTTATGAAGAAGGTAATGATGAACTGGCGAAGATGATGATGAAGATGATGATGATCATGATGATGACTTACATGTTCAAGCCGGCGACATGTATCATCATTCCGCACTACAACCGTTTCGAGAATGAGATGAGGGATATTTGTCTCGCCATGCATTATCTCAGATGATCGAATATCGCGGTGATGATGACGAGGGACCGATGAGTCAGCCTCATTCAGTATCACCACCACCAACACCTTGTTTTGAACATGTTGAAAACATAGATATTGCTATTTCAAGTGGCTTGGACTCACGGGGGCAAGACAACCACTATGCGAGTGGTGAATTTTGTAGTTGCTAGTTTTTAATTTTAACCAATTGCAAGAGGCCGCAAAGATTTACTCCAATTAGAGCACACCAGAGTTTGGTTGCAGTTGTTTCCTCAAAAATTGCCTGGCCTAAGATGCAAGAATGAATGTCACTGTCAACAGTCGGCCATGGCTGGGTGGCAAGACACGCTTATTTGTGACTCAACAAAGAGGCACGCATACTTGTGTAAACTGCGTTTCAACTCGAGACCATCAATAACTGACTGAGCTGGTTGTCGTCAGCATACGTAATAATTAAGGCACAATTACGTTGTCCTTTGTCGCTATTCAAGCAACTCGTTATGGAATGATAGACATGAAATTTCATATAAAAGCCTCGATGGAAGTATAAGGCATTTAGACACTTATTTAAGGATATTTCCTACTATATACGTATCTTCCCACGCTTGTTCTTGGCCATAGAACAAAGCTTCAACTCTGATTGTGTCATTTGAAATCCACCTCTGCTAGTGTGCCAAACAATGAGACATTCCGCGTGTTTCTAGGTGCATTGGAATACCATATCAAGGGTTCGCAAATCACTGCTCGCAGATTAGTATTGATGGTGCCACATTTGTATGGGAAGTATAAAGGACATTGTGGATTACAGGATGGATGGAAATAATCATTGTTCACTGACATTTGCTATTACGGAAGGCAAGAATATTGATAGTCAGGATGGTTCTCGTATGTATCAAACAGAGTAACTCAACCACACTAGGTTATATCCGATAGACATCCGTATTATGGCAAATTTATGAGTGATCCTCATCTTCGCTGGGATGCACCATATGCCTATCACAGATTCAGACGCGTCATCTTGGTAAGCAATTTTATGACCCGCTTCAAAGATAAACCTGTTGAAGAATTTGTATACAGAGCAATTATGGTATAACTACGGGAAGATGAACAGTATGGCTACAATTTGGGAGAATTAACTCAAGCACTACAATGGTTAGGAGGCGATCCTCTTCCGTTATGGCACTTCTGACATGATGGAAATGAAGATATGGGATAATGACAACCAATATGTCGAGGTATTTAACAATGTTCTAAAGGCCTCACAACTTACCAATCACCGTATTAGTTCGGGCTTGACATTTTCCCGCCTTAACAAGCATTTTGTTGTAAGAAGGAACAAGGTGTCGCTTAGATTGGCATCCGATGAGCAATTCACTCCATATGTTGATGCTCGATTCGTGGTCGTGTGGTTAAGGCCGGGTCAATGGAATTGCCCTTACGATCACTTACGCAAAGGCAAATTTCACGTGAAGTCCAGAGAGTGGTCGTGATTCATCACTTGAACTTAAATGACAAGAAATGCACATGGTAAGACACCGATATATGGATTTCATAGCCCATATCATAGCAACATGTCAGCATCGATGTGTTGATTTTCGGTTATTTGTTCAAGGCTACTACACTACGCAGTCTTATTATGACACTTGGGCAAACTTGTTTTATCCCATATTCAATGAAGATGAGTGGCCTCTTTATGATGGTCCAACGATCGTAGCTCCTGGGTCAATGAAACTGAGCTCACCGCCCCGCCCTAAATCAACCCGTTTGCATAATGAAATGGACGTTAGGGAGGGGAAAACTAAGATAAAATGTGGGTTGTGCAAACAATGTGGTCACACCCATTGGCCTTGTAAGAGAGGAAATCAGTCATTATGTATGTGAAGTAAGGCAATTAGTTGTTTGGTTTGTAAACGAGGCCTCAACTTTTTTTAAATGCTTGTATAAGACTTATGTACTAGCGTTTATTTCTTGTAAACAAGGCCCCGAATATTTTGTAGTTGTCTTGTATCAGACTTATTCTATTGAATGAAACATTCTTATTGTACGTGTTTATTGTAAATTGTCGCTGTAATTAATATTGACAACCATATTTGACAATTATGTTGGATTTGTTATATCTTATAGACATGGCGTTCAGGGGGATTCATGATGCGGATCCGTCGGATACATCTGTCTTGGTATTGCAAGACAGACACCGATCACACTTAGTAGATACAGAGCAGGTACGTAATTTGTTAATTAGCAATTACTATTAGTATTGCACACAATTTATACATAAATCCACTTTTAAATTTGATGTTTAGTTGCTTACGCCTTCGAGATCCTCCGCCTCGACAGCCAGACATGAGAGCCTTCATGTGACTATGTGGAGGATGGATATTCGATTCAGCCATACGGATTAGGTCCTGATTTTACCAGATATACCGTCACATCGCGATCGACGCCACTTATCACCTCAATTGGCCGAGATGGCGCCCGAGACACACGCTTTCATGTGCCAAGAGGGAGATGACGATTACCTTACAGACGCCACCATCCCCTTGGCCTTCGATCCATGGCCCATTAGCCACTCGGCACATGTGTACTGAAGGGATGTGGCGAAGCAAGCAGCGCTGAGTCGGCACATCCCACCCACCGATGCTATCAGAGGAGCCACTATCTCCTTGCGGTGGTTATGTTTCCAGTTATCCACCCCACCACCTGATGCAGATGAGGTCACATTAGAGCGTTGTGCGCGTGGGTTCATCTTAGCGCTGATCGAATCCTTCTTGTTTGCAGACAAGAAGGGTGTGCATGTTCCCACAGCTTTCTTCTCCCTCTTACTAGAGATTTGACGCTTTATTGCACATATAGCTTGGGGTGGTGCACTAGCACATACATACTCATAGTTATGCCAGAGCGCCGATTGTAGCCGTGGTATTAGCTGGGCTAGATTACACTCATACGTATGTATTAACTGAATGTGTGTTGTTGTGTATGGATGAATCGGGCTTCTTACGCCACTATTACTCATAATTCGACCTATCAAGGGGTCATCGACATGTTGGTTTTAATTATTTGTACATGTTGTATTTTGGGTGACCTCCTGCATACAAAGCGAGACTCCGCCTCGATTATGAATGTTGTCCTGAACTTTGACACGATTTATATTTTTTCCTAACGCAATATAAAACTTCAATTTTTTACCCACTTTCTCATTATTTCTCGTATCTCGCCTATGGTCACTGGAGAGACTTAATTCACACCCGATTTTGGGCGACCACTAGATCTACAGATTCACCACCCTCTCATGCCTTACACGATGCCGATGCTCGATGCCTGTGGATGGTGACCTTACTCCGAGGTCGTCCACGATGGATTACCAAACAACCTCCTACCGAGCCGTAGGTCGAGCTAGCTCTTCCACTTAGTGTAGGTGGAGGGTACCTTCGACACGGTGCATAAACCCATCTAGTGTACTCCTTGTTCGAGACCGCCTAGATGCACGTAATTCGACGTAATGTTCATGTAAAATTACATGGTTCTATATTAATTATATTCATTCTTGTAAAATGTATCGACATAAAGTGTTCTACATGTAGGTCCTACGGTGTACCATAATGCGGAGAGTTACTTGAGCATCTCCCATATATCTGCTTAGCTGATCAAGAGATCCGCTTTGACGTATGCCCGCTCATATGTTTCGAGATTGTTGGAGTGGCATCGTCCGCAGAGACTCGCATAGCTTAGATGCATCGTGAGATACTCCAGCCTTGCTCTTACGAGCAACAATTGCATGCAAGGATGCACGTGGGACGACACCACCGCGATCGCGACGCTTCATGCACCATACATGCATTATGGAGACGCGCAGCGGCTAGGGATCATCACTTCACCCCTATGGTGGGTTTGATGGACTTTCATGATTCATACATGCAGCGGGTATCGCCAGATACACGACGCTTATGACACCAATGATCGCATAGAGATGATATTTTATGGGTCTACCACTACAAATGCAGAGTATGGATCTTTTGGTAAGTTAGAGTCATGTGTTTCTAAAATATTTTACCTAATTTTAATTAATATATTATGTAATTATAAATTTTCTTTTGTTTCACTCGATCGCCACAATGACTCCACATATAGCCATTCGCTCTCGCTTGATACACCCGGTACTATGCGACATACATCATATTGCCTCGATCGGTGTTGCACCGTATCGTAAAGAACCCACTCTGATCGCCGGCACACTCAGAGGCTCGACATCACATGAGCCATCAGATTAGACCTCCTGTCATCCACACCATCACGTATGTTCGCCCGAGGCGCAGGGAGAGGGAGAGGGAGAGGAGGAGTTGATCGCCGAGGTCGTGCTCGAGATGGTGGGTCAGGTCATGGTCCAGACAGTGAGAGCGGTCTAGGTACACTTGAGCCGACTTTGCCTACTTCGATACCCTCCTATACTTACCCCTCACCCGAAATAAGTTTATACTCACACACCTACACATCACCTTCCATACCCACTCACATTGACACATTACCTTCCTACCCCCACATTACACATCAACATAATTCTTACTGCACTCTGCACGGCCTCAGACTCTTATCCTGTGTCGACAAGAGCCAAATTTCCATAGCAAGATATCCCATTGTCAGTTACACCTTACCATCCCATACATTGTCTCCCATAGATGATACTCATCATGACCTTTAATTGAGCGGGTAGGACTTCCAGCTTAGGGGTGACTCCCGTACTGACGGTACATTTACTACTCCATCCATCGACACTTCTACCCATCACCCCCTCGGGCTCCATCAGCCCTAGCCCATCGCCTCCCTACTCCATCACCCTTAGCTCCGTCTCGTGACTCCACAGACCATATTGCCTAAACGTGACTATTTATTTTGCGTAGATCGCCCCAAGAGAAATATAGCGCCATCTGCGGGGACACATCGATGTATATTATTTTTATTTATGAAAATTTGTATAAATTGTTTTAATATATTTAAATGTTTTGGTATATGCATGATTTGGTACATACATGTCTTTTGAATATTACACATGTCTTTTGGTACATACATGTCTAATACTCGATTTTATCATAGTTCCAAAAACACTCAATATTATTTTCTAAAGATAATCATTTTTTATAAAACATGTAAATACATAAAATAAATAAATTATATTTTTATTTAAAATGGATTATTTTTCAATAAAATACACACAAGTTAATTTTATAAATTTTGAATTATTTGATATTTTTTAGTCAAACATTTCTTAAAAATACTTATGATTTGATTAAACTATTATTATAATATACTGTATCTATTATAATTATATATTATATTTACCATCTATGGCTATAATAGAGGGCATTTTGGGTTTTTTTTATTTAAGTAAGCCTTGGGTGCTGCTATGGTACTAAACTACTGCCTACAAGGGCTGTTCCATCCATCAAGGAAGGTCAGGGAAGTGTACTGGAAGATCTATAACTCTATATATTGGATCTCAAGAGGCGTCGTAGCCTGTTCCTGTGCTGATGGATGAAAAGAACAACATATATAGCAGGCCTGGCAACCGTGATGTTCATTTAAGGTGCTGTTGTTGGAGCATGTAAAAAAAAAAAAACTGCTATATTCTGTTTGTCTATTGAAGTGGATCTGCTTAATCTCCCTAGAAACTTTTGTTTAGTCTGTTTAGTATAGTTGCATATTCTTCTGCTTTGAAAAAAAACCCATGTTTACTTAAATTCTTAGTTATATCTATTTCCCATTACAGCTGACTTATTCTTTTTCTTGATATTATACATGTTTTCGTAGTTTTTCAATCCTTGAAGGTTTTTAATGGCCTAAATTAGGCAGATATGCAAACTACTTCAGCTCAAGCAGAAAATAACTGCTAACTTGAAAATCATTGGTACTTGCTACTTTCTATCCTGAAGAGCCAAGCTTGTAATTTTATATATATTTATAGGTCTTAAAGATGTTTAAATATTGGAACAGGATTTTGCTGTATGTGATGCCCGCTTATTCTGGGATTTTAGGCCATGGGAAAGGAACATGCAGAGATAGTCCAATCCAGTCCGAGGTGGAAGAAACATTTGACAAATTCTAAATTTTAACTAAATTTTTGATGTAGCATAAACGAATTTTTATTTTGTGTTGGTTTTTATGTTGTTATAAATACTATCTTGCACTTCCAGTTTCTCTAGATATCAAAAAACGTTGTGTTGGTCTCTAGATATCAGCACATATGAAGCACAATTAAGTAAGCCAGTGAAATCCAAATAAGTTAATTTCGAGTTTACATTAAATACACACATACTCGACTTTTAGCTTTAACTTAATACACGCTCAAAATGCCGGATATTTAGAAAATTTTTTTTAATATCGCGCCAAGGAATCGACTTTAAGCTTTTAACTCAATACTGTCTCGTAATAACGCCGATATCAAAATTTTGCTTTAATACTGGGCGCTACATACAAATTAATTTTCCTAAACGTTGCCAATTCTGTTCCAATACCAACACCACTCGTTATATTTTTTCAAACCAAAGATTAAAATCTTGATTTTTTTATTTTAGAAGGACTATTCACGTCAAAACTCGCTTGCTTTCCTTCTTGAACAGGAAATAGTTATAGTTGAAGCTCATTATTCAACTACCCAACAAATCTTTGAAGCTTTTTCCCGCCAGAAAACAGGCGCAAAGAGAAGGAAAAACCCTATGTTTATTCTCTTTCTCGTTCGCCTCAGATCTCAACGGTCGATTCCAAAGCCTTCACTTCCTTCTTCACTCCACATTCACAGTCGCTCTCTCTTACCCCACAAAGAAAACCCCATAAATTGGAACACAAACCACTCTTTTGTTCTCTCAAATCCCCTCCTCTCTCTTCTTGAAAAATGCAAATCCATTTATCAGCTGAAGCAAATCCAGTCCCAAATGGTCCTAACAGGGCTAGATTCAGATGTGGGTTTGCCCCAGTCGTTTAATCTCCTTCTGTGCTATCTCAGAATGGCGGGATCTTGATTACTGTACTAAAATTTTGTTCAATACTCGCAATCCGAATTCGTTTTCTTGGAATGTGGCCATCAGAGGGTTTTTGGACAGCGAGATCCCGAGAGAAGCTGTTGTGTTGTATAAGAAAGTGTTGCAGTGTGATGGGATTAAGCCTGATAATTATACTTACCCTTTGTTGTTTAAGGCTTGCGCGAGGTTGTCGTTGATCCGGTTGGGAAATGGATTCTGGGGCATGTGTTGCATCGGCTTTGATTCGATGTGTTTGTGTTCACGCTGTGATTCACATGTTGGTGTCATGTGGAGACCTAGAAGGTGCACGGAAAGTGTTTGACGAAAGTTGTGAGGGATTTGGTTTTCTTGGAATTCAATGATAAATGGATATGTTCGAGAGTGGTCGGCGTGAGGCATTAAATTTTATCGGGAATGCAGGTGGGAGGGAATTAAGCCGATGAGGTTACAATGATTTGTTTCATGCACAGTTGAGGATTTGGATCTTAGAGAGTCTCACTGTTATATTGAAGAAAATGGATTTTGAAAACTACAATTTCACTTGCTAATGCACTTATGGATATGAATGAAGGTGGGAATCTGGAGGAAGCACGGAAGTTATTTGATAGCATGACAAACAAGACCATGGTCTCGTGGACTACAATCATTGTTGGCTATGCCAAATCTGGCCTTCTTGATATGGCACGAAAGATTTTTTATGCTATGCCAGACAAAGATGTGGTACCTTGGAATTTTCAGTTGATTGTGGTTATGTCTATGCTAACCGTAAGGAGGCTTTGGTTTTGTTTAATGAAATGCAAGCCATGAATATAAAGCCTGATGAGGTAACCATGGTCAACTGCTTGAGTGCATGCTCACAACTTGGAGCGCTGAATGTTGGAATATGGATTCACCATTATATTGAAAAATATGAACTTTCTTTAAATGTGGCATTGGGGACTGCCCTAGTTGACATGTATGCCAAATGTGGGAAGATCTCTAAGGCTCTTCAGGTTTTCCAAGAGCTTCCTAGAAGAAACTCTTTGACTTGGACGGCCATTATTTGTGGTTTAGCCCTTCATGGGAATGCATATGATGCCATAGCTTACTTCTCGGAGATGATTGATAGTAATTTGGTTCCAGACGAGGTCACCTTCCTTGGGTTACTTTCAGCTTGTTGTCATGGAGGTTTGGTTGAAGAGGGACGTAAGTATTTTGCACAAATGAGCTCCAAATTTAATCTTTCCCCCAAGCTTAAGCACTATTCTTGCATGGTGGACCTTCTAGGAAGGGCTGGTCTTTTGGAGGAGGCAGAAGCACTGATCAAGAGTATGCCAATGGCAGCAGATGCTGTGGTTTGGGGTGCACTGTTTTTTGCTTGTCGAATTCATGGAAATGTTTTGATGGGAGAACGAGTAGCTTCTAAACTTCTTCAATTGGATCCTCATGACAGCGGAATTTATGTTTTGCTTGCAAATATGTATGGAGAAGCAGAAATGTGGGAGGAGGCTAGGAAGGTGAGGAAGATGATGAGGCAGAGAGGAGTGGAGAAGACTCCTGGTTGTAGTTCAATTGAGGTGAATGGCATTGTGTACGAGTTCATTGTTAGAGATAAATCACATCCTGAATCTGAACAGATTTACGAGTGTTTGATTCAGTTAACAAGACAGTTGGAGCTTGTTGAATGTATGCCAGATTTTCCTGGCGATAATTCGCTCTTTGGCTCCAACTTTGACAGATGTATTTAAATTTGCAGGTTAGTTGCATCCTCCCTCTGTCTCTCATCCTCAGATAATAGATATTCTTTGGGATTGATCCACTGTTATCAATCACTTTATTGCGAATCACACTTTCCTTTTCTTTATTCCTCTCTTTATGTCTTTTGAATGCTCTTTTTAGAAACATACTTTATAACTTTAGTGATTTTCAGCCATTTATTCTGTCATCAAAACATCCTTATTCCCTTTTACATATATCCACTTGTGGCGCTTGGTTGCAATTTTGTATACTGGTCATGCTGAGATATTAGCTTGTAATTGTCCTTGTATGAAAATGGATTTCCAGTTTAACATTTGTTGCAAACTTACATGATGTGATTAAGTTTATTTGTTTGTTTATTGTCTGGGTTCAACCCGGCCCCCATATTTCAGATGATTGACTGTGATATCTGTATCATAAAATAATATGGGCTACAAAATAGATGTTATACCATATCACTGTGCATGTATGGATAAATTCTGTATAATGTCTCTTTATATTCTAGGGTGTTGGATTTGACTGGAAAATTGTGCCAGCAATCTGTTTAGGCCATTCGGAATATGTTTTATTCCAATATTTTCTTTGATCAACTTTGTGCACCAGCTGCAGGGTTTCAATGGAAAGAGAGGATGACTTATTTGTACTTGCACATGAGCTTCCAGAGGCATTTGATAGATGTATCTTAGTTTCTCTGCCTTTCCCTGGTCCTGGATGCTTGACCTCACTGCTGCTGCAATGACTGCTAAAAGCCTGCCTTCCATAAGATGCACTTTGCATATAGGTATCATTTATTGTTCCAATACAGACTTGCAGTATCCCATGCCATAGTCATCCCAAACTACCTGTGAGCTGTTATTGGTTATCTTAACTGCTTGACCCGTGTTTGTCTAGATCTCCTTGGAGAGGGTTTTTCCAGCCGTCTTGGCTCTTCTGGCTGGATTTCCTTTTTATTATGCAGGTTCCAAACAGAATGTGCAGCAGATTGAGGATATGAAACATTCATTCCCGACAGCCAGGATGAGACGGCTGGCTGGGTTATGCCTTGAAGCTTATGAAAGAATTGGAGGGCAATTAAGCTGAACTAATTGAATGTGAAGTGGTTTTTCAATGTCTGTAGTCAACATATAGAAAAGTTTATATTTGTACACATCACTAAAGTTCATCTCTTCTCCTATTTCCGGTAATCCATTACAGATTTTGTTCCTTGTTTACTTCCTTGGAAAATGGAAGTGTATGCTCATTAATCTCCAAATGCTTTTCCAGGTCAGGTCATAAACAAAGTTAAGAGGTGGCTAATGGAAATTATTCTGTCAAGTTGAACTTAGTCGGTGTTGCTGCTGCTGCTTCTTCCCCAATATTTATTCATTAACTGAACAGTATTCACACAACCATCTGGTAGACAATGCAGAGGCTGCAAAGGAGGGAGGAGAGAGGCAATTCTAGCACTGGATTTTTCCCAGATCTCTTCAACATCGTCTGAAGATAAATAATGCTTCTAATGCTATCTTATTGGTACGTTTCATCATTAATTTCTTCATCATCAACAGCTTCTTTTCTTCCTCCAACACTGGCTCTCTGGATATTATTTTATATAATTGTTTTCTAGATTTTAAGTGATCTTTGTTTTCTAAAACATAATTCTTTTGCTCTTTCTCATTCTTGTTTTTAAGTCCTTTCATTGCATTATATGTAGATGATGTGAGTAGCTGGGGTAAGGTTAGGTTAAGTTCCAACTAATGATTGAACTAAAGATGACTCCACTTGGAAAATTTTCATTTAGGACCATCCTCGAAGATAGGAGACAATGACCATGTGACACTTAAAACAAGTACCCTCAAATTTGAAAAGTTACACCAGACTTTTCAGCTTGTCAAGATTATCTTGATAGAAGAATCATTTCTCTTTTTTTTAAAAGTGTTTCTAATGCTTTATAATGCTTCCACTACTCTATAAAACTGTAGATCTAGTCTTGATCAAGTAAGATCACCTCTTTTTTCCTTTCTTTTCTTCTTAGTGTTTCGAATGCTTTAGCTGTAGAGAAGTTATCCCAAATGAGGCTTTATTAAGATTACATAGCAAAACTGTTTTATCGATACTTGTTTTTAACATCTCTACTTTGTTGAAGGATGAATGCATTTCTTGTGAACATCTTCTTATTCCTTGTAAATTATGTTTTTCCATGACATTTAGATTGTCCATCCTAAGTGCCAAAGCTTTTCCTCCTTTGGTAACTTCTTGCTTTTGGCTTTTTTGGAAGTTACAAGCTAAATTAAAAAAAAAAAAAAAAATTCTTGATTTGAGAGGTGTAATCTTGATGCTATGAAAGTTCCATAAAACATGACACGACTTGCTCCTGTCCTATGTCTGTCAAGAAAGGACATCCAGAAGAAGAAATGTTGTGTCTTCCTTCTTATTAAGAGCTCTTTAGCTTTTAAGTCAAATAAAAACTGAGTTAAGGTACAAAAACTCTTTTGTGAGTTTAATAAGTGCTTTTTGTCAAATTGACTAAGTTTATTCAAATAACCTATGATTTAAAAAGTGCTTAATAAATGTTAGAAAAATATTACTTCTTGTAAAGGTTTTACTTTTAGACCAACTCAAAACGATCTTTTTCATGGCGTTAGGAAAATATTACTTTTTCTTAGAAGAAAAAAAAATAAGTGTTATGGTGGTGCTTTTGTAAAAATCTAATAGCCTATTGATATAAATTTTTTGAAACAATTGCGAAATATAGTTTCTAAGAATGGTTTTTAAAAGATAATTACTAATGTGTAGAATGAAGTTTATTTGAAAACTTAAAATATTTTAATAATTCTTTTATGTTTACTATTTCATTTTTACCAGTATATATATATATATATATATATATATATATATATATATATATATATATATGTATTAAACAATCATCATGTTGTTGGGAATGGTTCACCCATCTAGACATGAGAGGGAAAAAAATGGGGATGGGAATATGTTGTGGAAGAAAAAGACTAATCCATGCTTCAGATCCAGTCTTTTCAAGGGAATTGGAGGTTTATACGACCTCTTCAAAGTCTTGTGGAATTAATCGAGGTATGTACAAACTGACACGGATATCCATGGTTATAAAAAAGAAAAAAGGGGAAAAAAATGGGGATGGGAATATGTTGTGGAAGAAAAAGACTAATCCATGCTTCAGATCCAGTCTTTTCAAGGGAATTGAGGTTTATACGACCTCTTCAAAGTCTTGGAATTAATCGATAGATAAGATAAACCGACACTCTGATATCCATGGTTATAAAAAAGAAAAAAGGAAAAAGGTGTAACCCATTAGAAGAGAAGTGGGTGCAACACTTGATGCCTTGTTTGGCATGTGTGCATGAGTGTGAGCGTGATGAATAGAATAGAAATATAGAAATATAGAAATTAAAAAACAAAGAAGAAAGAATATAATGATTTAAAGTTGCTTGCACTCTAGGTTTTCTCTTTCAATCCCTCCCCCCATTTGGAGCCTGCCACTCCTACTCCTCCTCCTCCTCCTCTAGTATCATTCCCTTCTTTCCCCCTATGTTTTGCCTTTTCATTAATCATTATTTATTTGGGTCCACCATTACTTCCCCTATTTTGGTCTTATTACTCTGTTACTTGATTCCATCACCTATGCTTTCATTTAATTATTCAAATTTTATTATATTTTCCCCCTGATTTTGTGGGATAAGGGACAAAAATGTTTCCGAGTTCAATATGTATGTCCCACTTTGCTTATAATCTTATTTTGATATCCCTGATGTTTATTTCCGTAGATTAGTTATGTCCTTGTCGTTAGAAAATGTCATAAATGGATAAATGCTCGATAAAACATCCAACACGTGTAAGAGTTTTCATCATGGTTGTAAATTTTTTTTAATAGAACATACATGAATAATTATAGAAATAATAATTTAGGTATCTTGAGACTAAAAAAAAGTTTAGAAATAGAACATACATGCAAAACTTGAGGACATTCTAACTCTTACTTAAATACGTGATGAAAACGTAATATCTAAAATGACGGAGAATTATATTCAAATATGTAAACACGGAGTTTGAATTTACGACTGTTCTTAAATTGTGAGATTTCTTGAAGTTTAAAACTTATACAATTTGAGTTCTAACTTGAATATCATACTTCTTGATGTTAAACAATTAAATCTTTAAGACTATTTTCCTATTTTGACTTTAAAAAATAAGAAAAGTAATTTCACAAAAAATAATTTACGAATATTTACACATGAATGCTTTTGCCTTTCAATATATTTACTTGAGAATAAACTACACCAACTCTTTGGTTTTCAAAAATTAAGAATATGTTTTTATCTAATCAAATCAAAATGGTTGTAACTCACATTTTTCCCTATAATTTTTACTTAGAATATTTTCTCAAGATAAAAAGTAAAAGTAAATCTAATCCAATAAGGATTCACTTGGGACCTTGGGTATGTATTATATTAATTTTGATGAAACATTGGAAAGTTCTTTAATCATTATATAAAATTTATATAATGAATGCTACAATTATTCAAGAGGTCAGAAGAGGGCAGAGGTTGAATTATAGGTTTTGCCTTAGTTAATCATTTAGCTTTGTACTCACTCCACATGTATTATTTATCATAAGCTTGCTAATCATAGCATATTAAATAATTGTAAAATTTTAAATATATTTATTCCAACAAAAATTATAAAATGACCTAGGAATTACTTCAACTCCAATTTATTTAAGTAATTAATAATTAAAATCACATGGAGGAGGATCTCATTGTACTTTGCAAGTGGGTGCTGACAAAGCCTTCTACTTTATGAGAAAGATGTTTTCCATGTGAATCTGATGCCCTAAATAAAGGGTTTCCAAAGATAATGAATTGGTTCCCCACCCATATGAAAAATTATACATAATCTACACTTTGCTTACAAATTCTGCAAAGCTTAATGGGATTAGTTTTGAATTTTCATTCATGGAATTTTTCATGTGCAATGCAATTAAAGGCCTTTAAGTTTAACAAACCAACCAAAGAATGAATAGACAGAGAGTGATTGTACTCAAGATTTGGGTTTATTCATTTATTTATGAAAAATATGACCCCACAGAAGGAGTATTTTATTTATTTATTTATTTATTTTTGTTATAATAAATGAGAATGCATTTGGGGTGTATTAGTAGTAGGGATCTGATTCTTAACAAATCTCAACTGACATTCAACTTCCACCTTTCTTTTTTTATATGGTTTCCTTATTTTGGGTGGATCTCTCCTCAACCATCTCCCATCTTCCATCAATCACCTTCACCAAACCAAAGTGATCTTAACAGGTATTTTCTAAGTCATGTCCCAAGATAATCTTGTAAGAAAAAAAATTCCAAAATAATTGATGCTTTAAAATGATTTTTAAACTAATATTTTCTTACCATTACCATGTCGCCAGTCCTGGGTGATTATGGTTTAAAATTTTTGAAACCCTAATTGGTGACTACGCTTTGAAAAATTTAAACCATAATCATCAACTATGATTTTGGTGATGTAACAAGAAAAACTAGTTTGAATATTATTTTAAATATGAATTATTTGGGATTTTTTTATTAAAAGATTATTTGATATCATTCTATTTTTCTAATATTTGTAACTATTTTATTATATTAATATTTTCTAATAATAATTACGAAAAGTGAGAAAAAACCCTAGCCGTCCTTCTTATTTTCTCGCATATTTTAGGGGTGATTTTTTTGCTATTCTTGACCTAAAATCACCTTTAAATTTTTTATTTTTATTTTCTTACTTAATAAAGTTATTCTTCTAAGAAGATTTAGGTTTTATTTTGTTTTTGTGTTATCGTCGTTTTATCGACGCCAGAGCTGCTTTATCGGGAGCGATACTGCTCATCGCCTCATACTGCTGCTTTTATCGAATTAGATTCGATCAATCAAGATATCAAATTATACTACTATTTTATCACTACGCTATTAACCCTCGGCTTATATTGATTTTTATAGATTTATATTTCTAGGGGTTTATCGATCTATTATAAAATAATCAATAAATATTATTCTTTCTTTCAATAAATAATAAATTGCGAAACAAAGGATATACATTCACGTGAAACCTTGTGGGATAAAAAAAAACTTATGGATAAAAGAAGAGAAATTCCTTATTTCAAATATGAGTATAAGATTGGAGTATTACAATTGATGAATGAAAGAATCATAAAACCATAGTATAACTAAATATTTATAAACATCGCAAAACTGAATAATAAGTTGGACCTTTATAGGTACAATTCTTCACTACCACTATATATCAAAAAAAAAAAAAAATCTATAATGTCGAATAAGATAAAATTTGGGTTATCCAATTTTAATAATTTAAAAAATAATTTTTTGTAAGAGTAAGAAATATGATAAAAAATTTTAAAAATATTCCCAAAAGGTAAAAAAAAACAGATAAGAGTTTAGTTACCGATGATATTCTCTAAAAAAGCATTTTTTTAAAAGAAAATGTAAATTTGTTAGAAGAACATTTTCTAAATATTGATTATTCATATTTATATTTGTACAAAAATACATGCAAAATGGAAAAATAAAAAAGAAATGGTATATGATTTAAACATGTTACTTCTATTATTGTCATTTTCTAAGATTTATATATTCTGTATAAAAAGATTTGCGAGAGAGATTTGGTATGTTATATGCGACCACTCCATTCCAGATTTTACCATAGTGTAATAATACTATCTAGTTGAACTTGTCACCAAAGTATTTGTCCTGACTTGCTCACATCCATGATCACCACCTCTATTTTCATTTTATTTATCATTATTGATTGACTAGTGTGTTTGATAGATTTAAAACTGAGTTTAATAATATAAATTTATTTTCAAGATTTATTTTATACAGATCTAATTTGATAAAATTATTATCTGAATATAAAACTATTTCACAGAAAAATCCATTTTTTTTATAGCTAAACTTTATCATTACACACTATTTGTTCCTCACACTTCCACATTTGAAAATGTTCAAATTAATCCTGTAAGAAAAAAAGAAAGAAGTCATTTGATAATGTTTGTAGAATCCACGTTGACTAATATTTCAAAGTTTTATTCACCTTTAACTAATTATTTAATTATCCACAAATTAGAGTAAAAAATTCAAAAAAGATTATTTATTTTAAAATTTTTTTTGAAGTTGATAGAGATAATTATACTATTTATAGATTTAATTTCCACCTTAAATGGTACTAAATTTTTGATAAATAATATAGTAAATTCAACATTTATACCATTATTATTTTTTTATCATGTAATTATTTTTCAAATATAAACTTAAATAATTGACATATGAATGAATTTAGATTGTTATTTTTTAAATTAAATGTTATACAACATTTTGAAACAAATTAAGATAAGATTTTTTTCAAAAAAGAAAATTATATATAGGATAATCTGCTTTACTTCATTATTTAATTTTAACAAAATTAGATGTACTCATTTGTGTAATAAAATAGAGTTTAATTTTTGTAGTATTTATATAATTTTTCTCTATATATTTATTTTTGAAATAACTAAAAACGCTGCATCATAATTATTTTATTTTATTTTTTTATAAATTATTAAATTATTATACAAAATTGATTTATATTAAAAATAAAATTATTTATTATAATTTTTTTTAATTATTTTAAAAAATAAATACCATGAGAAAAATAATCCTCGTTATACTGTTTTTTTTTAATACATCCTCATTATCCTATTAAATTTATATTTTATCTAAAAATATATTTTATCTAAATATTTGAAATAAAATTTTAAATTAAGATAAATAATTTATTTTTAAGTGTTTAGAATCTTTAAATCATATAATAATTTTATTTCTTAAGTTATTTTTGAAAAATAAAACACCAACAGAAAAAATATCATCCTCTTTCTAAATGTTAAAGATTATTATTTTAATTTTTATCTATTTTAAATAAAAAAAAAAAGATTAAGTTAAAAGACTAGATAATAGAGTTTGAATAATAGATAATAGTGGTTACTGCAAATGTTAGAAAAACTTACTTTTCTTTTTTTGGATAGTACATGAGTTTAGTTTGAACATTTTAAATTTTCAAATGTAAGTGGTAAATGCCAAAAAGTTTGAAAGTGCAAGGGTGCATTATTCCATATATTTATGTTTTCAAGAATTTAGTAGTAAAACTTATTTGTCGGGTATGTTTAGCTAATGTGATAGAGCATTTAATGTTTCAAAAGGTAAGCGTGATAGTAGTTTGCCTCGGGTTTCGAGCTCACGAATAATTTACTATATTATAATTAAAATATTTAACTTTAAAAAATATAGCAAAAATTATTCAACCGTTTTTGAAAACATAGAAAACGCCATTGAATCGGTGTTCTCTAAATTTACTCATTATTTTTTAAATTTACCGTTTTTCATCTTTTTTGTGTTTTTCTTTAAAAAAAAAAGAACCAACTGTCTTCATATTTTTCTTATTTTTCTTATTTTTTCAAAATAAAAGATAATTTTAAAAAATGGTAAACAATCATACCCTAGATTTTAATTTTTAAAATAGAAATTATATTTTATCAAACGACCAAATAGGCTCTCACGGCTCGTTTGACCATATTTTCTATGTTAATTTAAAAAAACAATGTTTTTAAGTTAAAATAAAATAAAAACACAAAAATATTAATAAATTGTTTTTAGAAATTGATTTTTCTATTTTGATTTATAAAATTATCATGAATTCAATTTATATTTAATTCATAAAAATATTAAAATGAAATAGTTTTTAATTAATGCTTAAAGAATAATAGTGTTTAACAACCTTTCAAAGTTTGATTATATTTTCTATGTTAATTTAGAAAAACACTGTTTTTAAATTAAAAATGCTTTCAAAAATTTTTTAAAAGAAAAAACACTAAAATATTAATAAATTGTTTTAGAAATATATATATTTTATTTTGATTTATAAAAATTTATCATGAATTAAATTTTTGTTTAATTGAAAATATTGAAAATGAATAGGTAAATGTAAATATTGAAAATATTTAATTCTCAGTTTCATAAATTATTTTTATCTTTAAAGAAAAGGATAATGGTTAATTTTATTTTATTTTTATAATAAATCATTAAAATCTTTTAGCCGACGATAAGGGGACTAACTGTAGGCCGCGAAGCACTGGAAGATCGCCTTTCTAACGGAGTTCGCGTGTCTCTGAAACCACTGCATAAAGGCGCCACACACCCACAACGCACTTTAGAGAGAGAAAGCAGATAGAGGGAGGGAGATAGAGAGAGAAAATGCGAGAAAGTGAGGGAAAGTAGAGAGCCAAACGAACAACGGGAATCCATTCTCATGCACTCCTCCAAAAGCGATCAATGTCGGTTCTTTATTTCCAGAGAATCATTCTTTTTATCTCTCTAGAATTGTTTTTAAATTTCATTGCTGTTCATTTTTAGAATCTCTGTTTTTGTTTTTTGTTTTTGTTTTTTTTTATCTAATCTCGATCGATCGATCGATCGATTCGATTAAAATCCGTTTCCACTCGATTCCGTTGATTTTTTTTTTTTTGGTTTTCCTGAGAAAATTTGGCTTTGAAATCTTGCAAAAGCGACGTGTTCTGATTGTGAACTTTATGGTGTGACGAGAGCTGTGGTATGTTTGCTTTGCTTTGTTTGGTTGCTGAGAAAATTGAGGGAAAAGGAGAGAGTGCATAATGCTGAATTGTGATGTTCTGGTTTTGGTAGGAAAATGAAAGTGGAATGTCAATTAAGACAAAACATAAATCCAGTCAGTTTCGGAATGACGGGTTCCTTCTCCTTTTCCACATTTTCTAGGCAGTCAAACGAACCATTTTAAATTGTCGCGAGGTAACCGTCGGAAATCATGAGAATTTGATCGAAATTTGCGGAGATTTGTAAAATGAAACAGCACATATTATTTTTCTAGCTCCTGTTTGTTTCAACAGAAATTGGTTCCTTGAATTTTTTCTCAGTCTTCGTTAATTCCGAAAGGAAATATCAACGCCAAATTTTCCACGAGAAAAATAAAAGTCATCACATTTCTCTAGAAAATGATTTGTGTGAAAAATCAAATATATGCATTACATTTCGAGTGTGGAAAATTTAATATAAATATTCAGATAAATATTCAGTTGAGGTTTCTATTTTTTATTTTTGATCGTCTTTTGTAGTTACGTTATGTTGTGAGTGAGAATGTGAATGTGGAAGCAACATTGGTTTCTTTGTCTAATTTGAACTCTAATCCGAAGCTTTTGCAATTTGGGTTTAGGCACTGTAGAAAGATTAGATAACTCATCAGGGAGTAGTGCTTCTCCACCTCTGAATTTCTGAGAAGTCAAGGTATTGATGAGCAGTTATATATTTTACCAGGTTTGGTGCCTCTGCAGTAGCATTGATTTGGTTGTGTTTTGCGCCAATCACTTTTGACAGAAGATTTGTTCAAGATGAGCTGGAACCCGCAAATGGATGCTCATTACATGAACACTAGCTATCCTTATAGTACAGTCGGAAGTTTTATGGATTATTTTGAAGGTCTTGCTTATGAACATGTGAATTTCATCTTTGCCACTACTTCACACGGGCAGGTATTTTTATTTCCTTATTTCAAATGATTCAAATTGGTTGGGATTTTTTCTGTGTTAATGTTCTATTTTCATGCAAGACTCACCAGAAAAGAAAAAAAGAAAAAAAATGTTATTATATGTGTAGATGTGTCCGTTTGCATTTTAATTTTCTGATACTCTAAATTTAAATCATTTTGTCTGCGTTTGTATTTATCTGTATATTAATGAAACTTTCTGAGTGTTAGATGAAGAGAATTACTCATATTAAATTAGTTTTTCCTAAAATTGATTTTCCTTCCTTTCTTTGTGCAGGAGAGTCCCTATGCATCATCCATGAATACAAGTTTGTACAAATTTGGGTTATCTGATACAGGAAGTACTTCTTATTATGATTATGACCAGGATTATGTGGTCGATGATCATGTTCCGGGAATTAGTGAATATAGAAGGACTGAAGAAAACTCTTCAGCAAATACCGCAGAACAGATTCCGGAACTAAATACACAGTGTGAAGGAAATACAGACACTACTACTACACATGCTACTCCAGTAGAATGTAAGTCTACTGTTGGGTGTTATTATTTTTCCAAACAAGAGTCTTAATAGTTTTCTTTTTATGGGATAATGGTGTGATTGGAATGTTGAACTTTGTGGTTTAAAGGAAGTTGATGATCTTGTTTGGGTATTTGATTAAAAAAAATTTGAGATGGAGTTTTGTCAAATTTTATTTCTCTTTCTAAAATTTAATTAATCTTATTTGTGTGGCCTAAAAATATTTTGCATAATTTGTTAGATGTGATAAATGAGAAAATAGGTAGGATTTCAAATAAGATAAATAAGATAAATGAGGAATAGAAGAGGTGAATGACAAAGAAGGAAAATTGATAGTGAAAGGAGGGAAAATAAGAAAACAAAACAGGTAAGAAGTCTCTTGGGAGTAGATTTCTGCTGTAACCCTATGACTGAAGGAATGAATTACAAACTGGATCTCATTTCAAACTCAAAGAAATGATATTCTGAAAGGGGAAGCAGAGATAAATGAAGGATGCTTAGAGTCTTATTCTCTATCAAACATATTCTCGTGTAGTCGAGTTTTAGTTTTTTCAAAATATTGTAGAGTACAACTTTGAAGAAAATATTATAGTTTTTTAATATTTATTTTTTAATTTTTTAATTTTACATGTCTATTGTAAGACATGAATTTTTTTCTCCTCTAAGGCAGAGTAGTTCATTTTCTGCAAGAACCATTAGGCAGCACTGGTTTCGGGATTGCACCTAACAACAGTAGAAATATTAAAGTTGGTATTCATTATCACCTCTTGGTTGTCCGCTAGTGTAATAAAAAGATGCCTTGGACTCTTGGAACTGTTATGGATTCTTGGAGATAATAAAATGGTCCTCTGGCAAGTGACATATCAGAACATTAACTTGCTGAGGTTGTCAGCATTGTGAATGCTGCAGTTCACTTTTTCTGCAGAAATAATGAGGGTATTCAGTGATAGATGAAGTATGTTACATGTAGAAGAGTAGAAGCATTCAGTGACAGATTTTTTTTTGTTTTTGATAAGAAAAAATCGCATCTGATATGGATATAGAACATATCTATACTGTTTTCAGGTAGCGTCCAAAATTGGGGAGGAAATTATAGAAAGAAAAAGGTCTTACATTCATTAAGATACCAAATTAGTGATATGTGTCTCAATGTCTTTCAAATCCAGTACTGGAACCTAAAAACCTTTCAATTTCTCTCCTTCCATATTGATCATAACACTAACAAAGGGGACTATCTCCATAACCTACAGCCCTTGTTGTTCTGAACTCTATATTTTCTGAGTTGTCTACAAAATTCAGTTGTTATCTAGGCATAACCTTGCACATGTTAACGCTTTTCTTAGAGATGAGTCTAAACGATGGACATGGAGATTAGTGAATATAAATTAATAAACTGATCTGTGCTCTGCCGTATGGCTTGCAACAATTTGAGATCAAGTAAAGTTCTATGCCTTAACCTTTTTTAAGGGAAATTTTGTCCCCACTTGAACCTGGTACATCCTACACCAAGCCCTTCCAACTCTTTACCACTTGAGCCAGGCTTGGCTCCCAATATTTGCAAACAAATAAAGAAAGCATTTTGGCAGGATAGTCTTTTCATGTTTTCTACGTGATAATCATCTTATTTAACCACAGATGGAAGAATCTTGTTGATGACCCTTTTTGATCTGTCTAGAAGCTTCAATATTTAACCTTTTCAGAAAGCTCTCTGAAGTTTATATTCACCAATCTTAAAGGTTTCTGAGAAACGAAATAAGATCACCTTTCTCTCAAATCTAACTGCTAGTTACCTGCCTCGCTCAAAAGGAAAAAAGATCTTGCATACTGGGTTATGAGGTGTTAATTATTTAGCTAACATTGCATATCATCTCAAAGTTTCACTCTTGCACTATTACCGATGTGTTAATTCTTGGATTCTGATAGAGTGGCAGCTTCATTGTTCCATTACCAGCATTAGCTTTGATTTATAATGAACAGAATCATTTTCTTTTTCATAAGGGAAATGTTGTTTTTGAAATAGCTTTCCTTGTGGAGCAGGTAACTGTCGAGATTCCTAACATACTTCAAGCCGTGCATTATTTCAGTCTCCTTTCTCAGTCAACTTTAAAACTTTTTTATCTTTTATAGAGATTGCTATGTTCATGCACTGTAGGTTTAGATCCAGCCTATAGTACTGATTTTATTGTTGTACGGACTCACTTTCCCAATCCTAGACCATCCTAATCACTATCATTAGATTAGGGGATTATTTTGTCTTAGCTTTTCTGATACGCACAGCATTTTAAAATTATGGACCTTGTGGTCAAAATTATTGACCTGTAAGGCTTGTGCTTGAAGTTCATAAACCTCAACATAAGAGGCAAGTGTGTTGGTCTTTGACCAATCTGAACCTGACATGGTTGTGTGTGTGATACTGGATTTAGTGAAACTTAATTCTAGAATTGTGTTCAAAAACCTCTGCACTGTCTCGTGTGTTTAGACTTGCAAGAACTATTTTCCATCTTTGGAGCTGGAAATAGATTTCATCCTGCAACTGAGAATTGCCTTTCACAAGCCTATAGGTTTCCTTCCAGCTTTTTCATTTTTGCTCGTGTGGTCCAACCAACTTTGAATTGTAAATATGCTGGGCTTCCATCCATGCTGAAAATAGTGATGGAGCCGAAACCTGATAAATGGATTTGAATTAGGAAGAGACTAAATCATGTATGAAAACCACCAAACAGCCTCTACTCTGTAGATTACTTTCCTTTTCTGTTAGGCGATTATTACAACCTAGGATTGAGTTGCATAGGGAGTTGGCAAAGATTCAATTTGATAACTCCAGTAATTGTCTCTGATTAGCTCATCTTCAGGTTTATACAGATGCATATTGCATGGTAAGGATGTTTCCACAGACCATGGATGGTGGATATCATGTCTGAAGTACATGAACAAGATGAGCAGTTGCTACAGGAATCTTTCTAATTCAGTAGTTTCAGGAACTGCTTTACAAATAAATGTTGATGGTGTGAAACGATTTTTTGATACTCATCTTATGGTTGCTTGGTTAATCATCAAAAAAAAATCTTATGGATGCTTGGTTGTTATACCTCGCTGACTTTCACCCCTCTGCCCTTGCTACTGTCATAATATGGTGTTGTCCTGTTTCCATCCATACAATATTTATTTGAACTTTTTAACAGTATACTTTAATTCTATTTCCTTTGAACTTCATGTGGCCCTCGGAATCATCCCACCCTAGGATTATCAGGTATGGAGTTCTCTTATTGGCAGTTCTAATTTTTTTTTTTTTTGGCAGTTCTAATATGAAACAGTTTGTATCTGAATGCTCTTTAATATATCAAGATATGATGTTTTCTTGCTTCATGTGTCCCATGCACCCTCAAACGAATACCTATATGACACAGGCACAAAGGTAAAGACAGTCCATGCATGAGATGCATAGGCAAGCTTTCCCGTTTATGCTTTCATTGAGCAAATGTTCATTAGTTATCAAAATTGCAATGGTCCTCTTTCAGTCATTCCCTGGTTGAGCTTAGCCTTTAGTATTGATCATCTTAAGCAAATTTTATATTTTCATATAGGTGAACTTGTCAGTTTAAATATATCTTTTATTAACTAGAGTACCACCTAGTATTTTTAAATAGGTGTTGAATTATATGTAACAAGCAATCTGGTCTTGAGGCCTGTCTCATTTAAAATTGTTGGGGTTTGGGTGTTGGGGGAGGCTATATATATATATATATATATATATATATATATATATATATATATATATATCGAATGTGATATAATATTCTTGGTTATTTTATTATATTATACTATGTTTATATTTGATTTATAGGAATGTGCTTATTTGATAATTTTAGAAAAATAAAATATATTGCATAACTAATGTTTACTTAAAAACAGTTTTTAAAATATAAGAAGTAAAAGAATTTTCAGTTACTCAAAATTTTAAAATTTTGAAAGGAGTTTTAATTTAAGAACACAAGTTAATTTTTTGGAATGTGCTTATTTGATAATTTTAGAGAAATAAAATATATTGCATAACTAATGTTTACTTGAAAACAGTTTTTAAAATATAAGAAGTAAAAGAATTTTTAGTTACTCAAATTTCAAAAATTTTGAAACGAGTTTTAATTTAAGAACACAAGTTAATTTTTTGCTTTTTATATAAGAATTCTTATATTTTGTACAGAATTTCTATTTTTGAAAATAAAATAGAAAATGAAACTAAATGCTACCTTTGTAGTTTTTTCATGATTGAAATATTTTAAATTTGTAAATTTTAAAAATACTATGTTATATTGATAAATATACAATAATAATTTTAGATTATATATTATGTTAATGCATATTATGTTAATATTTCCTTTTAAATTTTAAATATTTTAGATTACAAAAATATTATGTTAAATGTATTACTCATTTATTTTTATTATTTTAGCTTATTAAAAAAAATGTATTTATATTATTTTAGATTGCATTCTACACATTTTTTTTTTTCAAAATAGTTCTTGAACTGAAAATATAATTTTAATCAAAAGTTTGGTTTTCCAAAATTCTTAATACAAAAAAATAGAAGAAAAATTTACTGATAAAAAAAAAAGAAGGAAAAAAGATGAAAAATGAAGAAAATGGGTAAAGGAATAAATTTAAGTTCCATAATCTATATTTCGACTTAAAATTATTCAATCTCATGAATGCAGGATATAAAAAAGAGGTTGGATAAAAAAATAAAAATTTTTGTTTTGCAGAATTACCATTATAAAAAAAAATAAAATGAAGAAGATGGATGAAATGGATAAATTTATGATCCACTTTCCATCTTTTAGCTTAGAATTATCAAAAGAGGTTTGATAAGTTATCCTACCACTCATACTATTCTTTATTTCATTGAATATGAGATATGATAAGTGATGAGATAACTTATCTTATCCCATTACTTATCACATTTACATGTTATCTCATCTCCTTATTCTATCTCATGGTATACTCAACCGACGAAGCAAAATTCTACGAATTGAGAATTTATTTTGCACTATTCTTGAAGTAAATTTGATAAACAAAGACTTGCTTCTTTACATGTTGTCGTATTTACAATGAATTGCCAAGAATGGAGAAAGACCAATATAATTTCATTCGGAGAGATACCTATCAAAAAAAAAAAAAAAAAAATCATTTGGAGAGAGATCTAGCTAGAGGCATGGGGTTGGAAGAGGAAAGTTCTTAATTTTTTTTAGTATGATAATTTCTTTTAGCAAGTATAACCAGAATTAGGAATTGAGATTGAGATGAAAGATGAAATTTAATTTCATTAGGAGAGATACCTATAAAAAAAAAAAAAAAATCATTTGGAGAGAGATCTAGCTAGAGGCATGGGGTTGGAAGAGGAAAGTTCTTAATTTTTTTTTGTATGATAATTTGTTTTACCAAGTATAACCAGAATTAGGAATTGAGATTGAAATGAAAGATGAAATTTACCTCATGAAGTTTATATTTTATTTTTCTTTAGATACACAAAATTGGGCTTGAGCTTTTGTTGACTGGGGAAGACAGTGATTGTTGTATATAGAGATTCACATAGAAGATATTGCATTCTAAACATTCATGATTTTTATTTTTAATTTTTAATTTTTAATTTTTAATATTTTCCTGCCTAAGTATGCTGTGCCCCCTTTTTATTAGGTGCTTATTTTATTTATCACCATTTTTGACTATTATTTAAAAAAATTGTTTTAAAGTAATATACACTTAATACTTTCTTCTGAGTTAGGATCCAGAGGAATTAATTCCATTTGCCTTTCATGTCTACTAATGCAGGCTATCATTTGGCAAGATAACATTGACTTTAGATAACATGACTTACGAGGTTTGCTTCATAAAATTCCTACAAATATATTTGCTTACTACTAGAACATTTCTTTATAAACCAAATCTGTGTTTTTCTTTTCCTTTTGATTTTTGCCCCTGTGAAGTGGGGAAATTCCATGATATCTATAAATTTTTCTTTTTTACCAAGTAATGTAGTGAGAATATATGGCATAATTAAAGTATCCTAACTTTTTCATCTTACAAGTCTGTCGAGAAGAAAACTATGTGTAAGCAAACTTTTAATATTTTGAATAACTTAGGATGCAAATATTCAATCATATGCAGGGAGTTACTGAGTTACGAGGCAGTTGGAACTCAAAGTCGAGGTCTTTCTCAAGAACTTATTTCTTTGCTGCCAATTTCTAAGTACAAGTGTGGATTCTTCACAAGAAAGAAATCACGATGTGAGAGGTGAGATATGGGTTTCATTACCTATGACTTTCTGAATTTTGTAGCATAGCATCTTTTTCAATTTAGCATAGATCTAATCATGTTGGCAGAATTTGCTATTTCAGGAACTTCCTATGTATTCATCCATTTGCAATACATGATATATAGCCTATAGGAGGAATCAACACATAGGGTGGTTTAGAAGAACACCAAAATGTGGGTAGAATTTCTAGATTCCACTTATCAAACCCAACCCTCACCCACCTTTGGAAAGAAAATAAAAACATCTTTTAAAAACAAAAAATTCATTTCTACCTTAAGACCTCTTGGAGCTTTTCACGTGGATTTGTTTGGACCCTCAAGGACTACTTGTCTTAGAGGTAACCATATGCATTTGTGATTGTGGGATGACTTCTGGATATACATTGGTCTTGTTCTAAGCTCAGAAAAATGATGCCTTCCATGACTACCCACACACACATTTCTTTTTCATTTTTCCGTTTAGTCGTTTGTATTAAGCTGAGTTTCAGTTTCATGAGTAATAAAAGTTGCCCTTTGATAGAAATATGAAATAAATGTAATTTATTTTGTTTGCTCATTTATATTTTGTCCTTTTTTTTCCTTTTAAATCCTTTTATTTATTTATTTATTTTAATTCAATAGCAAAATGCAAGTGACTTAGTCTGCTCCACACCTAAGGAAATGTCTGGTTGGTAAGGCAACCATTCCATGGTGATCATCAAAATCTTACAATGGTGTCTATATAAAAAGCAGAGTGTAAAAGTTAAGCTTTTTGCTGCTTTATATTTTAGAAAATGACTTCAAATTTATAGAACATTCAATCTCTCTATTATTCTTTCTTCCCCTATCGGCAACTTATATTCACCTAGTCTCAGATATGTTTCCTTGTTAGAACAGATGTGATTTGCCAACAATAAGTAAAGACGGGACCGGCTGATCACTCTTCCATGCAAACATGTCTACCACGCTCCCTGTGGTTCCAGATGGCTTACAATCAACAAGGTAAGAACATTTTGTTTCTAAACTATCTATCTTTTAGAGAATTTGCTAGAGAGTGGGTTAAGCGTATCAGTTGCTGACTACACACTGTTGTGTTTTCCCAGGCTTGCCCCATTTGTTACACTGAGGTGTTTGGTGAAGTACCAAAAAATTGACAAATAACAATGGTGAGCATATAGAGAAAGCTTCATTTTTTTCTTTCTTTGAGAGTTTGGGTTTCTTTCTTACACGGAGCATATGTTCCTTTCATTCTTCCACTTTTTTTTTCTTTTACTATATAACCATCACATATTAGCTTTTATAATAAATGAAGATTGTAAACTCTGTATGGGGGGGGATGGCTCCTAGTTTGTATTGTGGGTTTATATGGGGAGTTTTCTAGTGAGCTAGATAGCTTTGAATGTGCTTATGCTGTAGAAGCTTATTATCATGGAAATACCACTCATGATTTCTACTGGCGATTAGAATGATCTTTGGTCTGTTACGTGGATCATGCATGATCTTTGGAGTTACCTTACGGGCCTAATTCATGCCTTATCCTCTCACAAACAACGTGTTTGGTTCCTATTTTCAACAACAATTTTTTTTTCTAAAACACAGAAAACGCTAAAAATTTATTTGGTTCTTTGAGAACACCAAAACCCATGTTTTTTCAGATAACACTAATATGATGGTTTTTGTATTTTCAAAACTGTTTTCTATAACAATTTTAGAAAACAGGCAACCAAACAGGACCTATGAGTTTGGTTTAAAATGAACTCTTAGCTGCGAACGTACATGTTTGGGTGCCTATGTTCAAACTATATTTCAAAATTGATCGCTTTCCTTCTCATGCCTTGTCTTTTTATTTTTAATTTTTAAAATTTGCTTGTAACTGCATTTTAAAAACCTGTTTAGAATTTTTTTTCTTTCTTCTATATATGATACACATATTAAAATGGTTGGTTTGAACAATAGTTTCATAATATGCGAATGATGTTTTGTTTGATTAAAGAGTTTCAATTTGACTGAAGAAAATGATAAAACTCTAGGATCCCAATTTTATTTGGAGTTATCCAAAGTGATTAATTTCAATAGTGCGGTGTAAATTAAGCCTAAAAGTGTGCTGATGGAAGGGTTAGGACCGTGATTTTAGCCAGTTTTCACGGCAATATGTTACGAATATTGCTTATGCGTTTCAGTATCAGATGGAAACTCTTTTCTTCCCATTTCCCTTGCTTGGCGAGAGAGTAAAAGGTAAGGCCACTTTTTATTTCTATTTTTTTATATATAAACACTTTAGTTAAAATGTAGTAAACTGTCCCCATTAGGACTGAACCTGAGAACCCTCCCCTTCTTATGTCTTGTATTTTTGAAACGTTGAGTGTTATACCACATGAGCTAAACATGATTGGTAGGTAAAGTCATTTTTTTTAGAAGAGATAAATTTATTAATTCAGGTTAGCAATACAATCAATAGAAACACAGATTCAAAAGTTCTAAAACTTATGACGACGCAACATCCGGCAAGACAAGAAACACTGGCTAAGATCACACATGATAATCCAAAAATGTCTAGAATACCTAAGATTTTAGATCTGCAACATATTGACAAACAAGATTTGATATGATGATTATGTCGGATCGAACTTTGCCATTTGAACTGTCAACGCCATAACTCGTGAAGAAGCGATCGATGCTCAGCTATCCGTCGTAATAGGTTAGCGATAAATACTGAAAAAAAACAAAGGCAACTCATATCGGTGTGGAAGAAATTACTTTATTGGAAAAGAAAATCTAGATTTAGGAAAGAAACGATGAAATGAGTGATTTCAAACCAAGATGACAAAGGTAATGTAACTTTTTTTTTTTAACAAATAAGCACTTTGTTACAATGTAATAAACTGTCCCCATTGGGACCCAAACCTGAGACCCCTCGCCTCCGGGGATGTCCTACCTTTTTAAATTTTGAATGCTCTACCAATTGAGCTAGACATATGGAAGGTCACTCTTAATTACCACATTAGTGTTTAAAGAAAAATGTTATTCGTGACATTAGGATTCAATAAATATATAGTAGATCAATTAATTATTATGATAACCAAGGGAATGATGTTTCAATATTAAGAAATGACAAAAGAAATAGCGATAAGGTATGTTTTAGAATAAATTTAAATATTTTTACTTATTTATTTAGATATGACCTATTTTTAAAACTTTTTTGCACTGAAATATAATTGTGCTCTGTATGGATGATAAACTAAAAATGTTTTTATATTTAATTTTCTTAAACAAAATTTGTGCCTAAAGAAATTTCAGACTAAAATTTTGTTAAAACAATTAGTAAGATTTGTTTGTAAAATTATTTTTGAAAATAGATGCATTGGATGTCATCCATTTCCTCAAAATGGAAGTGAAGTGTCGATAATATATGAGGAATGTATTGATATTCTTCAACGGTAATGTATATAAGATATTCTTTTGAAATTGTCAAAACCTCCATACATTATGTACATTACATTTTTATTCTACTTTTTCTTTGTAATGAATAAGAGCACTAGTTAGAATGAATTAGCATCATTGAAGTGAAATTGGTACTACCATAACATTATATTGCATTATATATTAATCGGTACTACAATAAGAAACACATCCTTAAAATCCCATAGTTTTTATTGCATTCATAGGTTTTCATTGGTACTACCATAACATACTGTAAGTACTACCATAACATACTCTGGCAGACTATCCTGTACTCACCATAATGAAAAAATGGGCAAATGAACAAAAAGGGCTTAAGATCCCATACAAACAATTATATCATACATGTTATATATTATATAGTCAGAATGAGTCAAAGCCATTTGTTACCAATTATTCGACAAAGTGATACTACCATAATATACAAGGGATACTCACCATAAAGACTTTACACTTTGGTTAATATTTGACTTACTATGGATTACATAGTAGTTATGTTTGAAAGTAAACTCCAAGTAGAAAATGACAAACTATTATTATATCAGATTTTGTTACAGGAAAACGGAGTATGTGATTTATGGATTGAATGTCAAAGAAGGGTGATATTCTACAAAGGGACTATACAAAGTCTACACTTCCTGAGATGAAGCTTTACGATCATGGGTGCTATATCCACCAATATGGAAGAGACCTAATGGATCTGCTGTTGGACTATCTTTCCTTACTCCTAATTGTAGACATGAAGACAATAAACAAATGGAGAAGTGTTGAAGTGCTATGCACATCTGTTTCGTTATCTGGGTCATAATAGTATTAATGCCTTCACCAAATTGTATGAATTATTTGCTTGAAATGGTATCATCATGTTTAGGGAATGAAGCTTGACTATAATCTTTACTTGATATGAATGAAAATTCACAATTTTGCTTCAAGTTTTAATCACAAAATATATCAAGCCTGATTTCAACATCAGCCAACAAAACATCCCTTCAAATTATTGTTTGAAAACAAACTAATACAATCAACCTACTAACCATCAACTACTAACTAATCTTAACTCATGGCTATGGAGAACTATTTGGGAATAATGAGAGTAAGTATGTCATCAACTCATGATGTTGTTGGAAAACCAAATGCTCACATCGTTCCATGCGACATCTCAGTGAAGCATGTCGCGGCAACTATAACATTGTATTACCATAACATTACATCATTGAAGTCGAATTGGTACTCCATAACAAACACTTTCTTAAAACCCCATACAAATATGTAAACTAAGTTTTTATTCCGTTCCTAGGTTTGTAATTAGTCAAACAATTGGTTTGAATAAGTTTTGTCCCTGGTTGGCATAAGTTGTTGCATTGAAAGACATCAGATACTAGGGTACCACCATGTAAGCATCAGTACTACCATAACACTTTACATGGACAACCAAAACGCAAAATTTATCATTCGAATGGTCGTTTGGACGCACCAACTAGACGTGGTTATCGTCCGCTTGTGCGTTCGTTTGGGGTCTTTGCCATTTTTCTCCCCATTTTTTCATTATAAAGAGTACCTCAATATGTTGGGTGTTGGAAATTTCCTAGTATGTTATGGGGGGTATTGACAATGTTTAATTATATTAGTACCAGATAGTACCCCCGGCACATTATGGTAGTATCCTTAGTATGTTATGGTGGTACCCATTTAAAAAAATAAGGAAGCTCGTCCAGTATACCAGACAACTAACATTGACACATTGAAACATAAATCTCGTGAGGAAGCTATATTCTTTCCCATAGAAATCTCGGGATGGGTGTTCTAATAAGGAAGAGGTGTTTCCATGAAGAAGAAGAAGATGTTAGAATTTTGGAAAAAGAAGAAGATGTTATACTCTAAGAGAAATTTTCTCTGCTTTTCTATTCAAACTAAACAAGGAAAACTGCCATTACGAGAATAAGACGAAACAAATTTCAAAACAAAGAAACGACCCTAATTATTTCACATTTTATATGAATCGAAAACAAGGGTAGTTCGCTTTCCTTGCTTCTTCGAATTAAATTCAACCAAATCCAAATTCAACCAAATGGGGTTGAAAATGAAAATCTATTTTCAACCAAATTCAAGTAATGGAACGATTTTCGAAAATGAAAATTAAAGATTAATACATCAAAATTTCATATTCGAATTTCGATAGAAATAAAATTTTCGCAACTAAACGCTTTAGAGTTTTGGAATTGCCTTCCATATACTTCAAAGTGGCCAATGCGGGACTTGTAAATAAGGCCAGGATACAAGGAGAAAGAAAAAAAAGATGTATTTCATAAGATGTTAGGGTTTTGAGGATTAGCTTATATTCAAATAAATCAAGGAAAGCGATGAGACGGAGGGAAGAATAAGAAAATGTGGCTGAATGTTGTGAACGATCCAAGAAGGAAGAAGATGAAAATATTCAAGGTTTTTCTTCAAAGAAGAAGAAGAACCATCCAAAGTGGTAGGATTTATATTTAGGGGTATTTTGGAATTTTTTTTTTTGTAAGTACCTGGTCCAAATTATTTTTTCTCAAAGTATACTCATGTAAAAAGAGAATCTTGTTTTCAATTTTCCTAATATTTTGACACAAACACAAGTTTCCCGAAATGATTCTAAAAACCCTAATAAATGCTTCCATTTTCCCAAGAATAAATAACCACGGTTATGAATGACAGGCAAACTTTTGACCTGAAGGAGCCCCCCCAAAAAATAAAAAATCATAAATAAAAAGGACAAATTTTCAGAAAATTCAAAGCTAGGTAACGTGGTTGCAATTTCTGAATCAGTGTAAGCATAAAACTTTAATATAGTAATACCAAACAAAAAGTCAAGACTCAACTACCTTATAACAATATAAATAGTGAAAATTAAATGTAGAACACAGCGTGTCTACACTTAATTTTCACATTGAAATACCCATGTTTTTATATTTGAACAATGTTAAAACAATTAAAATAGGATTGTTTTTGGAAAATTAGGATTAAAAAAATGGGATTATAATCGGGAAATTAATTTATCAAGTAGTATGTTTGAACAGGGCTATAATCATATCCATTCAATTAGGTTAAAAAAAATGTTTGAGCCCCTTGTTGTTATGCTTAATTATAAACACAATTGCCAATCAAGCAGTTGCTTTCAGAAATTATCACCAAATCTCTAAGGAATACATCAAACAATACACATAAGAAACGTCTTCATTATTACTATACCATATTTCTGCTAGCTAGTTTCTTGAAATATTTAGTTAAAAATATTAAATAACCTTTTAAATGTTTGAGCCACTTGTTATTCTTTAATTATAAACGTAATGCTAACTCACAGTTGCTTCCAGAAATTATCACCAAATCCCTAAGGAATACATCAAACAATACATAAGAAACGTCTTCTATTATTACTATACCATATATTTCTAAGCAATCGTTTATTGGAAATATTTAGTTAAAAAACATTAAATAATCTTACATTTGTGAGTCTAACATTTTTTATGTTTTTTTTATTTGAAAAAGAATTCATTTTGGATAAAAATACCACTTTCAATTTCATTTATTTACATTATCTCTTAAAATAAGAGATTATTTTTACAAGAAAATAATATAAAAGATATTTATGTCAAAACAGGCAAAAAATAAACATATTGAGGGTAAAAAATAAAAATGGCTGAGGTCAATTTCCAAATTAAGTTTTGAAACATCTGAACAAATCACCCAGGTTTCTTCCCATCATTTCAAAGGGCAACACGCATAACCCTGATTCAAGCTTACTTTGACTTCCCAAAAAATTTCGCCACTTTCATCACCTCCTTTCTTCCATAATTGACAAGAAACCCAAATGGTTGTGAATAAAAATTGGCCCATCCAGAGGTTCTGCACCATACCTACTCTACATTGATCTTGACTTTTTCATAATTGGCTTATCATTGATCCTGAGTGGGAATCCATAATCCTAGAGTTGAAACTCTATAGGGTAAGGTTTATATTTTAAAGGTTTAATTCAGCCTGTTGGCTTTATTAAACTAACATTTCATTGTGTTCAATGATTCAAATCATCACTATATAAAGAGGTTCCCATTTGCCTTCATATCACAAACCCAACTACTCTTAGCTTACGAAGGTTAGGAGACTGGAGAGTTTAAAGGCTGTCGGATATGGGAAGTCCTGATTGTTCCCTGGGCGGTGGCCTCGGGTGGTTTGGGCCATTATGGTTTGCCTTATAGCTACCGGTGCATCTGCCTATGAGCCCTACATTTATTCTTCGCCCCCGCCTCCAAAGCAAGTGGAGCATCCGATGTATTACTATAAATCACCGCCACCACCGAAGCATTCTCCTCCACCACCATACTATTACAAGTCTCCGCCACCACCACCGAAGCATGTGGAGTATCCGCCGTACTACTACAAGTCACCACCACCACCAAAGCATTCTCCTCCACCACCATACTATTATAAGTCTCCACCACCACCACCGAAGCATGTGGAGCATCCGCCATACTACTACAAGTCACCACCACCACCGAAGCATTCTCCTCCACCACCTTACTATTATAAGTCTCCACCGCCACCACCAAAGCACTTAGAGCATCCGCCATATTATTACAAGTCACCACCCACCCGGCTTACTCTCCTCCACCACCTTCCGACATAAGTCACCACCGGCATCTCCTCCTCCACCACCCATTACTACAAATCACCACCACCACCACCAAAGCATGCTGGAGCATCCACCATACGCTATAAAGTCCCCACCACCACCTAACCATTCTCTCCACCATACTATTATAAGCCCTCTCCACCTCACCAAAGCATGTAGAGCATCCAATCTCATTATTATGTAAGCTCATCATCACCCCTAAGCATTCTCCCTCCACCACCTTATTACTACAAATCAACACCACCACCACCAAAACATGTTGAACATCCTCCATACTACAAGTCACCCGTCGCCCCAAAACATCCACCACCTTACTATTATAAATCTCTCCACCACCACTGTGCCATACAACATCCACCATACTATTACGTCACCACCCACCAAAGCATCTACCCCACCACTCATTTTATCACAAGTCACCACCACCACCACCAAAGCATGCTGAAATATCCTCCATACTACTATAAGTCACCACCACCTCCAAAGCATTCTCCTCCACCACCTTATCTCTATAAGTCACCACCACCAACAAAGCATGTAGAACATCCACCTTATTATTACAAATCACCGCCTCCACCATCACCATCACCACCTCCCCCGTATGTCTATAAGTCTCCACCACCACCATCCCCATCTCCTCCAACTCCATACGTTTACAAGTCTCCCCCTCCCCCTTCACCATCACCCCCGTCTCCTTATGTATACAAGTCTCCACCTCCACCATCGCCGTCTCCCCCACCTCCATATGTTTACAAGTCTCCCCCTCCACCTTCACCATCACCCCCACCTCCATATGTCTACAAGTCCCCACCTCCACCATCCCTACCCTCCACTCATATACATTTACAAGTCTCCCCCCTCCCACCTTCACTCCATTTCTCCACTCCTATGTTTACAAGCCTCCTCCACCTCACCATCACCCCCACCTCCGATATGTCTACAAGTCTCCAATTCTCCACTCATCTCCATCTCTCCACTCATATGTTTACAAGTCTCCCTCCTCCACCATCACCATCACAATTTCCCCATATGTCTACAAGTCCCCACCTCCATCATCATTTATCTCCCTCCACCCCCAACTCATGCAGCAACATCCCATCCTCCATATTACTACAAATCCCCACTTCACCTTCTTCACCCTCACCACCTACCATACTACTGGGCCTCACCCCACCACCAAAACACTTACTAAGTCTAATTTGCCGCTTGAATGAACTGTTTGAAGTGTGTGCAAGAATAACTATTTTGGAGTTGTGATTGAGAGATATTTTAGTAATGTTTTCATTCTAAAAAGGGTATTCGTGGATAAATGAAGAGCTGAAAAACGAAGACCTTTTGGTTAACTCATCTGTATGAAGCATTCATTGTATTATTTCTTGTAAGCAATAAACGTTTGAATTCACCCTACCATCAATCCTCCGTCTAAATTAAGTACCATATGATCATTTTTATTTTATTTTTCTGCTGAACTGGCATGGTAATTCCAGAGACATTCACAAAATCCATCAGAAAATACAATCTCCAGTGTGATTCCAATAGGGAATTTGTATTATTCTCAAAGGAACAATATTTGTTCTTTTTCCTTCCATAAGGAAACTGGAGCTAGCTCAGACTAGCTCTAGTCGTCCAATATTATTATCAACACCAAAAAATGATGATCATTGTGGCTTAATAGCCTGTTTTATTTACTCAAGGCATTCATTTGAAGATCTGTCAATGTGGTTAAGCATATATACGGGAATACGACAGGCTCAAGCAGTGCATCATAGAAGTTACGCACTCGACAGTACTGCCTCTCTCTCTCTTCCGGATTTCCGGAAGAAGTGTTTTATGTAATCACACATAAGGAACTGCACCACTATCTAAACTCCATTGATCAAGACCAAGGTGTTGGATTTGTGTGACCTGTTCAATTTGACTGCAAAGTTTTTCCATGCAACATGTTTGAAGTTTTGTATTTTAGTGAGTTAACTAGATTAATAGGTCTTATTCCATGACCCATTATTGATATTATTAGGGTATTAACTTCTTCCGTTCTCGAATTCTATAAATATGTGATGTACTTTTCAGTATGGTAATTCTAGTTTATTGTGTGACATTTTAGAATTTTATAGTTTTTTCCTAAAAGTCTCAATGCTACAATTTTGTACCCATATTGAGATAGTGGATTCTAATCTCCTTTTTTTTTTTGTCAGGGTTTTGTGGTTTCGTGTCTGTGTCTTTGGGTTTTCCTTTACCTTTCTTACTTGATGGTGTTTTTTTCTTACCGATACTGGGCTGGAGCCTCTGAGGCCAAGTAGCTTCAGCCTGGGTGGATCGACGGGCAACTGCAACATGCACAAAAGGCAGATCCCGCGGTGTGCCGACCGCCTCTCCGATGGCTAAGTTAGTATCTTCCTTATGAAAAAGAATTCAACTATTTTTTATGGCGCGATTGCTGCGTACCTTTTTTGTGGTGGAATGGGTTGGTATTTATAAGGGGAAAATAGTGGTTACTTTCCTCGTTGGATGGTGATACACGGCATCTCTCATCGGGTGAGGAGCTCTCTTTCCTTTATCATGATCAACTCAAGGGATAATGGAGGAGTCGTGATCATGCATGATCTTTCTTTCCTAATCCGTGGATGCGGATCATGGAGATCAAAATTTTCCTTTTTCATGAGCTTTTCTGTCACCGTGATCACCTGATTCCTAGGTGATATTAATTTCGGGCCTCGCCCAAATGCCGGCATGGGTAGGGTCTCAATGCTGGCCTGGGCCAGAGCCTGGGGGTCCTCAACCTTTCAGAAGCGGAGGTCAGCTTGAGCCCTGGGGTTTGCTCAGCCTATGTATATGTAGTTTTCACACCCCATCAAGAGCCCCCAACTCTACCAAAGCAAGCTTAGCAGTGCCAAAGCCGTTTCGATTGGTTGTGGTTTCCATTAGTCACAGGGATGGCTGATTTGAGCTTTGTCGCCAAACTGCCTTCTCGAGTAATGATGGCGCCTTCGATTTTCACGCCTATTTGGACTGTCGCTCCTCATGCCTTTAGAAACATTCCTTGTACCGCACTTTTCCACTTCTTCTGCGGTTTTGGAAGTATCTTTGATCAGTGTTCAGACCTACTTGTGGTGCTTTCTATCTTCCTAGCCGCTTTCCTGATTTCCTAGTTTGAAAGTATTTTCATTTTTCCTTGCTTGTTTTCTTTTCCTTGTTTCTTTTGAATTCTCGTGCTGTTAGGTGTGTTTGGGTTGGGTCCCACTTCTTTCATAGCTTTATTTGTCTCTCCCTTTCCGCTGTCATGCGTGCTTCTCGTAGGCTTCTGCGACAAAGACCACGAGAGCCTGTCAGGTGAATGGTGACTTAATCTCGGTGGTCCCGTGGCTGTGGCTGCTGAGGCTCCTCCCGCAGGCTATCTCTCTCCTCCGCTAGGCAGGGCAAGGGAAAGATTAGCTTAGATTAGGTACCCCCGGGTGGCTCGAATATTGAGGGCTACTGTGGAGGTATGCGCGGACGTCGGTGGCCTTAGCGCATTGAGCCCCGCTCTGCAAAATTTTGCTACTCGCTATGGGCCCCCTCTCGGTGTCCACCCAGGTCCTAAGATCTCACGCCTTATGTAGGTCCGTTCCTCAAGATGGTCTACTTCTTTGAGGCGGCCTTTGAGAATAACCTTCGATTCCCTTTGCACCCCTTCATAAAAGGTGTTTTAAAATATTTGAACGTGTGCCCGTCCCAACTCTCTCCCAATTTTCGGGGCATCTTTGTTGGTCTTTTGGTTTTCTTCAGGGATAAGGGCCTCGGGGTCCCTTGGGTATTGCTCACGCTGGATATCTTTCTGAAGATGAAAGAGCTCTGCGCCAGACATTTCGTTTTCGCCGTATTGCTGTGTCATATTATTTCCGAATTCCCTCTCTTCCCAACAAGCACCGGAAAGAATCGCTTACTTCTTTGTCGGGGCCGATATCAGAATACAACCCATCACCAAGACGATACGTTGGGGATTCCAACCGTATAGATTGCCCTTGACAATCTACGTGAGTTTTCTCATCCATAGTGAAATAAATTCTTCGGGAGGTCGTTATGTTTTTGACTTTGTTATGGTTGTGTCAGCTTTCAGTACTGGTCCCCACCTTAATTCTGAGGACGTGGCGGCGTCGCTGCAAGTGTCGCCTGGCGCATTCCGAGTTTGACTGGGCTCCTGACCCTTCCCTGTCTTCAAGAGGAGCCTCTAGTCTCCTGCTCCAAATCTCCTCCGCTCCCCGGCTATGGAAACCTCATGGGGGACCTCTACCGCGGCCAACTCTGGGAGAACTTCTGTCGAAATATTGGGTAAAGAAGAAGAGGAGCTGAAGCTTTCAAAGGACTGGATTCCAGGGCAGCGCTCCTGGACGTGGCAAGGTCCCAATGTGTTGAATATCTGATCCCCACTCGCGTGCCTAAGCTCAGGTGAGGGGGCAGGAGTGGTCCTCTTCGGTAGAGGTGTCCGAGGTGGCGGGCGCTCAGCATCCCTTGTCCTCCGCTGCAGGAGCCAAGGGTTCTTTGAGAAAGCCTTCCAAGTTTCCTATAAAAGTCCTTCCTATCTTTGTCTAGAGCCCTTCGACGCAAAACGCCTCACCTCCCGCCCCTCCCTCCCGACAAGGAGATGCGAGAGCTTGGACGCTCAGCTTCTGCAGAGGACTCGTTACCACCAATGCAGAGTCAATGCTGTGGTTATTGCCTCACTGGACTCGATCTCTCAAGAGTAGGAAATTTACGCATTGAGGAGGTTTCGACCCGTCCCTGCGGACCATCTCTCAGAGGTTCGAAAGGTTTTATCTGGGCTTCGCCAGGTTGAAGGCAAACGTCTCAAGAACTCCATCTTGTTCTTTGGAAGACGACTACTTATATAAAGGACCTGGCGAGGAGGGCTAGTTCAGCCGAGAGCTTTGCTAAGGCAGCTAGAACATACAAGGCTAAGGTCGCCTCCTTGACTTCCAGGGCTGCCTAGCTCTGACATGAGTTTGATTGATGATGTTCGGGGTATAACTATATCAAGCACACCGACCGCGGGCAGGATGAAGACAGAGAAGAAGGCCAGAGAGGGCCCGGGCGGTCCGGTCGAGGATGAGCTGTGGGTGGTTAAGGAAGAGTTCCAGGCCACCAGAGAAGAGTTGTGCACCAAGGCAGCGGCGTTGGATCGGGCCCGCCAAGAGGCCTCTGAAGCGGAGAGCTCAGTGGAGCGCTTGGCCGAGGAGTGTAGTACGCTACTTAGGGACCTCCAAAGGTGGGAGGCTATGATTAGCCAAAGTGGATGATGACAAACATGAGCTGAGGGACGAGGCCTCGCACCTTATGGCCTCCCGTGGCTCGCTGACGTAGAGCCACTCATATGCCTCTTCCGAGTTTGGACTTCAATCTTCAAGTTTCGATGAAGGCAGGTGGAAGAACTGTGTCCGAGAAGCAACCATTCCCCGAGGTGTTCCCCGATGCCCTAGCCCGGTTCCTTTCCTGAAGAAGCGAGGCCCCCGTCGAGGCCTGTTCCTCCTCTCGCCTACCAAGGCTTTGCCTTCTCGATTTACACGGCCCAGGCTCTACATTATCGAGGCCACTGAGCCCCCTCAAAAAATTCACCAGGGCCCTTTCAGATAATCTTTGGCGTTGAGCTCTAAGCCTGACATCTATAATGCCAACATTGGCTAGCATCTTTATGGATATTTGGTCCTTCTACTTTAGCTTTCCTGCCGCCTCTATGGACCCATTAAAAAGGCTCTGTCTTTGATACCTGGTTCTTATTGAGCTTTTTATGCGCCCTTTGATCGGCTAGGGCTATTAAAGGCTTGTCGCCAAGCAACAAGGCCCTTTGAGACTAAGCCGCGATGCCCTGAAACTGAGCTACAAGGCTCCCAGGCCGCATGGCCCTGAAACCGGAGCTACAAGGCTCTTTAGCTGCATGGATCCTCGAAATTGAGCTACAAGGCTCATAAGCTACATGGCTTCGCTACTCTTCGCCTTCTTTGAAATCAGTTACAAGGCTCGAGCTACATGGCCCTCGCTACTCGCCTTCTCGAGTCGTTTCAGTTCTTTATGAACCGAGTTGTATGACCCTTTGGAATGTGAGCTGCAAGGCTCTCTTAAGCCATGTGTCTGCCATGGCCCCTTGGCTATCGCCTTCAATCGAAGCTACAAGGCCTGAGCTACTCGCCTTCGAAAGGTCGTGTTTTTTACGAATCGAGTCAGACACTTTTAATCTGTTACAAGGCTCTTGAGCACATGACCCTCATTACTTCGGCCTTCCTCGAGCCATCAGCTCTAAGAACCGAGCCATACGACCCTTTGAATCCTGAGTCGCAAGGCTCTCTGAGCCAAGGCCCTAAGCCACACGGCCCGCGCTTGGCCTTCTTGAAACCGAGCCAAGGCTCCGGCCAAGCATGGCTCAAAACCGAGCCACATGGCCCTCTCATCTTCTTTGTCCTAGGGCAAAGCGCCGATTTTAATGCAGCTCTGCAGAATCGAAATGCACCAGGCTCTCCAGCGCTCGGGTTTCTTTTTATAAATTGTTGCCTTTCTTTGACTATCTCAGGCACCCCTGCCGCAACCTCTCTCCCCTTCGATTGCTGTTGAAGTTCGTCTGCAGATGAAGTCGGGGTTTGATCATCATTGCATGGGGTTTGTTTGCAGGACCTCAGCCTCGACGCTTGTTTCGATGCTCTACCAGGAGTTGTGTTTTCCCTGTTCCTCCTCAGGAGTCAGGTTGTTCCCGTCCCATCCATTGATGAACCTGACCGGTGAACGATTCTGGAGGGGGAGGTATGCCTCGCAGGATATTTTAAGTCCCACTTCCTCCATTATACTCTTGTCCTCTTTCTTTCCTCTTCGCTTCTTCCCTCTTTCTCCTTCTCCTTCCTTTCTCTTCTCCTTCCTTCCTTTCTCTTTCTCCTTCCTTTCCTTTCTCCTTTCTTTCTCTCTCTTTCTCTTCTTTCTCTTTCCCTTTCTTTGTGGTTTCGCTCGACCGTGCTGGCCGATGTGAAGAACGGTCTTGCTGATTGTAGTTTCTTGAGATGTAGAGAATGGCTTCGCTGATTGTAATCTTCTGAGATAAATGAAATAAAAGTACAATCTTTTGGAAACATGTGTACTGTTTGCCTCTTTCTATATAGACTAAAAACCCCTCAAATTCACATAGTTGCAAGAGCCTTACACTTCTCCTGCATCCATGTCACTTTGGATAAATTTGCTTGATAAAAAAAATTCTTTCAGAAGGTTCATGATTTAAAAATAAGGGTCTAGTCTATGACACCGCGCGCACAGTCATACAAGAAAATCCGAATGTAAGTCCGTGTATCATTCCCACAGATTGGTACGACTAGAGATCAACTACCCTAACTACTAAAATTCTATGCTATTTGACTCAAAACTCCACAATGAAAGCTTTTCACATCTTAGAAAATAAAGATCCTAAGACTATCGACTACCGTTGAACTAAGATAAAACAAAAGTAAAATGAATAAAATAAATTGTAACTAAAATACTGACTCAATCATTTCTGAGAAATGAACTATCAAAGGAAGTACAATGAACACTAATTCCTACACCAAAGCATTGCCTCTCATTCTCGTGTATGGATCCGGATTTGTCCAAGATTTCAATGTCGGGAATCTGATTTTCCATATTCACCGGGTCGAAACCCTGCTTCTCCTCTGGAAGACAAGATCAAACCAATAATTGTATTCCCAATTCTCTTGCAAGATCAAAGGCATTTTTCTTTCAATACTTCACACCCATTTCGATGACAACAGATCTTTGCATTTCCTTCAAGATTTTGCAAAGTTTCTACCACTTACTGGTGGCTCAACCTCCGTGATCTTCTTGGTTCGTCCCTTTCCTCGCTGATTAGATCTCGCCTAACGGGTTAGGAACTTACTTTTAGATTAAGGTGAACTCTCCGATTATTTATATTGTTAAATACTCCTCCAACTTCAATTATGAGCGAACGGGGGATGACAAAATGAACTCTCAGCCCGGGCAAACATCAATGGTAGCCGAGCATACCTGTAAAAGAATTTTCTCGCCTCAAGAATCTCCGTCCGTGTCACGAGGGCATCCTAGAAATCGAAAGAAGATACATTCCCAACTCGGTATCTCTGGGTATTACTATTGGGAACTTATCAATTCAAAAATGACATCAAATAAGTAAATCCGAACCCAAATTAGTTCTCCATATTTGTGCAGGAAAGACTGTAACTAAATGTAAATCAAATCCAGCAGAGGCTCCGATTACTGCATTGCGAATTAAGAAATGGAGCACCGATCACGAAACCACCGTAATTGCAATAAAATTCGAGAAGAAATGAATTCCAAAATTTGTCTGTGAATTCATGTTCTCAGCAAGAATTTCCAAGAAGAAAATAACATAAATAAAAATCAGCTCCACCCGCCTCTCGCACGCCTCATGTGATTCAAACTTAAAAGAAATAAACTAAAAATAAAGAAAAGAAATGAAAATCTACTCTAAACTATACACTGAGTTCCTCTCCTTTCCCCTTTTTCTGGGTAGTGAAGACGGAAGCTACTTTACTATTCTAACACTGTCTATTTATACTGTCAAAAGAAATTGGGCCGAATCCCCAAAAAACTCTAGGTGGAATTCCCTAAAGAAGCCCAGCTTTTATCATTCTATGTCGCAACCCCGTTGATAGTTTTATTACGGATTTCCCTTTGATTTCTTGTTCAATCGCGACCTTGTTGCTCTCGGAGACTATATCTTCGCGAACGCTTTTGGATTAATGGTCGTGGACATCGCTTAGGTTGCGACCTTGTTTGCTCAATGTTTCTCAAGAGTTGATGTCGCGACCACGGTTTCATGTCGCGACCACGGTTTCATGTCGCGACATCATTGTCTTTCTTCTTCGCTTTTAAGTCGGAACTCGCTTTTAGGGTTAAGTAATTACATTTCTATTTATAAGCCGACTTCAAGTCGTGGATCGTTTCTTTCCCGTCACAATTGTGTTGGTGGTCTTCGCCTTCACAGTTCAAATCTTCACGCTGCGACCTCAAGGTGATGTCGACTTTATGTTCATTTTTCTTCCGGTCGCAACCCCACCCTTTTCAAGGTAAACCAATTTCCTCCTTCAACCTGATTCCAGTCGCGACCTCATGCTTATGTCGCTAATTAATGCGGTTACTCTTTGTTCAACAAGGTAGTCCCACCGCTTCAAAAAGTAGCTGCGACTGGATTTCTTCGCTTCACTGTGTCGCGACCTGAATGAGTGGTCACTGGCCATCGCTTGTGGTCCTTGATTAATAATAAATGGTCGTAATCCCGCCTGGGCAAGGGCTTCGCCTGGGCTTCAGGTCGCGACTCCTTGTCATTCAACTCTTAATTTGGTTGCAACTCAATCTTCCCGCTGAGACTCGCTTCATTTTCATGTCGCTAATCTTAACGGTATGTTGCGAATTTCGAATGGTGCCCCTTCATTTAAAAACTAGTTGCAACTTCGCTTTCTTTGCGTAGACTTCCTGCGGGCTTTATTGACTAATCCACGCCGCGACCTCGCTATATTCACTTAGCATCGCGACATCGAGTGGTGTCACATCAAGATTTACTTTGAATATTTCCTTTAGTCTCGACCACATTTCCTTTGTCGCAACCTCTTTCAGTTGTTGCTTTGGTTATTCTGGTCGCAAGCTTAATCTTCAAGTCACGACTTCGCTTGCTAAGGTCTTCTAGTTCTTCCCCAAAATTGATTTTGGTGATGTCGTGACTTGAAACGACCGAAAATAATCTTCCCGGGTCCCGACCGATTGTCGGGCCAGGACTTCATTTCTCGCTTTATAGGCTGGGTCGGGGTCTCTTCCGGGTTTTGGCCGAGATTTTAGCTTGCGCCCATTTCTTTCCCCGCAAACAATTGAGTAAATATCCACATTTCCGCATACAAATCAACATTTATCTTGTAATATGCTCGTAAAAAATGGATTAAAATCTTATGAGTTTTTGGACCCATCAAATTTCAACTTAAAATTTCACATCCCTGCCAGAGTTAAGAAAGACCGTTATTCCTCAAACAAATAAGCTTAAAAATTCAAGGACATTTTTCCGATTCATACCTACGCCTTTCTTATTCCACTTTCTAACTTGAAATAGAGATAGCAAAGATCATTTTAAATTTCGGCCGATTCAAGAAAAAGAAATGGTAGACTTCATTCCTATAAACTCGATGAAATAATATAAGTAAACAAATATTCAACCAAATACCTTTGTTAGGTGCGTGTGTGTGCGGTGTCTTTAATCCTTTCTAATCTTCATGTTGAATTTAGTTAATCTTCTGGGAGTTTCCTTGGACTGATATTATCAAAGTCCCATAGGCTTGTTTTTCATATTGATATCTACTAATGTAGGTAAATTCAACCCAAGATCAATGAGGTCTCTGTGCTTGTAATGTCGGGCTTAGGTAATCGGGGTAGATAATGGGAAAATTTAAGTTTCAAATCACCCGCTTCCACCTTTCTTACTTATTCCCTTCAGCTTCTACCCTTTTTCTTCCTTGTACTTGTTGACTTCCTCAATCTTGGCCCGATTCCATCTTTTGAATTCTTTATGGAATTTGAATTCCACTTGCACTTTATTCAGGCCAGTTCCCTTGTTCTACAACTCTTTTGCTTATGTTTTTCTAAGGTTGGGAATAGTACAATGTTTTGTCTTCTTAGGCTTTCTATCACTCTTAGAGAACTTTGGGCTAGAAACTCCCATACCAGTTGGTATTAGGGTACTAGGTGTTAAAACACCCTACGAGCTTAATTGAAACCACATGGTAAATAGGCCACAAGACAAAACTTAATCCCTTTTTCATTAATTTCTGCTTCTTTACTTCTTCACCTCCTTCCTTGTAACATTTGGAAATATTTTTCCCCCAGACTTGTTTCTTTCTTTACAGTAGACTTTTCTGCACTGAAAACTGGATAATTTGGGCTTTTTGCTGCAGGATTATTGCAAGGAAGGGAATTTAGGTTTTCAGTTGTCGTTTATCAAGAAATATAGCTTGCTTTGGCTCAAATCATGAACTAGGGAGGGTATGCCTTAGCATATATTGAGGGTAGCAGCTTGGAAAAGCCTGGGTGCTAAGGATGGCTCTATCACTTCTTGTGACTGCTTTACCTACTACTAATCAATAATCTAACAAGTTCTAGGACCATGGACTCATTAATCCTGAATTTCCCAAAAGACGTTCCCAATTCCTCTCAAAGTTTCATGAGTTTTGTTGACCAAGTGCATTGTTTCTTCAAGACTTGTACTTATTCACTGTTTTTTTACACTATTTCAACCAAGTTATTTGTTCCATCAGCAATATCCATTTTTCCAATTTTTGTAATCTAAACTGGATTTAAACATGCAGGCTGCAACTCCTAATTTCCAGTTTACTAATCTATGCCCTTATTTTTCCTGCATTTTTGTTCTTGGGAGAGAACATAATTGTTTATTTGATCCTTGCACAGAAAAAGCACTCATTCTTTTCATGCTAAATAGGAAATGACACAAACACAAAATTCAGTATATCAATTTGTGAACTCAAAAACAACTAATTTGTAAATCAACAAGAATTTTATTCAAATATCAAAACATTTTGATATTGTACAATCTGATTTCTTTACAAATAAGACTATAACTAAACTAGAGAAAAACTCTATTTCTTGATCTAAAACTCTATATCTTCCTCCTAAGGCCGTGAGCTTCGCTTATCTGCCTCTGGGCAACTTGACCTATAATGGAAGGAAGGGTCAGTTAACAAGGTCAGTTTCAACAAATTGGGGCCCTTCTCGATTATTGAGTTCCTCTAGATGATGGGTTCTAATTAACCCTTCTTCTAATTCCCTTCCCATCATCCATTCTCTTGATTACATAGCGTTTTATGGAATAATGAATGAAATTGGTTTGTTTTCTGACTCCATTCATTCCATAAGCGCCGGTGGTTTGCAACCTCGAACTCTTTCTTTTTCTCTCATTCTCCCTCTTCATTCCCGCTGCTTTATTTTCCTTTGTTTTCCCACTCCTTTTATAGTGATCTTGCTTCTCTTGGGAACTACAAGGCTCTTTATTCTCTTTTCCAAATTTCCAATGAATGAATTAAATGAAGTTTCTACGGCGATTCTCGCTATTTCCCAAATGTAGAACGTGGAAATTTGGTGAGGAATTTGATCATGCTTCTCTGAGTTAGCTAAATCCCTTGAATTATTCCTTTTGAAACTAAGCAAACTAAACTAATTCATTTAATAAAGACATCAGTTTCTGGTTCTGCATTAATAACAATTTATTTCAAAGATTCTGAATGAATGATAGAGAACTGGAAAGGTTTGAACGAGTTAAAGTTGATTGGAAATTTGAAATGACTACTGGGTCTAATGTCAAGGATTACAAGTATCGGAGTTCATGAGACAATTTTTGAGCCTCCTAATTAATGATTTGCAATGAATTTTATTTTTAATGCTGGGACGCCCAAAACGAAAGGTTTAAAAAAACTACTTTTATTGAGTTTTGGACTATTCTGGTCGCAACCTAAGGATTTTGTCATGACTCAAATGGTCACGACAAGGATTGATGTCACGACCATTCTTTTCTTCCCTTCTTTATTTCAAATGTGACCTCGCTCACCGGTTCGAATTTCTTTCTACTTCTATTGTTTCCACATCCAGCATTCTTGGTTGCAACTTTTGGATTAGTGTTGCGACCAAAAAATGTTTAGGTCTCCCTAAACAATTAAATTCACAGCAATTTCAATTTATTTAAATCCAATCAAGGCAAATACAACTCAATTCATCTTCATCATGCAAATATTTAACAAAATCATCCACTATGCATCATATTCAAAAAATTTAAGCACTAACAAAATAAATAAATCTCCCAAACCTTCAATCATGCCATATCGTGACAAAATTTAAGTAAAACTGCTAAAGAGTATACTACCCCTTTTGTCTCTTTGCGATTGAAGTTTGATTGTGATGCTCCCTTTTGCACATTTTTCATTGTCTTGCAAAACTAAAAATATTACCTACTCTTCTAATCAATAATGAATAAAATTAACACACTAAACTACTAGAAAATTAAACACAAAAAATATGACAAGAAAAACTTAAAACAAACTGATGTGGATCCACAAAGTCGCCAATTTTAGTCTTTAAATTTTTGACTTGTCACACAGATTTATGTTTCTTCAAACTTCTTCATTCGTAACTAAGAGTCATCATTTGCATTCTCCCAAGGTAGTGATTTAACCTCCGACCATTAACCTTTTGACTCTATGATTACCGGTTCTAAGTGTCACTGTCCCAAATTGTGTGCTTGATACTACTGTATATGGTCCACTCCCTTTGGATTTAAGCTTCCCTGGGAAGAGTCTTAGTCCGGAGTTGAATAACAGGACCATCTCCTGCCTGTCCCCTCCTCAGATTCATCGATCATGCCATTTTTTTTGTTTTATCTTTGTAGATTATGACACTATCATAGGCTTCATTCTCAACTTTCCAATTCATTTAATCGAGTAGGCTTCTTCTTTAGCAGCCTTGAAACTAAAATTTAGCTTGATGGCCCACATAGCTTACATTCTAGCTCAAGAGGTAGTGACAAGGTTTTCCAAAGACGTTTTATGGGGACATTCCAATAGTAGGAGTTTTAAAGCAACCCTATATGCCTAGAGTGCATCATCAAGCTTCGTAGACCACCCTGCGCCGGAGCTTTCACTCTTTCAAGAATTTTCTTTTATCTCCCCGTTGGAAATTCCCAAATTTTGCTCCATTTGTTTGAGGAGAGGCCAACTCATAATGTGTTCGACACTACATCCGCCCATGAGTTTGTCAATGAACCCTTGATTGCAAAATGGTTTCACTCCATCACCGACATAGTTCGGTGTCCCAAATATGTTGAGAATATTTCTCGGGTAAAAATCCCACAACCGTGTTTGCATCATTTTGGGATGTCGCCGCCTCAACTCCATTTTTGATACATAATCCATAGCTAGGAGTATGTATATATCAAATAGTCGGAAGGTCCATAAAATCTATTCCCATACATCAAATAATTGCACCACTGTGATACTCATAGGGCATTTCATGCCTTATGTCATATTTCCCATTCTTTGGCATTTGATCACATAACTTCACCCATTCAAAACAAGCCTTAAAAATAGTAGGCCAAGAAAATCCCGACCTGAGAATTTTGTGGGTCAAGCTTGTCTCCCGTGTCGTCCTCCATACGGGTGATGCATGACATTCTTATAAAATCTTGCTTTGCTCACCTTCCTCGTACACACTCTTATAATCGATCACCCTCTTTAAAATAGTAATGGGTCATCCTAGATGTAGTACCCGCCGTCACCCTACCTTTTTCTCTCACGGTAGTCGACTCGTGGCATAATTCCACAAGCTAAGAAGTTCACAATATCAAGATACCAAGGTGATCGGAGGATAAATGGAATAACCGGCCATCCGAAAGTTTTCACATTTTCTTCTTGTACAATGCATTTCTCTACTCTTGACAAGGATCAGCTATCACATTGCCAACCTTTCGTCTTTTATTTCTAAATCAAATCTCAACAAATACATCAACCATCACTTCACTCGCTTCTTTCTTTGCCATTAAGAGATGATCACCACAGATCGTTGTGTACAAATATGGACCTCAAAATGTATGGCCTAAAATTTTCACACTCCAAATGATGCGCATCTCCTTTTCAGTAGTAGAGTAATTTTCCCGAGCTTCGTTGAAGGCTCACGGGGTATAGTATATGGCCTAATACTTTTGTTTTCTATCCCAACATAGCCCCATTGTGAAAATCACCGGTACGCCACGATTTCAAATTCTCGTGTTCCAACTGTTTTACAAGATGGAGCTTCAACTAGTATGGATTTAATTTTCAAAAGAATTCCTGCAGGATCAGATCGTGTTCACCTTAGTATCATTTTTTGAGCAACTGCATAGTGGTCTAGCAATTTATAGAACTTCGATAAATCTTTGTAAATCCATCATGTCCTAAGAAGCCTTGTAATCCCTTTGATCGTAGTGGTGGCATTAAATTTCTTATAATTGAAACTTTTCGTCTACTTAAATTTCTACCGTGCAAACCATGCATTTCCAAGACAATTCCTTTCTCAGAACCATAAAATGGCATTTTCCTTAATTCGTAGGCTAGATTCTTGTCCTTGCACCTTTGAAGTACCGTCCCCAAGTTATGCAGGCACTGTTCAAAACTGGATCCATACACTGTAAAATCATCCATGAAGATCTCCATAACTTCTTCTCGGCAAATCGAAAAATATAGACATCATGCATCTTTGAAGGTACCAGAGCATTACACAAACCAAATGGCATCTCCCAAACGCAAAGTAGTTTTCTTGATCCTCAGTAATGGCAATGTGTTATATCCAGAGCACCCATCAAGAAAACAAAGTGAGGGTGTCTCAACTTATCCAAAGATCTCGATCAATGAAAGGCGGGAAAATGATCATTTCTTGCTGCGTATTCAAGCTCGTAGTCAATACACACCTCCATCCCGTCACAGCTCTTGTAGGAATCAGCTCATCTCTTTCATTTCCGATCACAGTTGAATCCACCTCTTGGGAACTACATGCACTGGGCTCACCCAAGAGCTATCTGATATAGCATATATAAAACCTGCATTTAACCATTTTAGAACTTCTTTTCTAACAACTTCTTTCATCACTAGGTTCAGCCTCCTTTGATGCTCAATAGAAGTTTTTGCATTATCATTTAGCAATATTTTGGTGCATATAAATGAGATTGATACCTTCGTGATCCTCAATCACCAAGCTATAGTTTCCTTTGTATTTTCTGTAATTTCCAGCTAACTGCTCTTCGCCTTTATCAATGCAATTATATAGATGACTGGTTTCTTTCTGGTTCTAAGAATTCATTTCAAATGACTGGGAAATTCTTCAATATTAACCCTTCGGTGACTAGTTTCCCGCTTCGCAGTTTTCTGGGCCTCGTCGCATACCATCTGACCGCTTTCATTTATGCTCGAGACTGTTTCTTTGTTATACAAATTTGAAGGCAACATTTCACAATCAATGTTCTCAAGATACTGAAAATTCATTTCAATTTCATTGATAGAATGTTAAAGAGTACAAATGACCATTCAACACTGAGAAGATCATTGCTTGGCAACCAGATAACTTTCTCGCATCTACACGTATGTTCCAAAACTATTATTAAGATTAAAGTGCAATCGCTTCATTTCCCACCCTTAGTGTCGTTTTTACCTTCTCGCATCTATCACAAGTACCTGCTTGCTAAGAAAGGTCTTCCTAGCAAAGAAAGGAACTTGGGCATCTTCTCCATCTTCAAAATAACAAAATCCACTGGAAGATGAATTTCCACTGACAAGTACATCTTCAAGAACACCTTTGGTTGTGCCATTGATCTCTGTCGCCCATTTGTAATGCACTGGCTGGGTTGCAAGTTCCCAAACTAAAGCCTTGCACAATTGATAGAGGCATCAAATTTATACTAGCACCCGAATCACAAAGCCTTCTTGAATTCATTTCCTCATATGGAGCGGAATGGTGAAACGCTTGTGGTCCTTCATTTTGATGGGAGCTCACTGGATAACTCCGCACCGTGGTATGCCAAGTTCACTATTCCTTCTCGCCTATCTTCCTTTCTTGCTCAAGATTCCTTCAAAATTTCAGATAAGTAGGCATTTGGCTGATTACCTTCCGCAAATGGGATATTGATTTCTATTTTCAAAAAATGTCTAAGAACGAAACCTGTTTCTTTCCCTTTTTTTTCCTTCAAGCCTCTCGTGGAAATGGCAATCAGAGGTGTATAAACTGGTACCCTTCCTTTTGTTTATGCTCATTACTTCCTTCAGCCGTTCAACCGTATGCTCTTCTCCTTCCTTCCAAATTTCTTCGTTTCCGCCTCACTCTTTTTTTCTTCTTTCTTCCGTTGTTGCCCACTTCTTTCCCACTTCTTAACTCGAATCGTCATGCGCCCTTCGATTCTTGAGTGTCACTAGGGAATGTACCCTTACTCTGATTTGGCATATTAAGGGCCAAATCCAGCTCTACTTGCGGGTCTCCAAGTTTTTCAACGAGGCACTCAGATTCTCTCCGAATACTGAGCGACTCTGAAAGCTTCCAAGTCGATGCATTCGCTCATGGAAGTGTATAAGTCTCTTGTTGTCCCCTATGAACCGCAAGATTTGCCCTTCAAAATGGTTGAGTCCTCCTATGACTCTCGATAATAGTTTCGCCTTCACCCCTCGACGGGTCATTGAACCTTGGTGGCCGCCGATATCCCTCAAGCTGAGGATTCCGTCCTTCCATGCCTCGGGCCTTGTAATGCCCCCTCCACCATATGAGAAATTCTTATGGTTCCTCGCTACTGGACTGTAATGTGTAAGGTGTTAGATTTGGCTTGAAATGGTACTCTGTCTATCTAATGTGATTTAACCTCCTCATCACCATAAGAATCTTCTTCTCGTTGGTACTTCAACACTTCTTCTCAATTGTTCTTTCCAATCAGCTCCCATTTCATGAGCAAAGTGTGCATTTTTTCTTTCCCCGTTTGTCCATCCCGTAAGATGATGGCATCTAAATTTTGCTCACGGCCGCCATTTTACTCAGCCCACGACCCTTTCCTCCTCGCTTATTTTCACCCCTTGAAAACTCAGATGGAGCTTTCATATTGCACTTAGCTAGGTCTTCTATCAGATCTCTAGCCTCTTCAACACTTTTTCTTTTGAATGCTCCACAACATGAAGCATCGATAATGCCTTTAGATGTGTCATTTAAGGCATGATACACTATATCCATTCGCTTTAAATCAATTCCATGCATGTGGCACCTCTTCAGCAACCTCTTGAATCTCTCCTCCTGTGCGATATATAGGCTCATCTTCCCTTGTTGGAACACTATTATCTCTCTTTTCTTTATGAGGTGAGAGATGGGGAAAGAACTCCGCCAAGTATGTTTCTACCAAATCTCTAAGTATCAACTCGAACCATATGGTAATGATTCATACTCAAGTACTTGCTATCTCTTAAAGAAATGGGAAGAGATGCAGCTTTATCACCTCCGGGCCTTACACCATCTCGCCACCGTGTTTGCCATCCCGAAATCTACTCCAGTCGCTGGTCTTCGTGGGGGTGACTATGCGAATCGATGTTGCTGCACCATTGTTATCAAAGTCAGTTTTAGTTCAGTTATTCGTGATCCACAAAAGAGGTCAGTCTGACAGTAAGAATATTCTTCCCCGAATGATAGGCCTCCGTAAATCCTCCATCAGGTCTGACTGCTTATCCGCACTCGCCCAATATCGTGTCTATCTCACTATACGCTTATTATATTCCTTCTTAGTTTGAGTGTTCCCATCAATCTGAAATGTGCCGAACTCGCTTTCCTATGCATTAAAGGATTTCGAAATTAAACACACTCGCATTAATAGGATTAGTCAAACTAAACAAAAAAAACAAAAATATTTTTCAACATGGCTTGTTAAAGATCGTTGGCTGGTAGCCAACGTTTGTAAAGCTATTTTGTTCTTTTCTTTTTTATAAAATGTCCAAATTAGCATTCCCTACTTTTGTCAAAATATTGATCTATTTAATTTTCAACTCTAAGAATCCGCCATAAAACTTGTTTCGTTTCTTCTATAGACTAAACCCCTCAATTACATAGTTGCAAGAGCCTTACACTTCTCATGATCCATGTCACTTTTGGATAAATTTGTTTATAAAATAATTCTTCAAGGTTCATGATTTAAAATAAGGGTCTAGTCTATGACACCGCAAGTGCACAGTCATACAAGTAGTAAAATCAATGTAAGTCCGTATCATTCCCATAAAGATTTGTACTCGCAATTAGAGATCAACTACCCCAACTACTAAAATTCTATGCTATTTGGACTCAAAACTCACAATGAAAGTTTTATCTAGAAAAATAAAGATCCTAGACTATTGACTACTGTTGAACTAAGATAAAACAAAAGTAAATGAATAAAAATAAATTGTAACTAAAATATCGACTGAATCGCTCGTGAGAAACGAAAAACCATCGCTGAAGTACAATGAAACAACACCCTACACTAAAGTACATTTCCTCTATTCCGTGTATGGATCCGATTTGTCCAAGATTTCTAAATATTGGAATTGGATTTCCATATTCACCGGGTTGGAAACCCTCGCTTTCTCTCAAAGACAAGATCAAACCAGCCTAATTGTATTCCCACCTTCGTAAGATCGTGGTATTTTTCTTTCTAATACTTCACACCCATTTCTTGATGACAACAAATCTTTGGGTACTTCTTCTCGTGGATTTTGCAGAAAAGTTTCTACCACTTACTCGTGGCTCAACCTCCAGATCTCTTGGTTCGTCCCTTTCCTTGATTAGATCTCGCCTAACACTAGGGTTAGGAACTCGCCTTAGATTAAGGTGAACTCTCTCGATTATTTATATCATAAATACTCCTCCAACTTCAATTGGCGAGCGAACGGGGATTTATCAAAATGAACTCTCAAAGCTCAGCAGTTCATCAATGGTAGTCTAGCATACCTAGAAAAGAATTTTCTCAGCTCTCAGGAATCTCCGTCTCTGTGTCACGCAGAGGGCATTCTAGAAATCGTGAGCAAGATAATATCTCTCAATCGTATTCTGTGATTACTATCGGTGAACTTATCAATTCAAAACGACATCAATAAGTAAATCCGACCCAAATTTAGTTCTCCATATTTGTGCGGTGAAAGATCAGAATTCAAATGTAAATCAAATTCAAATAGAAATAAGGCCCGACATCGTGTGACATTTAATTAAGAAATGGAGCACCGATCACGCATAACCATCAGGACCGCACAAAAACCGAGAAGAAATGAATTCCAAAAATTTGTCTAGATTTATAAATTTTCAAAGAATTTAAGAAGAAAATAACATAAATAAAAATCAACTCCACTGCCTCTCGCACGCCAAGTAGACTAACCAAAAGAAATAAACTAAAAATAAAGAAAAGAAATGAAAATTCATTCCTAAACTATACACTAAGTTCCTCTCCTTTCCCCTTTTTCTGGGTAGTGAAGACGGAAGCTACTTTACTATTCTAACACTCAAGCCATTTATACCGGTCAAAAGAAATCGTCGAATCCCCAAAAGCCTGTGTGAAATTCTAAAAGAAAGCCCACACGGTCCTATGTCGCGACTCCTAAGTTGATGTCGCTGATTACGGATTTCTCGATTTCTCTTGTTCAATCGCGACCTTGTTGCTTCGCTGAGACCGCATTCCTCAGTGTACCGCTGATTAATGGTCGCGGATCGCCGTAGTCGCACCTCGCTTACTCAATGTTTCCTCAAGAGTTGATGTCGCGACCACGCTTCATGTCAATACCACGGCTTCATGTCGCGACATCATCGTTTCTTCTCTTCTTCGCTTCTAAGTCGTAACCTCGCTTTTAGGTTGGGCGTAATTACATTTCATTTATGTCGTGAATTTCAAGTCGCGGATCGCCTTTCCCGTCACAATTGTGTTGGTGGTCTTCGCCTTCACAGTTTCGTTTTCTACGTCGCGACTTCAAGGTGATGTCGCGACCTCTTTTAGTGTTCATTTCTTTTCTTCTGGTCGCAACCTCAATTCTTTGTTGCAACCAATTTCCTCCTTTCAACCTCTATTCCAGGTCGCGACCTCATGCTTATGTCGCAACCACGTGTTACTCTGTTCACCGCGTGTAGTCCCACTGGGCTTCAAAAGTAGTTGAGACTCGGATTTCTTCTCGCCAAATTCTTTCGCTGTGTCGCGACCGAATGAGTGGTCGCTAGCCATCAAGCCAGGGTCCTCGACACACACAATGGTCGCAACTTCCGGGCCAAGGGCTTCGCTTGGCTCGTGCTGCGACTCTCTTTCATTCAACTCTTAATTTGCTGCAACTTCAATCTTCCCGTTGAGACTCGCCCATTTTCATGTCGCGACCTTTAACGGGTATGTTGCGAATTCTCGAATGGTGCCCCTTCATTTAAAACTAAGCTGCAACTTCGCTTTTGCGTGAGACTTCCTTTGTGGCTTTATTGACTAATCCACGTCGCGACCTCAGTTATATTCAATTGGCATCGCGACATTAGAGTGGTGTCACGACCGAAGATTTTACTTTGAATATTTCCTTTAGTCTCGACCACATTTCCTTTGTCGCAACCTCTTTCAGTTGTTGCTTTGGTTATTCTGGTCGCAAGCTTAATCTTCAAGTCACGACTTCGCTTGCTATAGTCTTCTATTTCTTCCCTAAAATTGATTCGTGGATGTCGTGATTCTGAAACGATCAAAATGATCTTCCCACCCCGATCTGACATTGTCGGGCTATGACTTCATTTCTCGCTTTATAGTCGGTCTCTTTCTCGGGTTTTTGTCGAGATTTTAGCTTCTCCTGTATTTTCCTGCAAAATTAAATTTGAGTAAAATATCCACATTTCTGCATACAAATCAACATTTATCTTGTAATATGCTCAAAAAAAATGGATTAAAAATCTAATGATTTTTTGGACTCATCATGTACTTGTGTAACGCTCCGTCCCGAGATGGTGTACAGTACATGCAACCGTAGGGGCACATATGTGCACCAAAAGACTTTCTCAATTATTTAAGTGCCATTATAGTATTTTTAGAAGTTGTTTTTAATTATGAAATTGTGAAATCATAAATTGATTTAACCTGGAATTTGTACTAGAACAAGGGTAAAGTTGTTATTGGTCAAAATGGGACATAAAGGACATAAGATGAGAAGATGATGGGCTAAAGTAGGAATAACATAAGTTGATTTCAAATATTAAAGTGATTGAGGACCTATTTGTAATTAAGGCAAAAAGGAGAGTATAAAAGGGAGATGAGACAAACAAATGTCTCATTTGGTCTCATTTTTGGCTAGGGCAAACCATGGAGAAGGAAAGAAGAGGAAGAAAAGGAAGAAGAAGAAGATGAAGAATTTCAGGTATGTTTTTGGTATGAATTCTAGGGTTTTCCATGGAGATTAGTTCCTCCTTTTCTAGGGTTTTATTGAGAAATCATCCTAACCTTAGAATTGTTGAAGTTATGTGGGTAAAACCCTAGTTGGTATAAGATAAACATGGAATCTTCCTATTTATATGGTTTTGTAGGAATCAGGACTAGGGTTGAATTCTTGATTTTACCTAGGGTTTGCTATTATATGAAGCCCAAACCACCACAATATAAGTGTTATGGTGTGGTTTCTGGGGTAAATTCCATGTTGGTTCTTGAGGTATTATGGAATAGAGAAGAAGAAGAAAGTTGGTACCAAAAAGGGCAAAATAGCATTTCTAGGCAAAATCGTTGAAGGTGTACTGTACTAAACAGTGGTGGTACTGTACTCTTAATTAACCCATTTGGTACCTAAGATTAAGATGAAGTGGTACCGGTACCAACTTACAGAATGTATTAATTGGTACCAAACATAGAAAATAATACCGATACCACAGCTTCCAACAACCTAGATTTTTGTAATTTCGCATCGTTAGGCCCAAATTCATACACCGATAGTATGGGAACCTTAATAAATGATTAAGAGAGGTTCAAAGAAGAATGAAACTCAATGAAAACGCACCGTACCTCACCGCCGAGGCGAAGCTTCGCTGGTTACTAAAAGTGACTTGCATGTGAAGTACGTTAAGTTTTATGCGACACAGCAGCGATTAATGTTTTCACAGATTCTCTTGAGGTGTAGGTGTTAAGGCTAAGAAGTTGTGGAGTCGTGCCAAGTTTTGTGTGTTTAGCGTGAGTGTTCTAAACCTATTTTTTTATACTAGTGTATTTTTTATAAATCATTTTACACTGGTATGTTATGGTTTAAATTATTAAACCATATTTCAAGCAAGCAATGGTTTTAAAGTATTAAACCATATTTCAAGAAAGTAATGGTTTTAAATTATTAAACCATATTTCAAGCAAGCAATGGTTTTAAAGTATCAAACCATATTTCAAGCAAGCAATGGTTTTAAAGTATTAAACCATATTTCAAGCAAGCAATGATTTGATTGTAAACCATATTTGAAAAACAAGCAAGCAATGGTTTTGATTTGTAAAACCATATTTCAAAAAGCAAACAAACAAGTAAGCAAAAAGTGTGTTTTATAAAACAGGCCTTAAGAAATCCCTAATTTTAAGCAAGCACACGGCCAAAGAGGTATTTCAGACATGCACTAAGTGGAATAGGACATCATTTCCTCATGCATTTTAGGATTTGCCCGGGTCGGCAAACTTAGTTCAGTAATTTTGGCATATTAAAGGGACTGTGGCACGTATTGAGTATATAGGGTTAGCGCGCTAGCCATTATATGGTGACGCACTAAGGTCTTTCCAATCTCATTTACCGAAAAGGTGAAGTGAGCCAAGGCCCTTCCACCTAGGTGATGTGGACCCAGATCCTTCCACCGGCACGGTTGAAGCCCAAGCTCCTGTGTTTTACTAGGGTACAACAAGCAAGAAAGACCTCAAGTGGTTGATCTTGATTTATAAGCATTTTTCATACAGTTTTGAAATCAACCACTAGTAAGGCAACACCTACAAGCCAAGCCTGTACTTGCGGTTTATGGTGTTTTATAAACTTTTAAAGCAAGCGGTCGAAGCCCAGGCTCCCGCGTTTATGAAAACTTTTATAAACTTTTAAACTAAAGTAAAGCAAGCAAGCAAGAGGTTTATGAAAAAGTTTTATAAACTTTTAAAGCAAGCAGTCGAAGACTAGGCTCCCGCGTTTATGAAAAGTTTTATAAACTTTTAAAGCAAAGTAAAGCAAGCAAGCAAGAGGTTTATGAAAAGTTTTATAAACTTAGCAAGTTGCTCAAGCCTCAGTTCTTTGCTGCTTATGAAAAGTTTTATAAACTTTTAAAGCAAAGTAAAGCAAGCAAGCAAGAGGTTTATGAAAAGTTTTATAAACTTTTAAAGCACAGCAAAGCAAAGCAAGTAAGAAAGTTTTGAAAAGTTTTAGAAACTTTTATAGCAAAGTAAGCAAGGTTTCTGGAAAGTGTCTTGAAAAATGATAGTTTTGGCATTTGAGATATTTTCAGCAAACATTTTATAAAGCATACACTCACTGAAATTCGTTAGCCTATTATTTTGCTGTTTTAAAACCATTTTCTAGGTAATGCACACGCCTGACGCCGGGTGCTATTAGATTCTCCTGACTTTTGTATTAGCGTTGTATTAACAATCTTTTGTAAGGAAATACTTTGAATTTGTATAGTTAGGTATATGTATGTACATAGTTTAGTTTTGTGAAATGTGATGAGCCTGAGGCTCTTTTGAAAGAACGTTGCTGGTTGCCATATTTGGAAAAGTGTAAATTGTGTTTACAGGATTTGGAATATGTCCTATATGCAGCTATTATGCTGCCGAGTTTTTACCAAATCACAAGTTTAGAAAGGAAAAATTTTTATATGATTTTTCAGCAAGCAACACGGCTTCGCTTCACAGGATTTTCTAGTCAGCAGGCGTAATGGCCGATGATGTCACGCCCGATTCCCCTGGTCCGACCCGACATGACCGAACTCTGCCGGGTGCGAAACCATATAATCGGACTCTTTACTTTTTTTCCTTTAAACCTGCACTTGTACCGTGGTATACAAACAATTTATGACAATGAAAATCATTTACATACACAAAAGAACTACCACTGGAGTGGTGTCCATCAAAATCTATACACATATACTAAGTCCCATTTATTTATACAAATACATATTCAATACAAACATCGTAGATCATTTTTAACAAAGGTCGGGGAGCACCTATCTCCGAGATGGCCCGCATCGGGCCGTGTGGAATGTCCTTGGCCCTCTTTATCTCCTTCGCATTTACATGGATCAACACCCGTGCTAAGCTTTACGCTTAGTGGAACATATGTGACAGAACGACTCAATAATGGCCACACCGCCGCTACTATCTTTTACATTTACTTTCCTACCAATTGCCTATTGTTATGTGACTTCTAACTCATATCATATTATACATGTAGATTTTATCCTTTTTAATCCATATCATTTTCACGGTCGTATCACATCCATGTGTCATGTCTTTTACAAGTTTCAATTCATATCTTCTACATGTATGACATGTCAGATCATATTCAAAACAAACTTATATATCTACAATAGCAAATCGGAACATATCAAATACATACAGGGTCAAATCAAATTGATACCGATACATATTAGAATCTTATCATTTACCTACTAAGCCATTAATCAAGTCCCCTATAATTATAATTCATGATCCGATGCCCGTTTAAAACATTTTTGTTTCAAGATATTAAATTTTCATTTTCAAAAGTGTCACTTACCCGAATCCTCGACTTGACTCGGCATGGATCCAAGCCGAGCCCTAAGTGCATTCGACATTTTCAATTAAAACATTTTGTTTGCTTTTATTAAATTTTATTTTCAAAAGTGTCGCGACTAATCCCGACTCAATCTCGATCATGGATCCAAGTTGAGTCTTGCCATCTGACATTTTCAAATTATCTTCCCAAAACATTTTGTTTGTGTTATTCCATTTTAAACTTTAATTAGGCTTAAAACACTTCTTTTCTGCAATCCCATAATCATTTACAAATAATACCCTTTTACTATATATGTGTAATGTGAAAGATACTTAAACAAATACAATTTTCAATACCGTTGTTTCGCTTTTCGGTTTGTGATTTCACATATGGCTATAGAATTCGACATCCACGACAGATTCAGTTGGTGAATCCTGTCCTGTTTGTCATTCAGTAGCAATGTGGTTTCACACTCAATATTACCATTTCACATATGGCTATAGAATTCGACATTCACGACGATTCCGGGCCAAGTAATCCCGCCTGCTTGTCATTCGCAGCAATGTGGTTTCCATTTAACAATTACCATTTCACATATGGCTATAGAAGTCGACATTCACGACAGATTCAGTTGGTGAATCCTGTCCTGTTTGTCATTCAGTAGCAATGTGATTTCCATTTAACAATTACCATTTCACATATGACTATAGAATTTACATTCAATTTACGCATTCAGCCAGAATCCCATTCGTTTGTCATTCAAAGAGCAATGTGGTTTCCATTTAACAATTACCATTTCACATATGGCTATAGAATTCGACATTCACGATGATTCAACAGAATCCTGTCCGGTTATTATTCAAGAAGAATACATCTCACATTTAGCAATACCATTTCGCTACCTTCATGACGAATTCGCTTGGTGAATCCCACATAAGTCATTGGTCCAATACATTCGAATTAGTTTACTTTATGCAAGAATTTCAATTTATAGTTCAAGTACATGCACACATGCATATGTGTGACAAACATTTCGAATAACAATAATTCACTTCAATGTATATATACTTATATACATTTCACAATTAGCAATCATAACCGATCATAATCACATTTCAATTCAAAATTCACTTTCGTATTATCTTTTCAAAGATATACTCAATCTATGTACTTATTTCATATACTCATTCATATACTCATTTACGTATACTCGTTTATATACTCGTTCGCGTATACTCATTCATGTATACTCATTTATATATTCACCACGTATACTCATTCCTATACTCATTCATGTGTACTCATTCATATACCCATTTACGATACTGCTCATATACACTCATTTATGCATACTGCTTATATACTGCCACGTGATACTCATTCATATAACGATTTACGATACCTGGCTCATATACTACTTACGTATACTGCTTATATACTGCTCATCGTATACTCATTCATATATTCACTCACGTATACTCATTCCTATACTCATTCATGTATTCACTCACGTATACTCATTCCTATACTCATTCATGTGTACTCATTCATATACCCATTTACGTATACTCGTTCATATACTCATTTACGTATACTCGTTTATATACTCGTTCACGTATACTCATTCATGTATACTCATTCATGTATTCACTCATGTATACTCATTCCTATACTCATTCATGTGTACTCATTCATATACCCATTTACGTATACTCGTTCATATACTCATTTACGTATACTCGTTTATATACTCGTTCACGTATACTCATTCATGTATACTCATTCATATATTTCCTATCATTTGTTATCATTTTCTGGTTATATGAGATAATAATCATATATAACCTAACCACATCATGTGTTCATGACAAATTACCTTCCATATTCATATTCATGTTTCATTGCTTTCATTTTCCATATCGTGATTCATATTTCATGAACACATTTATACATGTTGCATTTTCTTATATTTTCCTTGTTTCATGGCTATTACATATAGCACTGAAGATACTTATAAAGTGTTATATGATGTTTGGTGAAATCATACCTCATTCATATATTCTTATTCCTCTATGAATCTACTTTACCTAGGAATTGGAATCAATCCAATCGGACCATCTAAAATAAAGTTATGGCATTTTCATGCCAACTAGTCATTTTACCGATTTTACTAGGGACAGTTTGTATTACTCATTTTCCAGTGTCTTGACTCCATATTTGACACTTGTCCTTTGTACTCCTTTAAATCTAAGGTGCTAAGGGTTCTTCTCCAATTGGAATCACCCAAATCGGAACACCGAAACTCTAGTTATGTCCTAAACAACCCAGACTACTCTATGTTCAAAAACAGAACCAGAAATTTGGCTTGTACATGGACCCACTTTGAGTGAATTTTTGGGCCACCTAGAATCATAATTTGACGATGCTTATTTCTGGATATTTCGTTTTTCTTGAAGTCTATTTTAATTAGCCACTTGAATCACTCAAATCGGATAAGAAATGAGCAAGTTATGGCTAAAATACGGAAACTGGTCAAAACAGTATGTGGCATTCCAGACATGTGTGGACCCAGACCGGTACATGTGTGAGACCACCGTACATGTCTCTAGCTCTCGAAGGGTGTGTTCGTACATGTGACCCGAAATGCCCAATGTGTGTTTTTCACTCAATTTTTCCATATTTTGCTGTACCCAATCAACTCTATACTCCATAAACACGTCAAACCATTTCATAATCATCTTGTAACCTCAATTATACCCAAATCATCCTTCAATGGATATCTTTCAAAACCCTTCATGATTTTCTCCTCAAAACACACTCCTAATATGGGTCATAACCTATACCATACTCCAAATGATGATTAGTTAGGCTTATCCAAACCCTAACTCAATTATTTTTGCTTATCAACTATGAATCCATCCTCAAAGAGAGGATTTCATATTCTTATTGTACTATTTAAGGTTTTACCCACCTTACTTTCCATAATTTTTGGGTTAGGATGAAAAACCCAGCAAACCCTAGGTTCGGGGCAAGATAATAACTATACAAACCAAAGATCCATACTCAAATTTTAGGTCTCACACCAAAATCCAAAGTTCCATACCTTTGGCCTGGGCTTTGCTTTTCTCCTTTCTTCCTTCTCTTCTTCTTTCTTCTTCTTTCTTCTTTCTTCTTTCTTCTTCTCTCTTTTCCTCTCCTCTCCCTCTCTCTCTACGGTTTTTTTTCTTTTCTCCAAATGAGACCAATTTTTGGTCTTAAATCTCATGTTTGTTAAGGCCATATTTGGCCAAGACAAGAAAACCCATTTTTTTGTTCTAAGTTTCTTTAATTGCCTTTAAGTCCTTAGGTTTTTTCCCTTTTGCAATTCAACTATGCCATTCTAATTCAATCTACTCAATCTTTCCTCAAATTCCATAATTGCATACTAACTTTTTCATTTATGCCTTTTATGTCCTCAAGTGGTAAATGACCACTTTACCCTTGTCTCTAATATTCATTTCGGGTCTCAAATTTTATTTCCGAAAATTCATATTTAGTTTATAATATACCCTACACAAGTCCGAAAACTGCTAGGGTATATTTCAGGGTGTTACATTCTATGGGGTGGCTGGCACACCTGCCGCTAGTAGGGGGTAGCGGTGTGTCAACTTGTCTGATGTTTGTTTGTTTGTTTGTTTTTTTTTTTTTGAATATGTGAGAATAGGCCGAAGATGAACAAAGACTGTTATTATAACAAAACTATAAATTTCTTATTAAAAGCTACAATTGGAGGTCTATTGGTAGAAACGCCTAAGGTGCTCAGCGTTCCAAAAGTGTGGCAAGGTTTTTCTCTCCTATGTTTGAAATTCTGAGTTGCAGTTCTCACTATTATTCGCGATACCACGAGGGTCCTTCCAGCTTAGGTCCTAGCTTCCTGTGTGGGGGTCTTTCCTTGGGTCAAGCAGAGCTTTAAAACTAGGTCATTGGGCCTAAACTTTCAGCTTGACCTTCCATTGTAATATCGGCCGCCTTCTCATGATAGTCCTCGCACACTTTAGAAGGCCACGCTTCTTCTAAGAGGTCCGTGTCTTGCTTTCGAGAATCTTTCGTTGTGCTCGTATTTGCGAACTCAACTCTCGTGATTTGTACTCACCGGGCTGAGAGCTACCGCTTTATGTGGCAAATCGCCAGGCAAATGTGGCTTCAGACGTTGATCCAAGGTGTAGTTATGTAGGCCCACATAACACTCCTGGAGGTATTCTACCCATTTTCCCTTTAGATTTTTTTCAGTTTAGTCTTGGGCTGCTGGGTTTCGAGAGTCCTTATAAGGATTCTTTCGTCCGTCGATCGCTACTTAGCGAGGATGAGTAGAATTTTCGATACTGAGCCGCCAGAGAAATCTCCTGTAACTGGGATTGTCGAACTATTTCCCATTATCAGATACCAGGGCTCTAGGGATTCCGAACCTGCAAATTATGGAAGGCCAAACGAGGTTACGACCTTCGCTTCTGGGATCGCTGCTTATCCCGCCACCTTGGCCCACTTGGTGAAGTAATCCACTCCTACAACATTAAACTTGCATAGGCTCTTCCTAATGGGTAGGGGCCCCAGTATGTCAGGCCCCCACTGTTGTAAAGGCCAAGGGCTTGTGATTGAGGTCAGCAACCCTGGCGGAGCAGGAGGGATCCACATGCTCTGATAGATCTTGCATTTTTACCAGCCCGTGGGCGCCTTGAGTATCAGGTCACATCCTCTGCCTGTAGTTGTCTCACGCTAAGGACCTGCCCGGCTATGGCTGCCACAAATACCTTCATGCATTCCTCTCTGAAAGCATCGTGCAGATCAAGTGCCTCTTCCTTTTCCTACACATTTATGATGGGGTGTCTAAAAGCCACATCTATATAGGCCCCGATGAATGGGCGAATCTAGCTCACCCATTCCCGAGCTCGAGGCCTAATTCAGACGGGACAAGGTGGTTCGTCCACCAAGTAATCCCATACTGGGTCCATCCAAATTTCTATTTGACATTACCGTGACACCTCTTCACCGCCGATGCTCATCTGAGGGTTCTGTGGAGGTGCTCGACCGTATAAGTCCTGCCTGTGATCCTCCCGTGGGGTTGTCGCTTAGCTTCACAAGGCGTCGCCTCGCGGGTTTCAGAACTCGGGGACATGCTCGAATTCGAACCCGTGTAAAACTTTCAAGAGCTCTCGCACTTTTTTGAGGTAAAGGATCATTTTTTCACCTTTGGCTTCGTAGGAATCCTCTATCTATTTTACCACCAATTGGGAGTCACTACATATCTCTAGTTGATCAACTTCCATAGAGTGGGCAAGATTGCTTCCTATTTATGACCGGCTTAGACTGACCCCACATGAGGCTGAAATCCACGAGAGGGCGCATCTACGTCAATCCTGTCTCGGGGAGGTCGACTAGACCCGCACCGTCTCTTAGGAATTGGCGTCCCATCGACGAATGTACCCAAATGGGTAGGTTAGGAACAATCGAGTAGCTCTTGTGAGGGATGTGCATGGGTATTTGAAGGGGTGAATTCCACGATGAAGTCCGCCAAAACCTACCCTTTGACGGCCGTCATCAGCTTGTACTTGATGTCGAACTCACTAAGCTCTATGACCCATTTTATCGCCTCCCGAGGTCTGGGTTTATGATCTGCCCTATCAGGGGTGTTCCTTGTCGGGCCTTCAGTGAGCCCGAAATACATGGTCAGTTTCAGCACAACAATGCTAGATCAACTTTTCCATCTTTGATACCTTCCTCCGCTCCCTTAAAGCCCTTTGTAGTAGACCTGGTCACTGATTCACCCCCGCTCTCTCGACTCAGGCACGCTAGTCGAGGAAACTAAACGATCGAAATAAAGGGCAAGAGCGCCCTCCTCGGGGCGGAGAGCCTGTGTATGTTTTTGGGTCAGAACGCCTCTCGTGACCAAGGTCCCAATGGAAAGCCTTTTTCGTAACTCGAAGAATGGTCGGCATTCTCACACCGGATCTCTAATACAAAGCGCTGTGTATGGGCCTATTCTCCTACCAAACATTGACTTTTGGTGTTCGAAGGTGGTGTACTGTCTGCACGACTTTTATCTTATCTTGATTTATTCTCTATTCCTTGGTCATGTCGCAATCATGAAACCAAGAATTTTTCCCTAATGAGATCCAAGTGCGACACTTGGTCTGGCTTAAACTTCATGTTATAGTGTTCTTCAGACCTTGGGAACGACTCAGCTAGGTGGGCTATGTGGAGCTCGGCCTTAACTGATTTTACCAGCATGTCATCTATATATACCTCCATAGATGTTCCAATCTATTTCTGAAACATTATGTTTATTAGCCTTTGATATGCGACCCCTGCATTCTTCAACCCGAAGGGCATCACCTGGTAACAGTAAGTACCTTGCCAAGTTACAAACGAGGTCTTCTCTTGGTCATTGGGGTCCATTCTCGATCTGTTATCCCGAGAAAGCCAGCCCATAAAGCTGGAAGCTTCATGGCCTCGCTTCGCGCCCACTATCGCCCATCCGAGGTAGGGGAAAGCTATTTTTCGGACAGGCTCTATTGATATCGGTGAAGTCAATGCAGAGTCGCCATTTACCGTTTGCCTTTTTGACAAGGACTACGTTTGCCAACCAGTCAGGGTATTCCACTTCTCGGATAGCTTTGGCTTCTGTGTGGGGTTTGTTAACTTCTTCATCGATCACCTTCTACCTTTCTGGGGTGAAATTCTCATTTTTCATTGGACAGTTTGAAGTAGCGGCTGATAAACAGCCTGTGTGATCAATGCGGATCAATTTCCCATATCCTCCTCGTCTGGGTGAATACTTCCGTGTTCGGCTCAAGAAGTGGATGATATGTCCCCAAACATCTTTCGCTAGTTCTGATCCAATGTAGACGATGTTCGCTGCTCACTGCTTCACCGCCCTAGTCTTTGAGAGTGTAGGCCTGTGCCTCATTTCATCTCTACTCGATCTCATCCATGTAGACGCTGCCTATCGCTTTGCTTCATAAGATGCCGAGTAGCACTCGGCTAATGCTACCGATCTTCTCTCGAATCCATTCCCACCCCATTAGCAATGGGGAATTTGATAACCATATGATAGGCGGAAGGGATGACTCTCATGGCTTTGAGGGAATGTCTGCCCAGCAGTATGCTATAAGCTGATGGGGCATCCACTATGAGGAATCTCACAGTTGTTATGGCATGACATTGGGATCTCCTAAAGTGAGCACCAACAGATTGACCAGGGCAACACTCTTCTTCTCGAGAACCCCCGACAGTAGTTGACCGCTCTAGCTTCTCCCTTCCGACGCCCATCTTATTGAAGGCTGACGCGAAGATGATGTTGGCTGAGCTTCCATTGTCAACCAGGACTATGTGCACTATTTTGTTAGCTACGACAACCTTTACTACCAGCGGATCGTCATGAGGATGTCGGGTGTTCTTCCAAGGCCTGAGTCCCAAAAGAGGTGGTGTCTAGTCGAGGAGTTTGAATCTTTGCTTGTATTTCCAGCATCTCCTGTTACGATACTGCTTGTGAGATGAGCCTTGCGGAGCCGTCTTTGGACTCTCACCTCCCAGTGAATCCTCCGGAGATCATGTGGATTTCCCCCAGGGGTTGCTATGTTGAGTTGGTGCTGGCTGACGAGGTGATGGGGGCGGTGCCTGGTCCCAACCTTTTGAGGCCACGAAGCGGCGAAGATGTCCACGTCGGATCAGGTATTCAATTTCCTTCCTCAACTAGATGCAATCATCTATTCGGTGTCCATGATCCCTATGGAATTCACAATACTTAGTTAGATCCTCGCCCATTTGGGCTGTCTTCATCACAAGAGCGGCCACTTTAAGAGCCCCAGGTGTTGCGTCTCACGTGGGACTGGAGCACCCGAGGCTATCAAGGGGTGGTGCCGAGGTGGATATCGCTGCTGCAGCTCGGGCTGAGGTGGGCCCAAAATTTGTCTCGGCGTTGCCTCGATCTCTTTTTGGGACCGTTCTTTGATCTACGTCCTTCGAGTAAGGGATCTATCTCCGTCTCCTTGTCTTACGGGGCTGCCTCTGCTTTTTCTCGCTCACACTTTTCTCCTTTGCGTGGAAGAAACCGCTTAGATAGAAGGGCTTCCTCGTAGTTGATGTACTCTACGCCTTGAGAACACCTCGGCCGTGCGCGGGGATTCTTTGAGATGGAAAACATCCCAAATCTTTCAGCGACGACTTCCGGGCGGCGGTGAGCAAACGGCTTCTCATCGGAATCGCGTAAAGACTCCGCGTTAAACCTCTGGGCGTGGGGACCTCGGGTTCTCTATGGGCCTGGCACATGATCGATGGCTGATAGCTCGAAACGCGCGTGTTGAAATACGGTGAGTGGGAGGCGACGTGGACAACACTCTGAAGGATGAGATCGACGATGGGGGGAGTCTGTTGAACCAGGCTAAAGCCGGGCCTTTTAGTGTGATGGCGAAAGCTCTGCATCTGACGGGGTCCTGGTACTCGTGGAGCTCCATTTGATTCTTCGCCAAGTGTGAGGTGGTCCACGGGGATCTTCACGTTAGTTGAATGTTCCGATTTGAGGCATTGAACCATTTGGGAGAGGGAAGTGTAGTACACAGGCGCGAGCGGGGGACTCCGTTTGCTGTACCAACGCATCCATGAGGCGGAGCTCGTTCTTTATTTGCATTGTTGTTCCCTCATACGGTGACTCTTCTTTGAATGTCCGCTCATTTGCTCCCCACGACTATTCCTATCTCGGTGATAAAGAGTGGGTCCATTGCCTATGTCGTTCCTACCGAGAATCCCCTTATTGCGGTCTTCTCCTGGGGGCTTATAAGGATCGGGCTCTCTGGCTCGGCTAGTTTCTCCTTCTCCTTCAGTGTCCCGAGGAGTGTCGTGGTGTTGTCGTTCTTCTTGCTGCCGCTGCATTTGTCGGGTGAGTTCCTCGAGTCTGTTGACGGTAGTTGGCGACAGTGCCTCCACACCTTGTGATGTCTTGTATAGTTTCAAGAGCGTCTCGCCCGGTCGGCCATCTAGGTTGCCTTCGCGGTCTTCTGCGTCTCGGGAGTTGGCGTGACTCACTTGCTCATGTTTCGAGTTGATATTAGTCATTGAAATTAGTTTTACTTGTAAAGGCGTCGTTCCCCGCAGCGGCTATGGCCCGATGGTGCTTTTTTTTTACCTATCTTGGGCTGGAGCTTCTCAGGCCGTTGGGCCGGTCACGGTGAATCGGTGTCAGGCGACTTGCGACACACCCGCAGGGTGTCCGGCGGGGGTGTGCCGACGCGCTCGATAACTAAGTCGATTTCTTCCTTATGAAAAAGAATTCATGTTTTTCTATGCCGCATTCTTTGTGTCCTTTTTGTGGTGGAATAGTGGTATTTATAAAAGGGGAAAATAGTGGTTACTTTTCATAGTTGGATGGTGATACGATTATCTTTTCTGTTAAAGATTGTGAAATTTCCTTTTCCTTATCATGGATCGACTCTTAAGGGATAAAGGAGGAGTCGTGATTATGGAGATTGGGCACTTTTCCTTTTACATGAGCTCTTCGGACCGCCTGTATCACTTGATTTCCCGGTAGGGTGATATTAATTATGGGCCTTGGCCCAAATGCCGTGGCATGGGTAGGGTCTCATTGTGGGCCGGACTTCTTTATTGGGGGGTCCCCCAACTCCCTTTATAAAGCGGAGGTTTGGGCCTGCGCCCCTAGGTTTGCGCTTTGGGCCTATGTATATATAGTTCTCTACCCCATCATTACCTATTCTTGTTTTCCTTAACATAAGTAATTAGATGCCATTTAATTGATGATGCTATTGCTTCATTGGGTGGCTCAGCTTGACAAACACGATCACATAGATTAAAATGGTTGATAGCAATATGACAATCTTTTCCTCATATCTGACTCGTCAAGGACGGAGTACTTATAAAATATTGAAGAGAGCTTTAAGTCTTCTAGAGAATGAACCAAACTAATCATGTTGAGAGATTTCCAAAGATATCAAATTAGTATTTTCTGGTAAACATATATATCAAAGCTGGCACCATGTGTATGATGGACTTTCTTGAAATAAGGCTATCTGTTTTAATCCACTTGCAATGTAGTATTGTTTAGTTGATAAAGATAGTTGGATTCCAAACACACCCCGTCCAAAGAAAAGAAAGTGATGAGACATAAACCAAAACCCTCAATATTAATATAGCTGTTTCCCATTTCTTCTTCTTCTTCTTCAAAAAAACTTAAAGCCATGTTTGAATTGGAATAATTAATATCATATTTTCTCGTCACTTTTATATTTTCCAGCATTAATCTGCGCGAAACTTCAAATATGTACTGGTCAGAATGGGCCTATCCAGCAGTACGGGCGTTGGCACCTACTCTCTGTCTTGACTTGATCATGGCCAATTATAAATATAAATGAATATGGAATTCTTAGTGGGAACTCACAATATTAGAGTTGAAATATTTGGTATGAGATTTGAATTTATATTATAAAGGTTAAATGTGGGCTGCTACCTTCGTTAAACAAACATGCATTAACTACTTCATATCACTAAATTTCCTCTAAATAAAATACAACAATTGACACGAATCACCTCCTATATGATATCACCAATGAAGTTAATTTTTTATTTTTTATAGAAATGGCCTTTTCCAAGAGTGGCACAGTAAGGAAAGTGGCGGATATAGCTAATGACCGAGGCGTTGGGGGGCATGTTCAGCGAAATTTTTTCTCTTATAGCCAGGTGGACTTGAACCTGTTAGGACTTTGAACGTCAGATCCCCTGAGTGTCAAGTTGTAGGGGCCTTGATCGTTAGATTCCCTGAGTATTAGCAGCATAATATGAACCCCAATTATATGACTTTTTGGGTATCAGTGGCGTGATGCAAACCTATAAAAAGGGGCGGTCCGGTGATGGTGGACCGATTGCCTCTCCGATGATTAAGTTAGCAAAAATATGGAGAGGGATAAGAGAATAGGCATAGTTGGAATTGCTTACCTTCCCCTCGTGGGGGATCTTCCTAATTTATAGACAATGGTTTGTCGAATCTCCTTTCTATCTCAGGTAGGAATCTCCTATTTTTAGGGATAAATATGTTTTTCCTTATCAAAGACTAATTCTTCATTGTCAGGGATTATCCTTCCCTTATCCAGGATTATCTTTGAGGGTACAAAGGATTAAAAATACAGGTACAGGAAAATTTGTAGATAATATTGCTTTGAGGGATTTTTACGCTACAAGTGCTTGTCGTAACAAACTTCCATATGGGGTATAATTCCCATATATGGGGGTAGGGTAACTTGGGTTAGGCGGACTTGGATCTGACGGGCCCAGCCTCGAAGCGAGAGTTTTGAAAAAGTTTGACCTTTCTTTCCTAAGTGGCCTCTTTAGACTCTCTCGTTTGGGAAGTGTCCTCCTGGCTTTGGTGGGGCGAGTGGAATCAGGCAGTTTCTCAACACAGGCCAAACGGGCCTTGGGCCCATTAAGTAGAGGATCTTAAAGATCATGGTACTCACAATGCCCCCATTTTCTTCGGCTGGAGTTTTAAGTTGTTTCAATCGGGGGAAAATATTGTTTTTTTCAAACGTTGGATGGTTAGAGTCGAAAGGTTTGGGATAAATGACTAGCGCATTAAATGCGTTCGGGGGCGACCAAAGATGAGGTGTCTTCCCTCCATTCTCAGGCTGGCAGGGACAAGGAAGCCATGGAGGAAGGTATCGAAGACTCGGAAGTCTTTGCCCGATGCAGATTGTTTGTGTGTTCAAACACAACATTTGTGGAGACCATCCAGAGGTCCCAGGAGGTACGCATGACTCCTCCGACCCATTGCCTCCTGAGTTTTTTGTGAACCTCAGCTGCCCCCCCTATCCAAGCGGTTGTCGAGCCCTGACGGCCAGGAGTAGCTCACGACGAAAGTACCGAGGAACCCGTGGAGGTTGGCATCCATTGAGGACGAGCGAACTTTAGCTCTATTTTTCCGTTCTTATTTTGTAATTTTTTTATAAAGGGGCCTTGTCCGACCACCATCATTTGTGTACTCTCTGGACGTTATTGACGCTTTAATGAAATACACATTTTTTGTCTACTTCGACTATTGTGTGATTTTATTTCTCATCCCGAAGCCATTGGCGTTCTTATAATTTCTAGTTTACTTAAGCTATTGATTCCTTTCATTATGCAACCCCTTTCCTTAATTCTGGGTTAGGATGGTCACTTTAGGACACTAACGTTAAGTTAGGAGTTGGAAGGGTTTTCCCTTGTGCCAGCAGGCAAGGCACCATCTTTAGGCCTTGGTTGTAGCTAACAGGCCAAGGACCATCGTAGGACTTGATCATGTACTCGCAGGTTGGAGGCCTCGTTTGGTTTTTATTTTTGGAAGGGCTAGCAGGCTTAGAGCCACAGTCTGGTCTTTTCGGAGGTGCTAATAGGCTTAGAGTCATGCCCCCCAATTTTAGCATGGTAGGTGGTCTTGGACCGCTTTGCATTGCGGGTCAGGCGGGCCTTAAGTCAAATGGCCCCTGGGCCTATGGAGTAGTGGGTTTAAAAACCATGGTACTCACAATGATACTGTCTTCTAAACCTCAAGTATGGAAAGCTGGAAGGATTGGAAAATTAATGTGCACATAAAGCGCGCCAAAAGGTGAAGGGTAATTGGTCACAAAGCGTGTGAGTAGCACACGTGTCCCAACGTGTCTGTGGTGCATGATTTTCTAATGGAGCATTTAATGCATATGTTAACGTTTCACCCCTATATATAGGGGTCTGACTTTGAGTGCTGCCTATTCACAAGGTCTTTCACCTGCTGCGATTTCTTTTCCTTTCTATTCTTGTGAACTGGCAAAGATAAGGGAACCATGGAGAAAGACTACCAAAGGGCTTTGAAGCTGTCTTTCACCTATGGCTATGAGTGTAGTGTGTTCAAACACGATATTTGTGGAGACCAACTAGAGGTTCCAGATTGTATGCTCGACTCTCCGAATTTTCTTTCTCCAAAGTGCTTTGTGAGCCTTAGGTGCCCCCGTGTCTTGACATCCTCTAAAGAAGCAACTGTCGGGGTGCATCGTAGAGAGGTGGGGGAGGAGCTTGAGAGAGGTGCCCCCATTGGGGATTTAAATGGAACATCTTTAGTTCCACTTTTTCTTCTACTCTCTCCTATTTACGTAGTTGCTCCAATATGGTCACTTGGACATATATTATCATGTAACTAACGACGCCATTGATGTATTTATGAGATATAACCTTTTGTAACGGGCCCAATATGGTCACTTGGACATATATCATCTTGTAACTAATGACGCCTTTGGCATATTTATGAAATATAACTTTTTGTAACCAGCCCAATATGGTCTCTTGGACATATATCATCATGCAACTAATGGCGCCATTGGCGTATTTTGAAGGTTTTTAAAGTTCAAAACAAAGTTTGCAGCGGAAGATTTTGGTCCAATAAATTTTAAAAAATTAATAAAAACTCTTTTACGATCTTGTAATTTTTGTACGTACAAATCAACAAACAATAAGAAGAATTACCTCAATAAAATCAAGGAGATTTTAAGCAAGTAGGGTTGACAACTTCGAAGAATCCTTTTATTTTTTATTTTATTTTATTTTCTGTTTTCCATGATCTTCCAAGTGGTTCCTCTTCACTACGAGTGCGTGTAGGCATACGATTAATAAAAGTTTGCTTTAGAACTTTTGATATTACCCGACACATGAGATCAGAGGGTTAGATGGAGGCAAAAAAAAGTGAAACTCTTTCTCTTTTTCTCTAATTACATCATGCCTTGACGCCTAGGGTTTTGCCTCCCATTTATAATATGCCTTGAATTGATCTCAACCATTGGATCCAAGTGGCATATTTAAATATTGAATTAAAAATAATTCAAATTAAGTGACCAAAAATAAATAGGATTAATTTCTCAAATTATAAACCGTTTCATCCATATAGTAATTACTATTAATTAATTAATGTTATTAATTTCTCAAATTAATTGTTTCATCCATATAGTAATTACTATTAATTAATTAATTCAATAATTAATTAATTAACATTTAATTATCCAATAATTACTACATAGTTGCTATGAAACAATTTCTTTTACAACCATGCCCTCCAAGGGATTTCTTTGTTAATTTAATCATGTACAATGTTTTACAGAGGCGGCACGGGGACCTATGGACATGTAATTCCAAGCTCCAATAAATTTGATAATTAATTATGCTCTTTTGTCAGTGTCCCAATTTGTGGATTCGATATTATTCACCTAAAAATATGAAATTGAACTCTTGTAATTACAAAATAATTTACGTAGTGATACTCAAGCAGTCCATTGATATGATCATTACATGCAATTCAATCCTCCAAAATTGGTCCATCATTAGAGCTAGGTGAAATTACCGATTTACCCCTATAGTGATATCTTTATCCTTAAGTTCCATTAATTCACTAGTGAACAGTTAATTTATAAACCTATTATAAATTAGAGCACTCAAACTATTCAGTTCTAGAATTAACACTTAAGGGAACCAATTATCCGACTTCCCTCAAGAAGGGTTTGGATTCCATATCTGTAGGACATGTTACCAGCCTATCTCAATGGGCCTCCAAGACATAAGTATTGGGCCTGTCTTAGGACAGACCATAACCTATGAATCAAAAGGCCCTATTGAAATAGACAGGAGTCCATGGCTACTCAGGATTAAGATCAATCTGCATATGATCATCTAGTGACACGAGTTTAAACTCTTAATTGTAACGGTATATTATTTAAAGGGGTTTTGAAATCCATGTGATCTGTCTATGTAATCAGATTACATAAAGCACCTCCATTTAAATGTCTTTAATGATGTCGAATCCAGTGCGTATTCTTAATGTTCGATTAGGCCGTACTAGTAGTATTATGATGAAGATCTACTGCTTTTTGATTTACTACGGATAGTTTAGTTTATTATCTATAATCTTGATCATCTCATATATAATTGTTATATACTAAGATTATAATTACGTGTTAATAAACTTGGGATTTTATGATATTTACTAAATTATACAACACATGTATAAAGAATCAAATATAGAAAATTGTTCATGAAGCAGTACAAATTACATGCTTTTAGTTCACCATGCCCAAAAATCTCCCACTTGCCCTAAAGCAGGTGAAACATGTCTCTTAAACCTAGTCCCTCTAAGTGACCCGTGAACACCCTTCCCGAGGGTAAAGTCTTGGTAAACGGATAGCAGGTTACGTTTCCAACGTTATCTTCCCTTAACGACTCGTCCCCTCTATGTACGATCTCACGGTGTCGGATGATGCTTCCTTTCTATATGCTTCCCTCTCTTGTGACTCCTTGGTTCTTTGGAGTTTGCCACCGCTCCACTGTTGTCATAATATAAAACAAGTGGTTTTTCCATGTTCTGAACTACTTCGGTCGGTGTAGGAGAACTTTTGACCAAGCCAGGTTCTTTTAGGCGCTTCCTGACCGCTATGTATTAGGCTTCCATGGTTGAATCCGCAATACTAGATTGTTTGATACTTCTCGGACTACGGCTCCACCGCGAGTGAATATTGACTGGATGTCGATTTTTCGATTATCTTTATCACGATTGAAAATCGAGAATCGGTATATCGATAGGGTTGGTCTCCACTTGAGTACACAAGCATATAATCTCGTTACAAGATACTTGAGAGTATGCTTGTTTGCTGTCCGATGACCTATCCCGAGGATTGGATTGGTAATGTACGACTATCCTGCGCATAACGGATATCGGGCCTCGTCTGCTGACATGGCATACATGGGGTACGCCTACGGTGAGGCATAGAGAATCCGTCTCATATCCTCTTCCTCTTGAGGTGTCGTAGGATGCTGCTCCTTGAAGATAATTCCATGTCGGGTCGATAATAGACCGCTCTTGGAATCTTGCATCGAATCGAGCTAGCATATCAATATAGATGCTTGAGACAATGCCAGCATTCTTACGATCTCTTATAATTTGGATCGAAATATAGCTTGAATCTCCCCAAATCTTTCATTTGAAATTGCTCGGCTAGCCATTTCTTTACATTTGATAATGTTTCTACATCATTCCCAATGAGTAGAATATCGTAAAGAACGAAGAGACACACTTTACTTTTCTTTGATGTACTTGTATACCTGAGTTCGCCGACATTTTGCTCAAAAACCATACGTTTTGATAGTTTCATCAAAAGCAGCGATTCCCAAGACCTTGAAGCTTGCCGATCCATAAAATGGACCCTAAGAAACTTACGAGCTTTTTATTGGCCTTTAGCCCTGAAAACCTTATAGTTGCATCATGTAGATGCTTTCCTCAGATAACTTCATTCGAAAAGCGTCTTGACATCATTTCCATATCTCACCGTCGACGGTGGTTATGGATAAAGAATGCGAATAGACTTAGCATAGCTCTTGTGAGAAAGTTGCTTCATAGTCCCGGCTCCTTTGGGTATGACCCTTTGCCACTAGCCTATCTTTGAAAGTCTCTACTTTCCCATCTATGTTTCTTTTTCCTTTGAAGATCCATTTACATCCTATGGGCCTGACATCCTTAGGTGGATCTATAAGTTCCCCCGAACTTGATTAGAAGTACATGGACTCCATTTCTTGGTTCATAGCATCTTGCCATTTGTCCTTGTCGAGGAATCATCCGCTGGCATCCGCGGTACATGTCAATGGATCATCTGAATTAGTGGCCCGACCTTTAGAAATTGTACTTCCTCGCTTCGTAATACGTAGCGGGATGGTAGTCTCACTACCCTCCTTTGCGTCGGAATACCCGAGGATATTACGAATAGGAATAGTGGTCTCCGACTTTTTGTCGATCGTCGATGGTTGATGGTGATTTTCTGATACGGTCCAGGCGTGGATTTCCTCGATTACAACTAACACGAGGTTTGAGAGGTTTGTCATATAGTCATCTTCGAGAAAGTGGCGTTTAATCGTCTGAAATGCTTTCTTGTCAGAAAGACTATAGAGCCAGAGCCTCCCTTGTGCATTTTGGATACCCTACAAACATACACATACGTGCGGGGTTCCAACTACGGTCTTTCCTTTCGACACGTGTGTGTCGACCCCCATATGCGTAAAGTGACTTAAACTAGGTTTATGTCCATTCCACAACTCTAAGGGTGTCTTTGGATTGACTTAGAGATGGAACTACATTCAAAAATGTAGACCGTAAAGCTTGTAGAATATCCCCAAAATGAGATTGGTAACCAGGAGTAGCTCATCATCGACTTAATCCATATCTAGTAATGTCTCAAGTTTCTCCTTTCTAACACCATTCTACTGGTGGGTGTTCCAGTGGCAGAGTTGGGATAGATTCCATGCTCTGAAGAAATGATCCTTTGAACCCCCAGATATCAAGGTATTCACCTCCTCGATCCGATCGAAGAGTTTTTAGTGATCTACCTAATCAAGCTACCTCGCATGAATTCTTTAAACTTTCTTCAAAGTCTCTCGCATTTTGTGCATTAGGTAAACATAACCGAGATCTTTGAATAATCGTTAATAGGAAGGTGACTTAAATATTCATAACTGACTCTAGCTTGCCAGGCCATACCTTAGTGGACCGCAGACGTCACTATGTACAAGTTGAAGAGGTTCTTGGACTTCGCCCTTCGTCGAAAGGTCTCTTAGTCATTTTACCTTTTAAATAGGATTCACAAACAAGAAGAGTGCCAACATTGAGCTTTCTTAAAGGACCATCCTTTACTAACTGGTTTATTCTGTCAAGGTTAATGTGGCCTAACCTGAGATGCCAAAGATACGTGTTAATACTAGGGAAACTTTTCATCGCTTTTGTTAGATTTAAGATGTTCTACTTTTGAATACTCCCCGAATTATTTAATGATCGCTTAGTTGAAGGTATTCTTTAAGACGACAAACCCATTTTCGTGTTTTGCTTGACAAATATCTAAACCATTTATTGAAATAACAAAGAAATACTAAATAATTGTTCATGCAACATAGAAATGTAAATCAATTTCCTAAAAAACTGTGAATAAAAAATACATTGTTCAAAACAAGAAATTTATTCCTAAAATTTAAACAGGCGACTTTACCCGCTTGCTAAGATCTAATCTCCCCACGCAACTCTAGTAACGCCTTACCGCCAGAAGTTCTTGAAGAATTAAGCATATGCAAAGAAGAACAAACATGATTAGTGGCTCCTGGATCAACTATCCAGGGTGACAAATCATCTTCCACTAAGTAGGCTTCTGAAACCAGTAAATCATATTTACCTTTCTTTTTGTCCTTCAATTCGGAGAGATACTTGTTACGCTTTCTCTTCCGCTGACCTTTCAACCGCTCAATGGAAACATCTCTCTCTCTTTAGGCTTCTTGTCGCTAGTTGCTCTTCTCTTTCCCTTGCCTTTGGTTCCTTTGGTCAGGTGTTTCCACCCACCTTCCTGAATGTTCTTCATCTTTTTATTCTTGCTACCGAAGAGGTGAAGATGGCTTAGTGCTCACAACATTTGCTTCGCCCCTCTTCGTTTGTTAGTCTTACTTATGGCCTCAAAAGTCTGCAGTTCATTTAGGAGCTGAGTCATGTTATACTACAGCTTGTTTATAACATAGTTGGTAGAACCGCATGAAGCAGGGGGACTCAAAGATACAATACTAACTAAGAGTACGCTCATCAATGGTGGCCCCATGCATTCCTTTGCCTCATCGTTGAGATCATGTTCAAAGTTATGTTCCTTGACTCAAAACTCCTTTCTTTTCATCTGTCATGTAGCTACGAGTAGCTTCATGACTCACATTCTTTGTCGATTGTTGCCCAAACATGGCCTGCAGAGATTCCCATATCTCATATGTAGTCTCCATGCCCTCATGCTTCTTCCTAAGAACATCGCTCACAGCTATGTAACAATGGGTTTGTTGTCGAATGAATCCAACTATCTATCTTTCGTACAAGATAAGAAGGCATTAGCAGGGGGCTCGAGGACATTCCTCGCTGGAGAATCTTAACTTTGCTCTCACAAATTAGCAATATTAATGTTTGACTTCATTTAACGAAGTTATCACAACTCGCTTCATTAGCGAGTAAAGTTTAATAACGGGTTGTTTGATGACATGATCGCTGAAATAAAATAACCTCAAACAATTACTATAAATGAAAATAAATATCACAAGCTTTGGAAAGTAAACGTGATGCATAAATGCAAAGAAGTAAAAACACATAAAACCTTATACTAACTAATGATAAATTGATTCAACACTAATATGGGCCGTAGGGTCCTGGTCATACTCACTTCAATTCAACTTTGAGACTATTCAAATTAGTAAACAAAATCAAAATATCTCATATTTTCTTTACTTATTAACTATCAAGCCAAAATTCTTGGTCAAGGTATGATGCGAATAATTTAACCACTCCTTGTGAGCAGTGTGTGACCCATTATTTATTTACGACTTAATCATTAAAATTGCCGCCGTAGGGTAGGACAACTTAGGGAAATACATCACTAATCCTATCTTCTAAGGAAGTCAACCTGATATTAATATAGATAGAAACCCTCCGTAGGGAGCACGAAATCTAAGCGCCGGCTAGCTCTCCCATCTATATCTCAGAGCCACGGTGTTGCACTAATAATGGTATCTAGGTATATTGTCATATGACCTTCTCCCACTCACTATTTTAAAATAAGTGTTTTTCATTTGTAAAACATCATGGTCTTATAATCCTAGCCAATTATTATATCCTATATAATTAATACTAAGATGTGAACTCTTAATCAAATTATGAGTCCAACTTATTGGTACTAAGTTAATTAGACAATCTAATCTATAAATTAAGTGGGCCTAACTAGGTAAACCTAGTGCATATAAATAGTTAGGCCTATAGTCAAATTTACCATTAATCACATCAAAATCTTATTTTATTAGCGTTGGAAAAACTGGCTTTTCAAGATGATACGCAAACCCTAAATTAAAATTCACTGCCACTGACTTTACCAAGTTTAGCTACTTCAAATTAAGCACATTATTTAATTAATTGTTCCATTAAAGATGAACAAGATAAGCACATAGGACAACTTAATTATCATATATCTAGAAAATGATATGTAAAACATTAAATGTAGCCATTCATATGGGATGTTAATGTATGGACATGTTAATAATCATAGTCAATAACAATAAAGAATAAAATAAATAAATAAGAAGCTGGGCCTAGTGTCTTGGTATATTTGTAAAATTAATACAACCCTGTAAATAAATCCAAATAAATAAATAAATAAATTACAAAGTTGGGCTTTCAGAGTTACATAACCTCCCCATTCGTCATAACTCATAGTGTGCAAGCCCGATCCACCAATCCTTGATTCAATAACCCAAAACTTCTTTCGTGCACCAACTCTTATTGATAAGGCTCAACTATAATTTTTCTGACATGAGACCCTAAACACTTTTAGGCTTTTTTGGACTTGGGTCACAAATACAACATCGTGGTCTAACAAGCCATAGTCTTAAAAAATAAAGTAATGAAGAGCCAAAAAGAATAAGGGAAAACTAAATTGTTTCTCGTCATCCCAGATCCTAAACATCTTTCCGTATTTTAGGCATAACTTTCTTTAGATGTCCATATAAGATCCCATTTCTTGAAGGTATAGAAAGTCAGAGAGGTGGCTACAATCCATCCATTGTTGGATCACTCAGATCTTGATATGATCTTCTTGTGTGCGCATTTTTATAAAATAAATTACAAAAAACTATGCCCCATTATGGCTTACACAAGATCTAAAAACAACAACAAATCTTAACTCAAAACACCATACAATTAATCTAATTTTTAAAAATTCCATACATTCAAACATTCATCAATATATAACAATTATACATCCACAAGATTATCAAATAAAGCAAGAATGCCCACATACACATTAATATGCATATACACATAAACTGCTCTGATACTAAATGAAGGTTTTTAAAGTTAAAACAAAGTTTACAACGGAAGAATTTGGTCCAGTAAATTTTTAAAAATAATAAAAACTCTTACGATTCCTATACATGAGATATTAAATCACCAAACACAAAAAATCAAGGAGATTTGCCGCAGGGTCGACAACTCAAGATCCTTTCTTTTATTTATTTATTTTTATGTTTTCCACGATCTTCCAAGTCGCTCCTCTTCACTCACATGGTACACGTGGTGGGCGATAGGATTAACAAAGGTTTTGTTTTTAGAAATCTTGATATTCTCAACACATGATATCAAGAGGGTTAGATGGAGGCAAAAAAAAAGTGAAACTCTTTCTCTCTTTATTTTTCTCAATTTTATCACGCCGACGCCATAGTGGTTTTGTTTCTCTATTTATAATATGCCTTGAATTGATCTCAAACTATTGGATCATGTGGCATATTTAAACATTGAATTACAAAATTATTAATTCAACTTATGACCAAAAATAAATAGGATTTTAGACACCCTTAAACTCCTGGGTCCGTTGGACAACCTCACAACTCATGACAGTAGTGGATGCTCAAGTTACCCGACAACATTCCTCGCTACAGAACTGGGCGGTAGTCTCCCTTGTACAGGAAGCTCTACCCACGGTACATAACCTGTCCCAAACATCAATATCATGAGTAAAAACGGCCACTTGGGCCCATACAACAATACTCATCAATATACATCAACTATATACAATAGTTTCAAGAGTTAATAAATTACACTTATTTCAAACAGATCATATATTAGTAAATTTAGATTCCCAGTTACATGTTGTCATACATCATAAACCATCAAAGCCACAACCCGACTTTCTTCTCAATCTACTAAGATGAGTCGGCCTCCTCGAGACGCTCCCACCGAAATAACATGTTCTCGTTGACAGGTGAACTAATGCCCGCAGGAATCCACCACTGGGCTACTCCCACCCAGTGCATATGCAATGATCCCATGTAAACACACATTCAAGAAAATTCGTGGATCCTACTTGAATGTCTAAATGACCAACCCACAACTCGAGTCCTCACCGACCCTCACACTTGCCTAAGCCATGGATAGAGAAACATGTGATTTTCAAAACAAAAGGTATTTGTTTTTAATTGTGGACAACCTCCGATATAAATAATAGTAATCGACTCTAATAATTCAATTAGTGGATAACCCCTCCGATGTATATCAATTAGGTCGACCGACGATTGATATTTTATATGGACTACCCTCCAAAATGATATTGTAATGACACACACCCGATAATAAATTATTATTAGTCACCCGGGTAACACACAATTCTCTCTTGAAGAAACCACCTCATGCACTCATCCTATTTGTTTCCTAGGCGCCCACGCATACTAACGACACGCCAATCTCCAATACAATATATAACACATGCAAAGAATATATATAACATGATATACATTTACATAATTTAATCACACAAACATGTTATGCAATTTCACAACTGATTACACCAAAAATTAACTCACGTGGGCTATTAATTAATGTAAACACACGGAAAGTAATCGATTTGAATTTACTTCAACCAAACACATTTTCTCACAAATTTATTTCTCAGGAACATATTCACGTGGAATGCTGAAACCTCGTTACCGTCACGACAAATCACCAACATCAGTTCCACTTTGTTGAACCGAATTTCATAGCCATTTCCGGCCCTATTAATATCACAATACAATTTGTTTCCAACATAACACAACACCCAAAATGAAATTCTTTACAAAACTATTACTGATCGCACAATGGGTCTCATAAGTAAATTCCAACACTTCTAGCTCTAAAATTCGATCATCAATAATGCTTTTGGTCTCAACCCAACCAAATATCATCAACAAAGCTCTTAAATCAAGATAAAACAGTAGGATAAAAACCCCTACTCTCACTGAGTTATCAACCCTTAAACCTGAGTCCAGGCTGCCAGCCTCGTCGCGAAACAAACTTTCCTTCGTCCGAAGAATTCGACCACCGATTGCCCGACAAGCCAGAGAGGAAGTGCTCTCTCTCTCTCTCTCTAGAAATAAAACTCAAAGCCCACCTATCTCCTCTCCCTTCCTCCCCACATTTTCAGGTTTGAAGGTAGGAGATAATACTATGCATTATTTCTCGTGCCTTGTATTACTGCTTTCTCTAACTATTCATCCATGTCCCTAAAAATCTTTACTTTTCTATTATTTGGCACTATTTCGCCGCGCTCATTTCCATCATTTCTCTACCATGCACATATGTGTCATATGAGTACATGTTATAAGTGACTTTGTCACATCATTGCTTTACTACATCTCGATACTATGTTCGAAAAACGTGCAAATTTCGATCGGCTCTAGAATTCGACGAAATTCGGGACGTTGAGTTAGCTAGATTTCACGAGATCGATTCCAACGACATAGAAAACCGCTTGGCTATCCGGAGATCTAAAGAATAAATTTTGATTTATCATAAAAATTACGATTTCTTTGCCCTTGTCAGAAAAATCGAATTTTCTGCCCACATGATTAATTTATCAAATTAACTGCTTTCATCCATATAGTATTACTATTAATTAATTAATTCAATAATTAATTACTTGTTATTAATTTCAAATTAAGCGCTTTCATCCATATAGTACTACTATTAATTAATTAATTCAATAATTAATTAATTAAAATTTAATTATTTAATAATTACTATTAAGAAAGTTTATGAAACAATTTCTTTTACATCTATGCTCTCCAAGGGATTTCTTTGTTAATTTAATCCTATACAGTGTGATTCGTGCCATAGTAGGGTGAACCGAAATCAACAATATTTATAACCTGTGTTCTTCCCATCTGTAGAAAGCAAAGCTACTCGCGGTATAGCGGTTTTAGGTCGAACACTGTGGATGAGTTTTCTTCAGACAAATGACTTATAGTGAATTGAAAATGGTAAAATTCACTTCGATTTTAAGGTGATAAAACAAGGATTTTGGTAAAAGCAAAGGGAGGCTGACGGTGAGCAGATTGAAAATTAAAATGAAGAAAATAAGAAAAAGAACTCAAGCATCACATTGGTTTGAGGTCCTATATGATCGAGAGGTCTCGTGTTCATTTCCTCAAGGCTGGGAGTGATGACCTATAGTCATTTCCCGAACCGGATCTTCATTTAGCTTTAAAAAAACTAAACCCTATGATTTCCCCTTTGAAAAATAGCATTTACGAGCATGAATGCTCTACTTAAGTGAACACACATCCATAAATCTACTCCTACAAGGACAAATAGAGGACAACTAATGAATCTCGGATCTAGCAATACATCAATCGAACCCTAAAGATTACAAATATCATCCATTAAGGTACATTTAAGAGATTTAAACCTAGATTGAGAGAAATAGAACATAAATACCCATAAATGCGTGCGTTAAAAACAGAGAACCGTGAGTTATCTCCAAACCCTAGCCAGTAGCCCTCCTCTTCAAGGAGAAAAGAGGTCTGAGCCCCAACCATTTGAGTTGTCATCCCCTGGGAGGAGTGTTTGCAGCCGAGAAAGAGAGAAAGGAAAGAAAATGGGAGAAAAGGAAAGCAAAGAGAGAAGAAGCAGAGTTTCTAGTGCTTCCATCAATTTATTGATCGATTGATCATCCCCTAAGCAGCGCACGACTCTACTTATATACTCAAGCTCCGAGAAAGGAAATTACAAAAACTAAAAAACCAAAAGCTATTACAAGGGATAAAATTGGAAGAAACAAAAATTGAAACAAACAGGTACAACGTCAAAAGGTGACAGTGAATAGTATTTAATCGGTGAATAGTGTTACAGATAAATGAAGGTTTCGTAGGAACTAAATTTCATAGGTTCCATTTTCTAGATTTTCGCTTCTTTCCTTCTAGTCTCGATCTCGCAATGCCGAGTTTGACTCAATTTCGTGTTTGGATCGACTCAACACCTCTTCGGCATAAATAGCTTCTGCAAAAACTATGCTAGCCACAAAATGCGATCAAGAGAATAAGAGGGACCTTAATGCAAATCAGTTAATTAGAATGTGATTAGTACACAAAAACACTTAAAAACCTATAATAAATAGGGTTCAAAATAGCACTTTTTTGGGGCACTAACCACAAGAATACGTAGGCTGCCTAGGACCATGACCAGAATTCCAAGCTCCCAATAAATTTGATAATTAATTAAACTCTTTAATCAATTAATCTAATTTATTAGTTCCAAGATATTCCACTAAAAATCTGAACCGAACTCTTGTAATTACACAATTTACGAGTGATACTCAAGCAAACATTGATATGATCATTACATGCACTAATCCTCCAAATTGGTCCATCATTGTGAGCTAGGTGAAATTAATTGCTTAATTCTCATAGTGATATCTTATCCTTAAGTTCCATTAATTCACAGGAACAGCTAATTTATAAACCTCGTTATAAATTAGAGCGCCTAAACTATTCAGTTCCGTAATTAATTTAAGGGAACCACCATCCCGCTTCCTCAAGAAGGGTTTGGATTCCATATCTATAGGACATGTTCCCAACCACCTATCTCAATGGGCCTCCAAGACATAAGTATTGGGCATGTCTTAGGACAGACCGTAACCTATGAATCAAAAGGCCCTATTGAAATAGACAAGAGTCCATTGCTACTCAGGATTAAGATCAATCTGCATATGATCATCGAAAGGACACCCGCTTAAACCTTAATTGTAATGATATTATTTAAGAGCTGAATCCATGTCCGGTCCTGTCTCTATGTAATTAGATTACATAAAGCACCTCCATTTAATGTCACTACATCAGTAATCCATCAAGATTACCGTAATCTAATGTTCGTGGACCGCATTTGAATAGTATTATAGATCAAAGATCCCTACTTTGATTTATTACTTTACGCTTTTAGTTTATTATCTATAATCTTGATCATCTCATATATAATCATATATACTAAGATTATAGTTACATTAATAAACTTGGGATTTTATGATATTTACTAAATTATACAAATACATGTATAAAGAATCAAATATAAAAAATTGCTCTAAGTGAAACAAAGCATAAATTACATGCTTTTAGGCACCATGTCCAACATATTTATGAGATATAACTTTGTAGTGTCTAGGCCAAAACGACCCTTTTATCAGATCGTTGCTTTAGAGACACTGAGGTTAAGTTATATCCGGGTAGGTACCCTTCTTGGGCTTCGGCCTTTTTTGGCGAGCTCGTGGTTGTGCTTAGGCATGTACCAATAGGATAAGAGCCAAAACTTGGTCTTTTGATAGTCTCCAAAGAGCTAAGAGCCACATCCGGGTCTTTTGGCAGTGTCAACAGCTTTAGGAGTCACAATCCGCCATTCAAAGTGCCAATAGGCTAAGAACCACATATGGTCTTTTGAAAGTGCGCAGTTAAGAGCCACAAAGATGGTCTTTCGCAGGCGCGCAGCTAAGAGCCACGCCAAATTCTGGTCTCTTGAAAGTGCCACGTACTAAAAGCCACATCCGCCTTGAAAGTGCCAACAGGCTAAGAGCCACAATCGCCTTTGAAAGTGCCAGAGGCTAGAGCCACGCCTAGTCTTTTGAGAGCACAGTTAAGAGCCACAGTTTGGTCTTTTGAAAGTGTTAGCAGGCTAAGAGCCACGATTTGGTCTTTTGAGAGTGCCAACAGACTAAGAGCCAACAGTCTGGTCTTTTGAGAGTGCCAATAGGCTAAGAGCCACGGTCTAGTATTTTGAAAGTGCCATCAAGCTAAGAGCCACGGTCTGGTCTTTTTAGAAGAGGCAAAATGCACTTAAAATATTTAAAGGGCTTCTTATCAGAGCAGCATTACTTTCAAAGGAAATTTTACCTAGGTAATACCTCTCTTTAGATGCATGACGCTCCACATTCCTGGTACTGAGTCACGTCTAGCTTATTCAACGCGTATGATTCGATTGCCCTCACTCGGACTACCGTATATGGCCTTTCCTAGTTTGGTTGGAATTTCCCGTCTACTAGGTTAGCCGTGTTTTCAAAGACTTTTCTTAAGACCAAGTCTTTGTCTTGGAATGTATGCGGTTTTACTAGCTTGTTGTACAGGTTTGTCAATTTTGTTAGTATGATGCTATGCGCCCAATTGCAGCTTCACAGAGCTCGTCTGTCATATCTAGGTTTTTAGTAACGACTTCAACATTAGCCTTTTCAGGATTTCCAGTTCGAAGTGTGGGCATCCTAATTTATATGGGGATTATAGTCTCCATCCATTAAGAAAGGGGAATGGCGACATCCTTGTTGATTTCCGGCTGATCGTTCTGTAGGCCCATAGAACTCCTAGTAGCTCATCTACCCATTTTCCTTTGGCCGAATGTAGACGTTTTTTCAAAGTCATGAGAGCTATGTTGATGATTCCGCCCGTCGTTACTTTGTGGTACCGCGGGGTTGAATACAAGTTCTTGATTTTCAGCTCATTAGAAAAATCTGTTACACTTTAAGCACAAACTGTGGCCCATTGTCAATCACAGTTGACTGTGGTATTCTGAACCGGTAGACGATGTTCTTCCATACAAATTGGACGACATCTTTGCTTTGATGGAGGCGAAGGCTTCAACTTCTACCCATTTTCTAAAATAGTCTGTTGCTACCAATAATAGCTTCTTTTGTGCTGGGGCGGGGAGGAGTGGTCCAACTATATTAACCACCACAGGCTAAGTGCTAGGGTCATTTATGGTTGTCAGGTTCTGAGCCACTGACTTTGAATCGGGGGCTCCAACGTGGACACCTAAATCCCAGGGGTTTGCCGGACAACTTGTCAACTCCATGAGATTCGATGCCTGCAACTGACACCACACCCATTGAGTCCCCTTTACCGGATCAGATTTGTAGTAACCCAAGCAGAGTCTCCTTGTCAGGAGCTCACCCAATATACAAATTCCAGGCAATTGTACGGCAACCTGTCCCAGATACAGAATGACCACACCGGGTCCACACACAAAGTAAAAATGGGCCACAAAATCATTTATCCATACCAAACATATAAGCACATGACTATAATCAGATATCCAGTAAAAGTTTAATTTATTAATTGACTCTTGTATAAAGATATGTCAAAATTACTTAATTTAATACATGTTTTACAAAAATAGCAGCTCAGTTTACACTCTGGCTTTTCTCATTATCGGCTCTAGTGAGCTTATCTCCCGTACATCCCACCGAAAAGGGAGGGGGGGGTCCTAATGACCAGTGAGCAATGCCGAGTGAGAGTGAAACCACACCAGCTACTCCCACCTATGCACATGCAAATTCTGACATGTAAATGCCTAATATCTCCAATCATGATTATGTCAATCCTAGAATGGAATCCACAATGACACAATATATTGCTACTCTCATGACCTCAATAAGTCCTCACCAACTTCTTCTCCAACATGCAATATGCCATGTATGAAAAACTGTTTTCAAAAACAGAAGATTTTTGTTTTTGGAAATCATTACTAGTTGAATTCCATATCAAATTTATTGACAACCTTCTATATAATTATTTAATATACTCCGATAAAATTTGGTGGACAAACCTCCGATATAATTTATTGGACATGCTCCAATAAAATCGCTTTGTTCAAAAGCCATGTTAGGCAACCTCCGATTATTCATGCGACCTTTTAGGACTTTATCCCTAGATCGAAACCAACATCAACACCAAACACAACGCTGATTTTCCCATGCACTCACACCCATTTGATGCGATGTACTTGCGCATAAATGCAATGCAATATGCCATTATTTCCTAATACCACCATGCTATATATATGAGTGCTATATGTACATAAATAATTATGCATTTAAACCATGCATCAATTGGAAAGTTATATCAATGAACACATAAATTCCTAATTAATTCACATGATTCATGCCAACATATCAATAATTTATTATTACTGATACATCATGTCATTACCACTCGAGTAATGACATACTTTAACCCTGTGCCTATACTATGACATATCAAGTCTACAAGTAGCCTACAACAGTTTTTCATACAATGGCCTCAATCATACACAAAATAATGCATTTCCCCAAGCCTCATGGATAATTATATCAACATGCATATAATCACTAACCAACATACACCACTTTCAATGTATTAGACCACACGCATCATCACAACCAAGCAATTTGCACACTTGGTGCTACAATTAAATTTTTAGAAAATATGTGGGCACCAAATGCTATTCACAGGCATATGGCCAGATTCTAGACTCAAGGGGCTTTTAGTAGAGTCCAAGAACACACAAATCGGAGTTCGGATGAGAAAGTTATGGCCGTCCAAAGTTGGAGGCCTCATATGAACAATGACTTACGCGTAGAACTAGCAGGGGCATACTATTTTTCATCATTTTAGGACATAATATGAGTTAAAATTGCACTAATCTATATATGGATGGATTCTAGACTCATAGGGATTTCAATATAGTCCAAGAACACCCGAATTGGAGTTTGAAGGAGAAAGTTATGACCGTCTAAAGTTGGAGGCCTCATATGAATAGTAACAAAAAAAATGCGTTTTTTTGGTTCTTTAAATGCCATCCAAACAGCCCCTAAGGCTCAACCAAGGCCAAAAAAACTCCTAGATGGAAATAAGTCTTGATTAGGAAGGTTCCTACCTCTTGAGCGCCAAGACAAAACTTCAAGACCCGGCTTGAAACCCACGCCTCCCCAAACTTTCCGCCTTGAATCTCGATGAAAATTCTCGATTTCTGTCCACGTCAGCTCTGACGAGTACCCAACTTTAAGTCTTAGCCCAACGTGAGACTTCACCCATTCGAGTCTGTAGATCTTAGGAGAGAAGGTGGATTGATTCTAACTTTTCTTCCAAACTAGCAAATCTCGATCAAATTATGGTCATTCAGACTCCACGCATAGCCCTCACAGCATGAACTTTAAATCTCGTCAGACAAATCTACCAATCACCTAGTTCATAGAGAGAAGGTGGAGTTTCTCTCATTTTTCTCTCTAACTCACGCCCATTGTCCCAATGATGCCGAAATGGGGAGAAATGTGACATTTTCTTTCTTTTCCTTTTGTCCCATTTAAGCTTAAGTCGACACGGCCCACTTCACTCACACGTTCATGATCCTCGTCCGGTCTATTTCTATCCCGAAACAATATTTGGTTTTCAGTTCACCCATTTTAAATGAACTTAACTCCAGTTATTTCCTGACTCCTGATATTCTCATAAAAATCTCGTCCCTGGAGTCATTGGCAAGTTACCACCTAGAAAAACATGAAAATTCGATAGTGTCGAAATTCAATGAAACTTTCTCGTCATTAGATTTCCGCGAGACTTAAAATAGCAAAAAAATCGCTTTCATTATCCGAGATATAGAGAATTTTCTAGGCTTCCCTAAGCCATTATGGCAATTTATTATTATTATTATTATCATTTTGCCATTTTTTAAAATTTCTAATTTTCTCGGGTTTTACATTCTTCCCCCCTTAACAGAATTTCGTCCCCGAAATTAAAAAATACTAGCACACATAAACACATGTATATGCAGTAATATTCTAATGCCAAATATTAGACCACGCACATTCGTCCTCAAATAGGAAAGGATATGTGGCCCGCATCGTGTCCTCGTGTTCCCACGTTGCCTCCTCCACTCCTCAATGTTGCCATAAAATTGTTACTAACCGCACGGTTTTGCGTTGAAAAACCTGATCCCGGCTATCCAAGATACACAATGGTTCCTCCTCGAAGGTCCCATCAAGATCAACAAGACTGGTCCTCAATCCACTACATGAGTTGGATCTCGAGACTTTCGAGTACGGAGACGTGAACACCTACGGACACCACAAAACTGGTGGTAGTGCCAACTCGATATGCAACTGCGCCCACTCGAGTACCCTTGGAAGTGGCCTGATTATACTGGCCACACCCCCAACCTCTCGCCAGGCGATGAAGGGGGCACAAACTATACCGGAACTTTTATTGCTTTTTCAGACATTGGTGGTCCAAAGTTCCTATAATTGAATCAAATATCATATACAAAAGATAGAAAATAAACTACTCACCGTAGTGGTGTTTACAAAGACACACATATAGTCCTGAGTCCCATTTACTTATACATATACAAAAATTGTACATTTACATTTACATAATCAGAGCGTAAAACCTACTGTGATGGACTCCTACTAGTTTGTTAGCCCAATAGTATGCGGAAGATCGTGGACGTCCTCCTCTGTACCTACACGGATGAAAACATATGACTTATACGTATACACATTCATTAATACTCTTTTACAGTAAGCATATAACAATAACAAATATACAATAGCAGATATCATAATTTTTCATGAATTCATATAATAAACTTATATTACTGCACCATACTCTATAGCAGACTGACATTGTTCGTATCTCCCGAGGAGTTTTAGTATTTATATTTATATAGAGGTACCCGTAGGTACTATAGAGTTTATACTTATGCCAAAGGTACCCAGAAAAGATTCAGAGTATAACGATGTACATTACTTTACTTATTTGTTATTCAGACTCTTATTATATATCCCGTTTGACTACCTGTGACCAAGAATAATAAAATGAGTCGGACATAGCACAATAATAAGTACCCGGCTGCACTAGATAAAGACCGAGGTGCCGTAGCACAAAGCAGAGTGCCGGGCTAATCGACAGAGAGTGTCGTTGTAATCAGAGAGTACTCAAAGTACTATAATTTGTCTCGCTCACGTACAGAGAGGTGCCGTAGTCATTCAATATTCGGTCTGAAAACCCACAATCATATGTGTTTAGGAACTTTACTATCTTATCAGGGGCATTAAGTTTGCATTAAACTCGCCGAGGTGGCGCCAGGTACTGCATTTTTCACTTTGCTTCTATTCTTACTGAACCCCAAGAAGAATTGTTAGGTTCCTATACTATCGTGCCACTTGGCCAGCAATGGCAGCAAAAATCAGTATTACTGAAGATCAGATTTGGTACCACTTTGATCAGTATCAAAATACTTTGCCTAGTCTGATGGGTTCGTAATCGACTTTCTGATTTGGTAACACGTGTGAGGGTTTCCGCCTTAAAATGGCGTGATATCGCCATTTCTACCACAAACTAAATAATCATCCCAACTCATGTATCTCATAGTCCACCATGGAATCCTACCCAAAACACTCCAATAATGGGTTAGAATCAATAAAAACCTAATTTTCCCAAGTTAGGGCTTTACCTCAAAATCAAAATCACAAAAAGGGAAAGTTAGGGTTTTGTTTTCTTACCTTAGCCTCTTCAAATCTTCACTTCTAAGTTGCTTGATCACAAAGGAGCAAGAAAATGGGAAGAAACCCAACCAAAACTTGATCTTCTTCAAGCCCTAGCTCTTCTCCTCTTTTCTCCTCCATTTCTCTCCCAGAAACGGGATTTGGTCCAAAAATGAGCTTTTCTAGACCAAAATTTGGTTTGTAAACCCCATTTAAGTGTAAGCCATGTTTGGATTTCTATACTTAGTCTCATTTCTCATTTTTGGCATTTAAGTCTCCTGTCACTCCCATTTAACATACCACTTAACATTTAAATCACTTTAGCATTTAAGGTCATTTTCATTTGACCCTTATGTCCTTATTTCACAAATTCCAAATTTGCCTTTGTATATTATGCAATTTCGGTTTTGAAATTTTCTCCTTACAAAATAATAGTGCGAAAATTTTCAATGCACTTATAATATACCCCTACTTTATGTTTAAGCTGACTAGGGTATATTTTGAGGGTCATTCTGATACCTCGGCGCTAACTTCCCTCGTTTTACTTGAATCGATCTATCTCTGTAGGCATCACCTTGAGAAGATGATCACCCACCTCCAAACTCTAGAGGTGATGTAATTACGTCGTTTGTAAGCTCTTACTGCCGACTTTGAGTCGTAAGAAGATATACGTATCAAACCCACCTTCTCGAGGTGTCTCTAATGTCGGATCACGGACCAATGATGGAACTCTCTCCACCTCACGATCCTGACAAATTGAGGATCGACATGGCCTCCCATATAAAGCCTCATAGAGGTGCCATTTGTATACTTCGCTGATAAGCTGTTATTATGAGGCAAATTCCACTAGGTAGAGTGCCTCAGCTACCCTTAAGATCCCGAGACACATGCTCACTGACATGTCATCACAAACACAATATGGTCCTCTTTCGATTGACCCGACTATCGTAGATGAAACCGCGGTGCTCATCGTCGGTGTATCCCGTAACGCTTTATGGTGCCCCGAAAGTGTCACGTAATCTGAGCTCCTGTCTATCGATAGAAATGGCACTCATGTAATCAAACAATCTCACAAATATACAATCGGCAGAATTCTTCTAGCGTGAAGGTCATTACGCCAGCTAGAAAGTGTCTTGACTTAGTGAACAGTCCACTATAATATATCTTGCATCATGCCTCTCTTTGTATGCTGTGGAAAGTGATCACAAAATCCATCGTATGGCGTGCTCCTTCCCGGTCTGACCATCTCTCGAGCAGGTAGCCCTGTTGGCTTTTGGTGCTCAGCCTTAACTTGTTGACACATGAGGCATATTCGAACAAAGTCCCTGACGTGTCTCTTCATCCCGCTCCAATAGTATTGGAAACAAAGGTCATGGTACATCTTAAGAACACTGGATCCCTGATGGCAGGGAGGTAGAGCTCCTTAGGATCTCCTCTCTCGGATCTATCAGTGCCAGAACCCACACTTCACATCTCTATCTGAGACTACCATCGATGTGAATGGCCCGATGCCGTCACATGTATTGCCTATCTCGGTCCACTGATGGACACTATCTCACAAATCCTGCCCTTGGGATTCCGATACCTTGCTTTCGATAGGGATGGTATAAGCTACGAACTCCACAGTGCTCCACACGGGCACGATCAACATCTTTGCCTTTATCGCATCGTAGTCTCGAGCATACGCCCGCTCGAGAAACTACTTTAGCCCGATTACTCTAGTGACTTCCCCGGCCAGACACCACGGCTACTACACATTTACCTTACGGATGGTAATGCTGCAGTGAAGTCATAATCCTCCAAATGCCATCCACCTGCGTTACCTTATGTTGAGGTCCCATTGTGTGAAAATATACTTGGACTCTTGTAGTGCGAAATGCATAAAGCCCACTCCTTTATCTGATAGTGGCACAAGTCTTTAAAGCGAAGGCAGTAGCGAAGTGACTCGAATCATGTGTAGGGTAGTCTTGCTCATGATTCTTTGGCTGTTGGAACCATAGCTACAACCCTCGATGCGCATCAAGACACATCCTATTCATCACTAGAGGCATCATAGTACCTTTGTCCTTGCCTCTTTCCCTATTCTGAGACTATTAGAATAGGAGCTGTAATGTACCTTTTGATTCTGGAATGCCTTCTCACCTGGGTCATCCTACTCCAAACAGCACCTCGCATTAAGCAGGCAGGAGTGCTCCGAGGTAAAGTGCTCATTCAATAAAACCATTGTCAGCCCGATTCTTGTAGTTGGACCTTGAGTTCCTACAACTCAAATGGTGCCATCCTATGAGGAGTCATAGAAATGGGCGACGTACCAAGGTGTAACTCAATGATAAAGTCCACATCCCTGTGCAGAGGTAATCCTGGTAGCTCATCTAGAAAGACATCCTCATACTCGTAAACCACCCGAGGTAGACTCAAAATCTAAATCTCCTCGTCTTGTAGAGTAAGGCTTGCAAAGCGACCATCGTATCCAACTCTATCTTTGGGTCGTGCAGTGCAGGGTAAAGCATCGTGCTTCTCCCTCTGAAACATAACATAATAACATCCTGTGTGTAGGCGGTAACCCACCTCGTTCACAATCAATGGCGACTCTATGGGCGTCAGCAGTCATCCTAAGGATGATACTTGAACTCCGATGTCCATGACCACTTAGGTCCTGATGAGTAGAATTCCCTAAGATCTCGACTCACAATCCAGAGCATATTTGATGACACTCACCTAGTTCCTGGGGAGGAATTCATTACAACGGATTTTCAAGGTTTCAACCTCCTAAGCCCAAACTTTTCTCACATTATACCTTGATAAACATGAATCACGATGCACCGAATTTAAACAACACTCTTATCGAAGTGTGAGAGTCGACGTACCTGTATATATCGGGCCGATGCCGCAAGCTCGGTCTACGGTATACAGCGTAGACCATACTAGGTCCACTGAAGTGCGGCCTAAAAGTCTTGGCCTCGACCTCGACCCATTCCCTAACCTCTCTGGCCTATTTGTGTAGCCAAAGGCGCCTGTGCAGCACCCTAGGACTGATATTGGTCCCTCTACAGCCCGCAGGGTGAAGAACAAACTATGTCGCCCTGTCCCAGCAATGACTAGATTCACGTTGTCCTATAATTCCGGGATCCCTGCCTCTGTGGACAATCCAATCTCATGTGCCCGGGTTGATGGCAATGGTAGCATGTCATTTGCCCCATCTGGTTAGAAGCCTCGACACGACCTTGGCCTTGATAGCAGTGGCCCCGTCCCTAAAATCCATACGAAGTAGAAGTCTTTTGCTTCTTCCTAGAGCTAGAAGAAGATTGATTCTCCTTCCTCCTAGCACTAGCGCCCGTATCCTTTCTGACTAGTCGGAAACAATGACCCGCCACCATCAAGTCTCCTCCTCCTTGGTAGGAGATCATATGCTTGAATCTTTGGAAATTTGCGGCCCCTTAGTTCCGTTTTAAGCTTGTGCGATGGTGGCGCCAACCACACCGGCTGCATAAGATGTGATCGCCAAAAATAACAACCTCTATGGAGGTCTGTTAGTCCAAAGTTGATGGTCATGGGTTATTACTTCGCCCACCATCCCGACATCCTTTTCCTCTGCTAGCCATCTACACGTGTCAGATAGCAATAGAGTTCTCAAATTTCTATCTAAAATTACAACTAGTAGTGCACATGCCAGCACTAATAGACTTTAACATCATGAACTACACCGTTCGTCCTTTTCCTTAGTGGTGCATATTTTGAAACACTAATACACATCGATTCTGTTGTCATGTTCATTTGTTTTTCGAACCCACCCCAGGTTATGTTTCTAACCCTAATTGTTCCATATAAAATCCTACCATGTATATTATTCATACAAATCACCGCACATATCACACCGACATGTTAAAAGCACAAAACCGCATAACACACAGCAATACATGGTCTAAACCCAAGGTATTCATATACCTAAGTGCATTACCAATTTGTGCTTATTTTAAAATTACTTGTGGAGTCTACACACATTCGAGCTCCTGAGTAATCGTTTACCTAGGCTCACGTCTAAGTTGTGACGCCCGAATCTAGGGTCGTTGACAACTGTCAACTGCCCAGATAATCCGTGGATGCAGGGTAACTTCGACACCACACCATTGGAGTCCCCTTTTCGGGACCAAGTTTAACAAAATCGGGTAGAGTCTCCTTTGTTAGGGCTCTGCCCGATATACAACCTATGCGATAACATAGCGACTGTCTAATATTATACAATGACCACGGGTCCATAAGAGTAAAAATGGCCACATAGGGCCCATTTATCCATACTCAAACATATAAGCACATGACTATAGGACCACCAGTCATGAGTTTAAATTTTACCGCTCTTTTACCAAACATACAAATTAATAATTCTAATACATGTTTTACAAAATATAAATCAAAAACCACCGTCAGTTTTTCTCATTATCGGCCTCTAGTGGCGCTATCTCCTGCACATCCACTGTACCTAAAGGGGTCCAGGTAGGTGAGCAATGCAGAGTAAGTGAAATCTACAAGGCCCTACTCCGCTAAGTGCACGTAGTGGAGTCATGCCCTGACACATTCCAGTCCACGATTATATCGATCCTAGAATCGGAATCTACATGAGCATATGAATGAGATGCTACTTCTCATGATCCATGTACCAAGTCCTCACCGACTACTCTCAACATGCAATATACCATGTATGAAAAACTGTTTTCAAAATAAAAGATTTTTTTTTTTGAAAACTCATTGGAAAATCTCCGATATCAAAATTTATTGGACAACCCTCCGATATAATTTATTAGACATACTCCGATAAAATTTGGTGGACAACCCTCCGATATAATTTATTAAACATACTCCGATAAAACCGCTTTGTTCAAAATCCATGTTAGGCAACTTTCGATTATTCATGCGACCTTTTAGGACTTTGTCCACTGAAGTAGAAACGACATGACACGAACACAATCTTTGATTTCCCATGCACACACCCATTTCATGCGATGTACTTAGATATCGTACGTACAATATGCCATTTCTATCACCATGCTACATATATATGAGTGTTATGTGCATGCCTACTCATGCATATCAACCCATGCATCGATTGGAAAGTTATATCCAATGAACACATAAATTCCAATTAATTCACACGATTCATGCCAACATATCAATACATGCATACATTTGACATCATAAGTCCATTACCACTCTGATAGCGACATACTTTAACCTCTAGGCCTGGTGCGACATATCGGGTCCACCGTGGCCTACAACAACCATGCACAATGGCCTCGATCATACTAAAACTCATCCATTTCCCCGAAGCCTCATGGATAATTATATCAATAGGCATATAATCATAACCAACATGCCAATTTCAATGTATTAGACCACACGCGTCATCACAACCAAACAATTTGCACACTTTGTGCTACAATTAAATTTTTAGAAAATATGTGGGTACCAAATGCCATTCAAAGGCATATGGACAGATTCTAGACTCAATGGGATTTCAGTAGAGTTTAAGAACACACAAATCAAAGTTCGGACGAGAAAGTTATGGTCGTCTAAAGTTGGAGGCCTTATATGAACAGTGACTTACGCACAGAACTAGCAGGGGCCTACTGTTTTTCATCATTTTCGAACATAATATGAGTTCAAATTTCATTAATCTATATATGGATGGATTCTAGACTCAAAGGGATTTCCATAGAGTCTAATAACTTGCAATTGGAGTTGGAAGGAAAGTTACGCGGCCGTCAAAGTTGGAGGCCTCATATGAGCGATAACCTAGAAAAATCGTTTTTGGTTCTTTAGCGCCATCGAGCAGCCCACGTGGCTCGGCGAGACCTTGAAAGCAGATCCTGAATGAAAGTAAGCTGGCGAGGTAGGAAGGTTCCCTACCTCTTGGAGTGAAGATGAAACCTCCGAAGACCTGGAAGCTTGAAACTCACTGCCTCCCGAACTTTCCGCTCAAATCTTAACGAAATTCTGATTTGATTGTCGCGATTGCCCTCGTAGTCTGGGCTTTAAGTCTTAGCCCGACGTGAGATGACCATTCGAGCTCTGTAGATCTTAGAGAGAAGGTGGAGCTTCTCTCTCTAACTTTTCTTCTCCAAACACGAAATTTTCAATGAAATTGCGTATTTAATAAATCACGCAGCGCCCTTAATACCGTCGGAGTAGATGAACTTTGAAATCTTGGCTTTCAGTAGTTCCGACCACCCAATCTCCATAGATCGTAGAGAGAAGGAGGAGTTTCTCTCATTTGTTTCTCTAACTCACGCCCACTGTCTGAACCTGTTGAAAATGGGGAGAAAATGTGATCTTTTCTTATCTTTTCCCTTTTTTGTCCCATTTAAGTTTAAGTTGGACATGGAGCCCCTCCATCCCAGCGTCCATGACTGTCGGGTTGTTTTTGTCTCGAATAATTTATTTCTTTTCAGTTCAATTCATTTTAAATAGACTTAACTCGATTATTTCACGACTCGAGATTACTGTAAAAATCATCCTTGGAGTCATTGGTAAGTCACCACCAAGAAAAACATGAAAATTAGGCGGTCAGATTAATGAAACTTTTCTTGGTCATTAGATTTTTGTAGAGGCGAAAATAGCGAAACGATCGTTTCGTCATCTGAGATTTAAGAGAATTTTCTAGAGGCTTCCCGAGACATTATGGCAATTTGTGTATTATTATTATCATTTTCCAATTTTTGAAAATTTCTAATTTTCTCGGGTTTTACAACAACGAACACACTTCCTAAAGTAGGTGGTTGCATCAAAGTTTAGCCTTGGGTGGTTGCATCAACGAACACACTTCAATAGTAGCCTTGGGTATGGGCCCTGTGCGCCAAAGTTTTGCCATCTGGATGGTTTGCATGTTCAGCCGTGGAGCTCAGCGATGCATGCCCTGTTAGGTGGTAGGGCATTTAAGATATGGGCCGTCAGGTCGTTTATCTATTTGCCGGATTCGTAAGGGAGAATCGACGCCTGAACTTTAATCTTGTAGGCTTCGACCCTGTCAAGGGTTCTCTCGAGCTCAGGTAATGGACTATTGGAGTCATCAAGGAGGGATATGCTTTTTCTATCTCGTTTTGCCCGATTGTGAAGCAATTGGCGACTCATTAGTAATGACGAGGGGAGGAGCACTATTTGCTGGTTAGTAGGGATCTCTTTGGCCATTATTGCTAAGGCATCCGCCTTGTCATTTGAACCCCTTAGGATATGCTCAAGCTTCCAAGCCACGAAGCTCTTCAGTCGGAGCTTAACCAGGTATACATACTTGGTCATGCGTTGGTCCCGCGTCTCATATCCCCCTTTTACCTATCCTATCCCCAGTTGGGAGTCACTTTGTATGATGATCTTTTTAGAGGATACGAAGATTGCGAGATCTATACCGGCTAGGATTGCTTCATATTCTGCCTCATTATTGGACGTGGGGAAGTCTAACCCTATAACTTGCTCTATCATCTCCCCAGTTGGGGTTTTAAGTTGCAAGCCAACACCAGCTCCTATTTCTCGAGAAGCGCCATCCACATTAAGGATCCAGGTCGGGTTTTTGGAGTTCGCATCTGTTGGGATCTCTGCTAAAAGAATCACCTTTAATATTTGCCCTTTATTTGCCAAGCGGGGTTTATCACGGATCTAGGAACTTCGCCTTATCTCGATGGTAAGCTTCTTTGGGCGTCCTTCCACAACAAGTCGGGTTTATGTGTGGTGCCGCCCAGAAGATTGGTCGACACGATGATAGGGTGTGCTTGAGTAAGGCGGAGTTTTTAGTTGCCACGGAGGAGTAAGCGCCGGCAGCCGAGATGGAGTATCTGGGGATTTAACCGGTGGATTTTCTTACGAAGAATACTGGTCTTTGTTTCCGATTTTCATCTTCTTTGAACAAAGCTACACTAATTGAGACATCTGAAACTGCTAGGTAAAGATAGAGCGTATCACCCGCTTCGGGGCTAGCCAGAATTGGCGGTTCGATGAGATACTGATTGATTTCCATGAAAGCCTAGTCACATTCCTTATTCCAACCGATCAGTTTGGCTCCTTTTAAAGTGGTGAAAAACGACTTTAATAAGTCTATAAAACGAGATATAGACACGTCAGGAAGTACGCTGGCCAGCGATCGATTCTTCGCATCATTTTTCTAGAAAGGTAGAATTACGAGATTCTATAATGGCTCTAAAATTTTGAATAGGATTGGCCTCTATCCCTCTCTACATTACCATAAAGCCCAAAAACTTGCTCGAACTGATTCCAAACACACATTTTAGGGGATTAAGTTTCATGTCGTATGTGTGTAGTAGCTCAAAGGTTTCTTCTACGTGTTTCATGTGATCGAGGCGTTCTTTGGATTTGACAAGCATATCATCGATATAGACTTCCATGGTCTTGCCCATTAGTGGTCGAAATATCTTGGTCACTAGCCTCTAATAGGTTGCTCCGGCATTCTTTATGCCAAAAGGCATTACATTGTAGCTATATAGCATGTGGGGTGTAATGAAGGCCTTTTTCTCTGCATCAGGCGGGTGCATAGGAATCTAGTGGTACCTAGAGAAAGCGTCCAGAGATGACAGCATCCCATGCCTGGCTGAAGCATCAACGATATGATCTATATGCAGTAGCTACACATACTCTCCTCTTACTGCCCTTCTTTGGAACTACTACCACATTAGCAAGCCATTCGGGGTATTTTACCTCTCTGATGAGACCTGCTCTCAGAAGATTGTCCACCCTGTTTGCATAATTTGATGGTGATCCGGGTGGAAACGCCTCATTTTGTCTCACTGGCTTAGTTGTGGGGATAATATTTAGTTTGTGAGAGGCCAACATCGGGTTGATTCCGATCATATCTAAGTGATTCGATGAACAATATGTTTCATAACAATCGTGTTGTAGTTTGCTCTTTCTTGACTGGATGGCGGCCCGTGTATGTGAACTAGCCGGCCGATCTCTAACACTCGCATCTCCTGGGGCATCCCACGGCTAATGGGTCCTTCTCTTCCACCTGACCTAGGCGTGATACATGGTTTGCTATGCGGGGGTGTGATCTTCGAGGAGGACTTCTGAGGCTCTTTTCCCATTTACATTCGATATGGATGTTTGATAGCATTGTCATGACGGTGGCGTTCCTTAGAAGGTCGACCTACCTCACGTTGGTCAAATAACTGAATATTTGGGTGGTATGTTGAAAGGATGACCTTCATCAAGTGTAGCCAGGTCTAGCCTACTATGGCATTGTAAGGCCCTAAGTCTTCGACGATTGAGAACAAAACTTCTTTGGGTGGCCCAATCCTTTGCTTATGCGGGGCGTAAGCGTCTCTAGTGTCGTGGTTGTTGCACCTTTGAAACCAGAGAGGATTCGCCTGATTGAGTACAACATTCTTGAGGAAAGCTTCATCTAATTGAAGGCTAGTAGCTGCAACAAGTCTGCCACACTGCTAGGATCTACCAGCATCTTGTGCACATAAAAACCACTAATACATAGGGTGACTACTAGTGCATCGTAATGGGGCACAATGACCTTGTTCGGGTTTACTAGAGGAAAGGATATGGGGCTATCATCGGCTTGGTTTCTTCACGGCTGCCTCCCGTGTGGATATAATTTACTCGGGCCTTGACTATGGTCACTCTCAAAAGCTTCTTTTGTTGGCGCTTCGATTGATACTGGTCATCAGATGGGTCTCACAGTATATAGTTTATGGTTGGTCTAGGTTTTGACGGGACGGCCACCTCGGTTGTTATACTGTCTGTTGGTGGCCCAGATTCTGCCTCGCGATCAACTTCCTTGACATACCTTTGGAGGTGCTCTGCTTTGATTCGTCTTTCCACCAGGAAATTTAGGCTTTGGCACCTGTTGGTCTCGTGCCCGTGATCTCTATGATAATCGCACTGTACGGATAGGTTCTCTAAGAGGGATCCATCTAGATCGGTGTAGGCCACTTGAAATCTGGCAAGTCGCGAATGAGAGACAACAACCTCTCATATGAGATGTTGGGGGGGGGGGTGGCTGGGGCTCCCTCATTTTTCTATGACAGATCACGAGATTGCTTTAGGTTTCTACTCTGACTTTCCTTGGACTTAGACTATTGCGCTGATGCGGCTCATTACAGTAGAAACCGGATCGAGGGCGAACTTGATTTTACCATATATACATTTTCGAATCTTTGTAGAAATAAATGTCGCGTAATCATTTATGTTAAAAGAAGGCCACCAGTTTTGTCAATTAACACTTTCATTCAATATGGCATGTATGCCCTTTCCAACATTGCTCGAGTTCATCTCCATAAATAAATCAAATATGTTCTCCGAAAATTTATACATTTTGGTTTCATTATAAAAAAGGATTAAATAATGTCATGGGATGAAATGTATGCATGAGACGGAGCGTTTACTTATACTTCGCACGATTCGACAATGACTCTGAACTCTACGGTCTTTGCTCTTGTCCCTAGTCACTCGGTCCCTGTGCGATGATAAAAACAACGCGCTAAGCATTTTCATGCTTAGTGGTTCTATGAAATTCTCTTTTCATTTCAATTAAACACAAATATGCAACTTTTCTGAAACAATGTTTTGGCACAATTTCAATAGTCCATGCAATATACATTATATATATGTGCTTATTTCACATACTTTCATTTGCAAATCATTTGATCACTTCAAAGTATACAATTTTATATGCAATATTTCATTGAAACTCATATCACACCATTTCACATTTACTTATAATTTTGCCCTTCATGAATTTAGCAGCATTTCTTTGGTGCCTAGGATAGCGGAATCGGAAAGGTCCGCTAGAAGCTGCGGACCCGGTGAAAAACATTTTATAACGCGATGCAGTCCACGCTTCTAGGTTCTTTGGTAGTTATTTAAAAATCATTATTAGTGTACCTCACGATCTTTGTCTGTTGTTTTATGGATCGATATGCCACTATATTTCATTTCGTTCACAGTATTGCTAGTTTGACCCTTCTTGGTATACCAATATATCCTTAACTCGAATATGATGGATAACATTCTATTAAGGGCATTAAAACTTAGTCATAGTAATTTCCAATATTATATATACATTTATACCCAAATAATACATTTTGATGCTCATGCAATTTTTATGGCAATGCATTTGAAATCAATTATCCCAAATCGCTTAAAACAAATCACATATGCAATTTTCTTAAAAATCATTTTAACCAACAATCACAAAACTTGAAATAAGAAGAGAGGTATGGAGAACAAACCCAAAAAGGTTGTCGCTCCTCGATTCCAATCCTCGGAATCCCCGTTCTTAGGTCAGGCTTCCTCGTCACCAACCCCTAATCCATCACAATTAGAGAATAGTATTAGTTGGCTTATTTAGGTTTCTAGTTAGGGTTGTTTTCTACCCTACTTCCTTCAAGTAAAATTTTCGAGAACAAATGGGCCACATTTGCCTTCCTTCAAGTCCATTGCTCCCCTATAAATCTATTTTTATTCGAGAAATTGGAATCATCAATTGAACCTTGGAAACTCGAGATATGTTAAAAACAACCAGGACTACTCTATTTTCAAAACATAACCAGAATTTGTCAGAAAATAGAGCTTCACTTTGACAAATTTCTGGGTCCAAATTTGAATACACTTATTTCAAGGAGATTTGTTCTCCTAGAAGTCTAGTTTACCCAGAAATTTGAATCACTCAATTTGGATGAGTGAAACTCAACTTATGGCATAAATACCAAAACTATTCCAAAACACCAAAATTGTACCAAAATGAACTAGAATTTGCCCAAAAACAGAGCCTCATTTTGATGAATTTAAGGTCGATAAATTCTGAAATTTGAATACACTTATTTCAAAAATATTTTATTTCCTAGAAGTCTAATTTATCTAGAAATTTGAATCACTCAATTTAGATGAATGATGTCCAAGTTATGGCCAAAACAAAAACATGGGTTTTGGAAAATTTTGATAGCATCTCCCCTAAAACCCCAGCATTTATTTTATACAAAATCCTCAGAAAGCCAATCCACAACGAAACACTTTGAAACTTAACCCAAAACAACCTCAAAACTGATCTCGACATTTTAAAACACTTATTATGATTTGGGGTTTTCATCAAACCCAAACCATGATAATTAAGAAGTTTAAATGCAGCTGTCTCTTTCTTTACACTTCCTTATTGCTTCCTTCTTCTTTGTTGGCTCAAATCCTTGAGCACAAAGCCAGCTTAGTCTCTCTCACTCTCTCAAGCTTTGTGACCTAGTTCTCAGTAGCGAAGATATGCCCCGAATGAGAAATTCTATTCAAAGACCAATTTTTGGTCTTAACTCAAAACCTTCACTAGGCTTTGTTTGGCTAGCACATTATTTTCTCGTTTCTCATTTTATCATTTTAATCCTTCTTTTCTCTTTCATTTGCTATTCAACTTATTACCCTTCTTCCATTTTGGCACATACACTTCTCATTTATGACCCTTGGGTCCTCATTTTGACATTTTACCAATTTAACCTTAATTCTTTTATAATTTTAAGGTTTTATCATTTTTTTAAACAATATAAATTCCGAAAAAATACAATTTAACTTATTTATACCTAAACGTATTTATAAAGCGTTGGAGTTATTTTTAGGCGTTATGACAGCTTCTTCCCCCTCCGGCTTGTTGCTCTCAACTGGCTTGCTTGTGATCATGATAGTTTGTATTGCTGCGTGGATATTATCTTCCAGCATTTAGTACTTATCAGCTCGTCTGTATAATTCTTCCATTATCGTCGACAGGTCTAAAGATAGTGAGTGGAAGAAAGGAGTGGATGGCCCGAAGCTTCTCTTGATGTTCTAAAGGACTGCGTCCATGCTATAAGCCTCTACCTGCTGGACGGCTTGCTCGAACCTCCTTGTGAAGTCTCGTATGGATTCCTGTTCCTTCTTTAGAATAGTCTGCAAAGAGCTAATGTTCCTCTTCTACGATACCGAACAAAGATACTGAGAGATGAATGCAACCTAAAGCTCATTGAGCGAGTTTATTGAATTACGCGCAGGTCCTCGCAGAGTAACCAGGAATACTTTGCATAATGGATGGTCATTGCCGGCGTTCAGTGTCATTGCCTGATTGTAGTGGAGCATGTGGTCATAAGGGTCATTAGAGCCATCAAACATGGTAAGTGGCATGAAACAAACTGTGGGGGCGACTTATAATTAAGAATGTATTTACCTAAGGCGAAAGAGGAACATGTTAGTAGACCCCGAATCAAAATTTGAAGGCTGCGTAAGAATCAGTCTTGCACGAGCGGATCATAAGCGGCACTCCAGTGACATTGTGTCATCGGAATTGCTGCCAGCCCAGCGTTCGGGGCTTGAAGTGGTTGGATTACGCCTCTTGTCAACCTCGCCTAGCCCTGGCGGGAGGCGCCATTGTGGCATCGCGAGGCGGGAAGTGCGAGTTCTTTCTTCGTGATTTGGCCCTTGTGCTGCCTCGAGCATTCCTTCCTGGCGGGGGACTCGTGGATGGGGACCTCTTAGAGGACAATTCATCATCTCCTGAGGTGTCATCGTTGCCGGAAATAATGGGATCTTTTCCTTTATTGAGGGCTATTGGATGTTCAGTACGATTGCCATCTCGTACATCCTTTCCAAGGTCGTGACTTTTCTCTACTTGGGCTAGCAACTGATCATTCTCACATTGCAAATGTTCAAAGCGAGCTTGTAACTCCTTCATTTGTCTCGCTTGCTCCTTTTGTTTCCTCTCCATCTCTTGACGCTAATGGAGGAACTGATCTTCAGGTGTTTGATTGTTTGACATTGCGGCTACTTTGGGTAGATCGGATGCGGAGGGGGGAGTCGAAAGAGTTCTAGGCAACGGGGGGCTGCTAGAATGGGTGAAGTCAGAAGCCTTACGGCGTCAGCGGTCGCTTCCCACGGATGGCGCCGGTGTTAGGACTTTGAATGCTCCAGTCCCACACGAGTGTCAGGATTGTAGGGGCCTTGATCGTCAGATTCCTTAAGCATCAACAGCGCAATGTGAACCTAGATTGTATGACTTCCTAGGCATCGCGGCTCGTGTAAGCACTGAGACGGTCCGGCGCGGTGGCGATCCTCCGATGATTAAGTTAGCAAAATTATGGAGAGGGAGAAGAGAATAGACGCAGTTGGATTTGCTTACCTTCCCCTCAAAGGGGATCTTCCTGATTTATAGACAATAGTTTACTGAATCTCCCTCCTATCTCAGGAAGGAATCTCCTATTTTTAGGGATAAATATGTTTTTCCTTATTAAAGACTAATTCTTCCTTGTCAGGGATTATCTTTCTCTTATCCAGGATTATCTCTCTGAGGAGTAAAGGATTCGAAAGCTGGAAAATTTCGCTGATAATATTGCTTTTGTGGATTTTTCACTTCTAAGTGTTTATTCGTAACAAACTTCTCATATGAGGTAGAATTCCCATATGGAGTAGAATGGCCGGCTGGCGAACTTGAAATCCCAGACGGACCGCCTCAAGTAAACATTGAAAAAGTTTGACATTGTTTTCCCAAGCGACCTCTTTAGATTCTCCCGTCTGGGAAGTGTCTGCCTAGTTTTGGTGGGGCGAGTGGAATTGGGTTGTTTCTTAACATAGGCCAAATGGACACGGGCCCACAAGGTCCGGGCCCATTAAGTAGCGGATCTTAAAGATCATGGTACTCACAGAACCCTCACCCTTAATTATGTCCTCTAAATCTATGAATCCCACTGCTACTCATAGGCTTGATTTTAAGTTTATCGATCATTACCCCTCAACTAAATTCCTTCCCGCCATTTGCCTATAGGTAGTGAAATCTCTCGTATAAAGCCTCTAATGTGTTTTTAATGTGAATGCATAAACCATTGTATATGTGTAAGATTAATTACTAACTAAATTAATTCTGGTATTGCAAAATGGTATTTTGAAGCGCTAAGAGTATAAGAGTTTGATAATCACCTTCATAGCTAAAGAGGCAGAGACACTAGGCCTTTCTAGAGAGAGGTTATAAGCCCTTGCAATATTTGAAGAACACTTTATTGAGGATGGTAGTGTTTGTGTTTTTCTAATACTTTGATGCACTATCTTTGTCACACCAACATTTTAATCTTACGAAGAAATTTAAAAATATTTTTCATTTTCTCTAGGCTGAAACTTCGCTACTGTTAAGCACGTGACTGCCTTTTCATACCTTATCCTGAGTTGAGATATCCTACCGACTGTTAAAGAACACGGGAATAGGTAAGAAAGAAAAAAAAGACAAAGAAAAATACGCGTATCTACGTGGAAACACGACATGAAAAAATTATGATTATATTTAAGTTATTGACCAGTATGAATTGAAATAAATCCATTAAAATCCATTAATTCACCCATTATGTAGAGTTGCTCGCTTTACACCAAATTAATAAGGAAATAATGCATTCTCAATCCCTTTTGTAAGTTTATTTTTTTTGACATTTACAATTTCTACTTTGAAATGTTCAAACTAACCTCCTACATTATTTAAAATATAAAAAGTAAGTCCTTTTTAGATCGCGGTTGTAATTTGTGGTAATTTTTAAATTATATTATATTTCTATTATTTGTAGTATTCATTTTGGGAGGTTTCTTATTCTTAGCATTTTAGAGTTTGTTTCTTATAAGGATTCTTCTAGTAAGTCTATATAAAGATCTTTGTTATGTAATTTTTATAATAAATTCCTTGGAATAAGACTTTCAGTTTTCTCTTGTTCCCAATTGGGATTTCCTAATTTCAACATGGTTTTAGAGCGATGTTTCAAGGGAAGAAATTTAATCTAATTTGGTTAAGAGTTGCAGGGGGCAACGCTCCCTACAACATAGCCTCGACTCGAGGGGTTTTGGAACATCTTGGGTCTCATTCAATCGAGGACTTTTCAGTTTGGTGGTGAAGATTTAGCTTTCCAGTTTTGATTATTTTTCGGATTTTGTTGGTGGGTTTCTAGTTTGAGACTCTTAGTTCAATTTCGGTAGCCGTTGGTTTTGACAAGTTGGTTCCGATGATTCTTTACTATTGCAGATTGGTTTTGATTTGAGGGTTTATTGAATTTGGTTTGGTTGATAATTATTATAAGGGACTTATTGGTTTTTGCCAACCTTTAATTTTTTGGTAGGTACATCTACAACTTTCATGGCAGATTTCAACTCTTTTTCACCTGGGTGTCGACCAGGAGGAGATTGCTTTTCTCAATTGTCATTATTATCATTATTCGGGGTGTTGAGGGTTTGTGGAAAGTAAGCTAGGCTTAGTGTTAGGATTATGGGGTGCATGAGGATTGACTGCGGGATTGAAATCGGGAGGACAGAGGGATAGACAAGGAACTTTATGCGGCTTTAGGATCGTCACGGCGGGAGGTAGAATTTACTTCGTCAGGTTGGAATTTGAATGTGGCTTTGACTTTGGTATTGAAATTGGCATCAACATTGACATTGGTATTGGTATTGATATTGATATTGGCATTGACATTGGCATTGGTATTGGCAACGACATCGGCATTAGCATTTGTTGTCTTGAGGTGGCTTTGGGATTTGGCATTGGCATTGGTCGCCTTGGAGGCATTTTCGGGATTTGACATCGATATTGCCTCGGTATTTGAACATGGCTTTGCATGACATCGCATATTAGCTTTAGTCACTGATGTAAAGATGATCGTTTTTATCGAGATGAAAATTTGAGATACCGCAAATCATGGTGCAGCTAACGCTGACGATAATGATACAATTGGCATTTCGACGATTTCAACGTTCAAATTTGTTTCTACGTTGTTGGTGTTTGGGTTCTTTTCTTTTGAAATTGTTTTTTTAGTATCAATTGGCATTTTGTGTTATGGTTTTGTTTTATAGTTGGCAAACTCTCGATGTTTATAGCAGTTGCATTGTGAGTTTGAGGGGCAATCGTAAATTATATTATGTTATAGAGTATAATATATTCCTATTATTTGTAGGATCTCTTTTCTATTTTGGTAGGTTTTTTATTCTTACCACTTTAAGGTTTGTTTCCTATTAAAATTCTTCTAGTAAGGCTATAAAATATAGACCTCTGTTATGTAATTTTTATAAATTCATTGGAATACTCTTGTTACCAATTGGGATTTACTAATTTCAATAGTAAAGACTGTTATCTATCCTTCAAACTATGTTATTTACCATTTCAATTTAAACCCTACACTTTCACTTTTGTTGACATTTACCTCATGCACTCTGAAATGTTAAAATCAACCTCTTATGCTATTGAAAACATGAAAAGTAATCCATTGTGGTGTGTTTTTAAATTTGTATTTAAAATTTAGAGAAATATTTAATAAATTAATTATAATTTTTTTGTTAAATAGGATAATTATTTTTATTTAAAAATTAATTTTCTCGAATTTTAAATAATTATATAATTTTTTGTAAATAATATATTAATTTAACATTTATAATGAGGATAATTTTTCCATGGTATTTTATTTAAAATACATAAATTAATAAAAAATTATTTATCATGTAATAAATTTATTTTTATTGTTTATAACTTGTTAGATATTATAACAATATTATACAAATATTGATAAATTAAAAGATTGATTTTTTATTAAAAAAAATGGGTAGATAGGATAATTATAGATATTATATGAATTTAACATATAATGAAGATGATTTTTCCAATAAAAACTTAAATTTTTTTATCATAATAAATTTATTTTTTAATAAATGACAATTGTACAATTATAATTATTAATTAATAATTTATATGATTAAACTTAATAAATTAATTTTATATGTTTATTCAAATTCATTTTATTTGTTTCTTTCTTATATGACTAAGAAATTTAAGAATACATAAAATTTTGATCATTTTTTATTTATATTTCTTTAATATGAAACCAAATGATGAGAAAATCATTTTCTTAATATTTTTCTTTTGTCTAGTATTTTTCAAATTGCAAACCTAACTAAGTACTTTTATTTTAAAAGTTTATTAACATTTGATTGATGAAAATTAAAGAATTACCTACTCTAGTGCAACAGCTCATGTTAACTCATGAATGATATATACTTTATTAAAAAAAACAGAAAAACTCGTGAGCATATAAAAATGATGATATGTCAATTTCTATAATTTATATGATTTATATAAAATAAAAGTCATCATATTTCTAGAAATGATTTGTGTGAAAATCTGATGGTATTGGCATTTCGAGTGTGGAAAATTTAATATAAATATTCAGTTGAGGTTTCTATTTTTATTTTTGATCGTCTTTTGTAGTTATGTTATGTTGTGAGTGAGAATGTGAATGTGGAAGCACCATTGATTTCTTTGTCTAATTTGAACTCTAATCCGAAGCTTTTGCAATTTGGGTTTAGGCACTGTAGAAAGATTAGATAACTCATCAGAGAGTAGTGCTTCTCCACCTCTGAATTTCTGAGAAGTCAAGGTATTGATGAGCAGTTATATATTTTACCAGGTTTGGTGCCTCTGCAGTAGCATTGATTTGGTTGTGTTTTGCGCCAATAACTTTTGACAGAAGATTTGTTCAAGATGAGCTGGAACCCGCAAATGGATGCTCATTACATGAATGTCAGCTGTCCTTTATAGTACAGTTTGGAAGTTTTATGGATTATTTTGAAGGTCTTGCTTATGAACATGTGAATTCATCTTGCCACTACTTCACACGGGCAGGTATTTTTATTTCCTTATTTCAAATGATTCAAATTGGTTGGGATTTTTTCTGTGTTAATGTTCTATTTTCATGCAAGACTCACCAGAAAAGAAAAAAAGAAAAAAAATGTTATTATATGTGTGATGTGTCCGTTTGTGCATTTTAATTTTCTGATACTCTAAATTTAAATCATTTTGTCTGCGTTTGTATTTATCTGTATATTAATGAAACTTTCTGAGTGTTAGATGAAGAGAATTACTCATATTAAATTAGTTTTTCCTAAAATTGATTTTCCTTCCTTTCTTTGTGCAGGAGAGTCCCTATGCATCATCCATGAATACAAGTTTGTACAAATTTGGGTTATCTGATACTGGAAGTACTTCTTATTATGATGACCAGGCTTTTGGCGGTCAGATGATCAGTGTTCCGGGAATTAGTGAACATAGAAGGACTGAAGAAAACTCTTCGCAAATACTGCAGAACAGATTCCAGCACTAAATACACAGTGAAGGGAAATACAGATATCACACTACACATGCTACTCCAGTAGAATGTAAGTTTACTGTTGTGTTATTATTTTCCAAACAAGAGAGTCTTGCTATTAGCTTTCATTTTAGTGATAATGGTGTGCTTGGAATGTTGAACCTTTGTAGGTTTAAAGGAAGTTGATGATCTTGTCTGGGCAATTTCTAGATTAAAAATTTAGATGGAGTTTGTCACCTTATTTCTTCTAAAATTTAATTAATCTTATTTGTGTGGCCTCTAAAATATTATATTTTAGATAATTTTAGATGTGATAAACAGAAAATAGGTAGTATTTCTCAAATAAGATAAATGAGAAATAGAAGAGGTGAATGACAAAGAAGGAAAATTGATAGTGAAAGGAGGGAAAATAAGAAACAAAACAGGTGGGAAGTCTCTTGGGAGTAGATTTGCTAACCTATGACTGGAAGTGGGATGAATTACAAACTGATCTCATTTCAAAACTCAAAGAACTGATATTCTGAAAGGGAAGAAAGATAGATAAATGAAGATGCTTAGAGTCTTATTCCCTTCATATCAAACATATTCTCAGGTAGTCAGGGTTTTTAGTTATTTTTTCAAAATATTGTAGAGTACAACTTTTGAAGAAAATATTATAATTTTTTTAATATTTATTTTTTAATTTTAATTTTACATGTCTAGTTATAAGACATAAATTTTTTTCCTGCTGGCAGCATAGTTCATTTTCTGCAAGAACCATTAGATAGCACTTGAGCTGATTGCACTCATCAACAGTAGAAATATTAAAGTTGGTATTCATTATCACCTCTTGGTTGTCCATGGTAAAATAAAAAGATGCCTTGGACTCTTGGAACTGTTATGGATTCTTGGAGATAATAAAATGGTCCTCTGGTAAATGGTCCTCTGGCAAGTGACATATAAGAAAATTAACTTGCTGAGGTTGTCAACATTGTGAATGCTGCAGTTCATTTTTTCTGCAGAAATAATGAGGGTATTCAGTGATAGATGAAGTATGTTACATGTTGAAGAGTAGAAGCATTCAGTGACTTATTTATTTTTATTTTTTTTTGATAAGAAAAAATCGCCTCTGATATGGATATAGAACATATCTATACTGTTTTCAGGTAGCGTCACACTGGGGAGGAACAGAAAGAAAAAGGTCTTACATGCATTAAGATACCAAATTAGTGATACATGTGTGTCTCAATGTCTTTCAAATCCAGTACTGGAACCCCAAAATTTCAATTCCTCTCCTTCCATATTGATCATAACACTAACAAAGGGTACTATCTCCATAACCTACAGCCCTTGCTGTTCTGAACTCTATATTTTCTGAGTTGTCTACAAAATTCAGTTGTTATCTAGGCATAACCTTGCACATGTTAAAACTTTTCTTGGAGATGAGTCTAAACGACGGACATGGAGACATAGAATGAGCAAATAATAAACTGATTCCAGCTCTGCCGCATGGCTTTGCAACAATTTGAGATCAAGTAAAAAGCTCTGCCTTAAATCCCTTTATGGTAAATTTTGTCCCCACTTGAACCTGGTACACCCTACACCAAGCCCTTCCAACTCTTTTTACCACTTGAGCGAGGCTTGGCTCCCACATTTGCAAACAAAGAAAGCATTTGGCAGGATAGTCTTGGAAGTTTATATTCACTAATCTTAGTAGCGTTTCTGAGAAACGAGGGCACAAGATCACCTTCTTTCAAATCTAACTGGGTTAGTTACCTGCCTCTGAGCCAAAAAAGGAAAAAAAAGATCTAGGCATACTGTGTTATGATTGTTAATTATTTGGCTAACATAGTACATCATCTCATAAACTTTCACTTGAGCTATTACCGATGTGTTAATTCTGGATTCCGATAGAAAAAAGGTAAACCTTGGTTACATTACCAGCATTAGCTTTGAGTTACAGGTAAATGAACAGAATCCTCATTTTCTTTTTCATAAGGGAAATGTTGTTTGAAATAGCTTTCTCAGGAGTGCAGGTAACTGTCGAGATTCCGGAACATACTCAAGCCATGCATTATTTCAGCCCCCTTTCTCAATCAACTTAAAACCTTTATCTTTATAGAGATTGCTATGTTCATGCACTTGCTGTGATCCAGCCTATAGTACTGGTTTTATTGTTGCATGAACTCACTTTCCCAATCCTAGACCATCCTAATCACTATCATTAGATTAGGGGATTATTTTGTCTTAGCTTTTCTGATGCACGCAGCATTTTAAAAATTATGGACTTGTGTCAAAATATTATCTGTAAGGTTTGTGCTTGAAGTTCATAAACCTCAACATAAGAGGCAAGTGTGTTGGTCTTTGACCAATCTAAACCTGACATGGTTGTGTGTGTGATACTGGATTTAGTGAAACTTAATTCTAGAACAGTTCAAAAACTCCTTGCACTGTCTCGTGTGTTTAGACTTCAGAAGAACTATTTTCCATCTTTGAGCTAAAATAGATTTCATCCTGCAACTGAGGATTGCCTTTCAAGCCTATAGGTTTCCTTCCAGCTTTTTCTATTTTTGCTCGTGTGTCCAACCAACTTTGAATTGTAATATAGCTTCCATCCATGCTAAAGAGTATTGGAACCGAAACCTGATAAAATAGGATTTGAATTAGGAAGAGACTAAATCATGTATGAAAACCACCAAACAGCCTCTACTCTGAAGATTACTTTCCTTTTCTGTTAGGCCATTATTACAACCTAGGATTGAGTTGCATAGGGAGTCGGCAAAGATTCAATTTGATAACTCCAGTACTTGTCTCTGATTAGCTCATCTCAGGTTTATACATTTAATATTGGCATGGTGAAGGATGTTTCCACAGACCATGGATGGTGGATATCATGTCTGAAGTACCATGAATGTTGAGCGGTTGCTACCGTGAATCTTCTATTCAGTAGTTTTAGGAACTGCTTTACAAATAAATGTTGATGGTGTGAAACGATTTTTTGATACTCATCTTATGGTTGCTTGGTTAATCATCAAAAAAAAAAAAAAAAAAAATCTTATGGATGCTTGGTTGTTATACCCTGCTGACTTTCACCCCTCTGCCCTTGCTACTGTCATAATATGGTGTTGTCCTGTTTCCATTCATACAATATTTATTTGAACTTTTTAACAGTATACATTTCTCTTAATTTATTTCCTTTGAACTTTTAGGCCCTCGGAATCATCCCAATTCCCAGGATAATCAGGTATGAAGCTCTCTTATTGGCAGTTCTAATATGAAACAGTTTGTATCTGAATGCTCTTTAATATATTAAGATATGATGTTTTGTTGCTTCATGTGTCCCATGCACCCTCAAACGAATACCTATATGACACAGGCACGAAGGAAAGACAGTTCATGCAGCCATTTACTAGGCAGGGGCTTCCGCTCTTATAGTTTTCATCGACAAAATGTTAATATTAGTTACCCAAAATTGGTAATGGTCCTCTTTCTAGTCATTCCCTGGTTGAGTTTAGCCTTTTTAGTATTGATCATCTTAAGCAAATTTATATTTTCATATAGGTGAATCCTGTCAGTTTGATATATCTTTTATTAACTAGAAATAATTTTAGTATTTTTAAATAGGTGTTTAATTCTATGTAACAAGCAATCTGGTCTTTGAGGCCTGTCTCATTTTGCAAATTGTTGCTTAGTGTTGGGGAGTGTTATATATATTCAATGTTATATAATATTACTGGTTATTATATTATATTATACTATGTTTATATTTGATTTATAGGAATTTGTGCTTATTTGATAATTTTTAGGAAAAATAAAATATATTGCATAACTAATGTTTACTTAAAAACAGTTTTTAAAATATAAGAAGAAAAGAATTTTTCAGTTACTCAAAATTTTAAAATTTTGAAAGGAGTTTTAATTCTAAGAACACAAGATAATTTTTTGGAATGTGCTTATTTGATAATTTTAGAGAAATAAAATATATTGCATAACTAATGTTTACTTGGAAACAGTTTTTAAAATATAAGAAGTAAAAGAATTTTCAGTTACTCAAATTTAAAATTTTTTTAAAGGAGTTTTAATTTAAGAACACAAGTTAATTTTTTGCTTTTTATATAAGAATTCTTATATTTTGTACAGAATTTCTATTTTTGAAAATAAAATAGAAAATGAATCTAAATGCTACCTATGTAGTTTTTCATGATTAAAATATTTAAATTTGTAATTTTAAAATATTATGTTATATTGATAAATATACAAAAATACCTTAGGATTACATTATGTTAAATGCATAATATGTTAATATTTTACCCTTAAATATTTTAGATTACAAAAATATTATGTTAAATGCATACTATATATTTTTATTATTTTGTTTTATTAAAAAAAATGTATTTATATTATTTTAGATTGCATTTCACACATTTTTTTCAAAATAGTTCTTGAACTGAAAATATAATTTTAATCAAAAGTTTGGTTTTCCAAAATTCTTAATACAAAAAAATAGAAGAAAAATTTACCGATAAAAAAAGAAGGAAAAATGATGAAAAATGAAGAAAATGGGTAAAAGGAATAAATTTAAGTTCCATAATCTATATTTCGACTTAAAATTATTCAATCTCATGTATGCAGGATAAAAAAAATTAAAAATTTTGTTTTGCAGAATTACCATTATAAAAAGAATGAAAAAATAAATAAATGAAGAAGATGGATGAAATGGATAAATTATGATCCACTTTCCATCTTTTAGCTTAGAATTATTAAATCTCATGTATATATGATATCAAAAAGAGGTTTGATAAGTGATGACAAAACTTATCTTATCCCATTACTAATCACACTTACATGTTATCTCATCTCCTTATTCTATCTCATGGTTTACTCAATTGATTTAAGCAAAATTCTACGAATTGAGAATTTTGGTTTTGCACTATTCTTGAAGTAAATTTGAGCAAACAAAGACTTGCTTTTTACATGTTATTGTATTTATGTAATGAATTGAATTGCTGCTCGTGGAGAAAGACCAATATAATTTCATTCGGAGAGATACTCATCAAAAAAAATCATTTGGAGAGAGATCTAGCTAGAGGCATGGGGTTTGAAGAGGAAAGTTCTTAATTTTTTTTAGTATGATAATTTCTTTCAGCAAGTATAACCAGAATTAAGAATTGAGATTGAGATGAAAGATGAAATTTAATTTCATTCGGAGAGATACCTATATAAAATAAAAAATAAAAATCATTTGGAGAGAGATCTAGCTAAAGGCATGGGGTTGGAAGAGGAAATTTCTTAATTTTTTTTTTGTATGATAATTTATTTCACCAAGTATAACCAGAATTAGGAATTGAGATTGAGATGAAAGATGAAATTTACCTCATGAAGTTTATATTTTATTTTTCTTTAGATACACAAAATTGGGGTTGAGCTTTTGTTGACTGGGGAAAGACAAAGAGATTGTTGTATATATAGAGATTCACATAGAAGATATTGCATTCTAAACATTCAGATTTTAATTTTTAATTTTTACTATTTTCCTGTCTAAGTATGTTTGTGCCCCTTTTATTAGGTGCTTATTTTATTTATCACCTTTTGACTATTATTTAAAAAAAAATTGTTTTAAAGTAATAGCAAGTTACTTAATACTTTCTTCAGAGTTAGATCCAGAGGAATTAATCCTTAGCCTTTGCCTTCATGTCTACTTCTCTTCAATGCAGGTCATTTGGCAAAAATAACATTGATCCTTACAACATGACTTACGAGGTTTGCTTCATAAAATCTTACAAATATATTTTCTACTACTAGAACATTTCTTTATATTGAAATAATTCTCTGGTTTATATATATATATATATATATATATATATATATATATATATATATATAGAATAATTTGATTAAAAGACCTTTTATTCAAAAAATTTTGAAAATCCCAATTTGGAAGTTTAACCTTTGTCAGTTGTGATTCAAAAAAACCTTTTATATATAATAGGTTTCCTACTTATATAAGTTGTGACTTTTATTTATATTCCTCATTATTTATTTTTTCTTTCAAATCAAAGCAAGAAGTTGTGAATTTTTTAAATTACTTTTTTATTGAAGTTGTTAAACATATGATTGATTAAAAAAATGGGATTAAATTATCTAATCTTATGCTTTTTCACATATTATTTATGGATTTATTATAAATGTGTATTATATATGCACAAGTGTTATATGATTGCAAATAAATAGATTATATTTTTTTCTTTGCATTTTTATTGTATGTATAATAATTATTATAATTTGAATTTTAAATATATGCATTGTAGAATTATAAATTTATTTTAATTATGATTAACCAAAACTGGAGATATGGTTAATCTGGTCAAATGGTTAATAAAGATTTAAAGCACTATATTAATGATTATGTTTTTTGTTTATATAAATAATAAATTAAAAACCGATGATCGATTTTTATTTTGTGTCACGGTTCGGTTAACCGAACCATGCCTACCCTTGGTTATTTGATGCATTGAAACGAAATATTTCCATTTTTTATGCTGTGATTCCCTTTTATACCTTTGCTTTGTTAGTTGGCATGTGAAGATAATTATCGTAATTCCTGAATTGAATTGTACGTGCAAAACAAACAGTGGATATTTTTTCGCAGTTTTGTACTCTGATGTAATTCATCGAAAATGTAACCGTAGTCAACATCGAAGTTTCAAAATGAACCAAAGTAGAGCTGTATGGTGGCTGTGTGGCAAAGCCAAAGATTCCCAACGCGATTTCTAAGAAATTAAAAATTTCCAAAGCCGGCATTCCCAACGCCGGTTTCAAAGAAATTAAAATGTCAATTGCCTAAGACTACCAATGTCGGTTTCTAATATTTAAAATCCTCCACGCCTAAGATTACTCAACGCCGGCTTCTCGAATTTAAAACCCGACGCCCTCCCTTCCTTCTCCCTTCCCCCGCTTTTCTTCTCTCCTCCTTCCTTTATTTTCTCCTTCCCCGCTTTCTTCTCCAATCCGATCCCACATCCGGGCCCCACCACACTCCCCACCCTCTGGCGACGGCAAGGTTCATCTAAGACAACCAAACAAAAGCCCTTCTTTACGAGGTTTGTACTCTGTCCCATTTAGGTTTCCTGCGATTTTGGGGAGTTAGGGTTTCATTTAGGATTTGATTTAGGATATGGTTTTGTTTTCGTCGCAGGATTATATTAATGGGCCATCTTGATTCCATGACTACTACAGTGAAAAAATAAAGCACATCGTCATTAATCGAACGATAACTTCAGGCTGGATTTTTGCATTCGGGTCTTCTTGATTTGCTTAAAATCAATTATGATCATGCCATGTTTGAATTTTTGTGATCATCTCTATGTGGTTTGAGAAAAGTTTGAAGGTTTCAATTGATGCTAAATTTTTGTGATGGTATTTATTAATTATTATAATCATCTTCACATAAAAATGATAATAAAAAGGAAATGAAATGAGTGTAAAGAAAAGACATGAGTCAGTGGAGCTATTTAAAATAATAGCTAAATTTACAAAAGGCAAGGCCATCAAGTGAAAGAAAAAACCACATCAATCCATAAGTTTCCAAAAATGAGGACTTTAAGAAAACAAACAAATAAACTAGAAATAAACTAATTTGTTCTCATTCTAGTTTGTTTTTTACTGCCCTAGTGCCAATTGCTTCATTGATTACTCAATCTCCATAACATGTGACAATGGGAGAAAAAAATTACAAAAAGAAAAGGAAATTTAGTAGTAGCCTCATTGCCATGGCTTTTTATTTAAGAAGTTAGGTCAAAATTGGTATGAAAGACTGGTCTCTTGTTATCTAGATTGATCTTATGGGGTTTCACTTGGCCACTCTGCGCTCTCTCACCTCACCTCATCTCATACACTTTGTGATTCACTATAATCCAAAGCGAGTTTCTTCCCATCACTCGCTTCGCGATGAGGATGTCTACCTACCATAATCAAGAAGATGTAATACTTTTTACTAAAGCAACTAATTTAATGATGACCCCCTATTTTCCATGCGGATTGACAGTTATCATTTTCATCAATTGCCATTTATATGCTTATTTCTCTTATAAGTGTGTCATTATGTCATTGCAATTAAGTTCTATTGTTTTTATATCTCTCCTAATTTTTTTTATCTTATTGTTTCAATAGTCTTATTCCATTTTATTATTTTATTTTAAAACAGAGCAAAGCATACTATGTCAGTTGCAATTAAGTTCTATTGTTTTACATTCACTCCTTTTTATCTATATCGCTTTCACACCTTATTCCATTTTATTATTTTATATCTTAATCTTTTAATTGTACTTAATTTCAATTCTGGTTTGTATGTTTTAGTAATATATTTTGTATTTTATTTTTGACATCAAACTTGAACGTGAGACCTCTCATACACCCATACTCTATTTCCCATTTGAGGCACGTTTCAAAAAGTAGTCTATTTTTGTATTTAGTTTCAATATTAATTGTAGTGTCATTGTTTTGTAGCTTAGTAGTATTTTTTCCTATACCCATTCAAATTTACTCATTTTAATAAGTAAAATAAGATATTTATTTAATCTATTTTTATGAAATTGTTTTTATGAACATTTTCATAAAAAACTACAAAAGATTAGTATTGTTATTGTTGATTATAGAGCCATGTTGGTCAAGGATAACATCCTCTGCTACTATTTAATTTTGTTTACTTCATTTGAAACAAAGTTAAGAAGAGGTTCTGTTTCTATTCCTGTAGAATGTGTTACTACACGGACATAGTGAGGACCTATTTGATGTGAAATATGATGGAAACGAAGCTTCCATTGTGCCTTTGGAAATACCGGTTGACTGCACGTTTGAACAATTGGGTGATATCATTTTTGCAAGCACACCAATTGACAAACGGAAGTTCAACTTAGTCCTCAAGTGTAAGTATCCTCTAAAATGTGGAAATAGGTTCCAACCTTTTACAATATGGAATGACAGATCTGTGCACCTACGTTGAACATGGTTAATACAATCACTATCGAGGAAATTGAATTGTTTGTTGAGGTCGTTAGAATACAATCGACAAGAGAATCGACATCATGCTATGTAGCCTGAGAATTCGGGCAGAAATTGACCACTTGGCCAGGCCTAGTAGCGGTCCAAGACTAGATACGGGGGAGACATGGAGATGATGATGGTTGCGCTTTATGAATATGGTAATGATGAACTGCAAGACAAGATTTATTTAATATGATGATGACTTCATATACAAGCCGATGGATTATGTATCACTGGCCTAGACTACAAATCGTGTTTCGAGAACGGTGCGAGGTTACTTGTCTCGCTGATGCATTACTGTGATGTATCGGTTGTTGCAAATGATGATGAGGGACCGTAAATGAGTCGCTCCTTTATTCAAGATCACCCACCAATGACCTTGTTTGGAACATGCTGAAAACATAGACATTGCTACTCAAGTGGTTAGACCCATGGGTGCAAAGAGACAACCAGGGGCCATGCGAGTGTCCAGGCACACCCGAGCCGACTATGCCCTACTCGATACCCTCCTATACTTCTACCACCCAATCCGAGCCGTTTATACCCCCACACACCTACACATCACCTTCCATACCCACTCACATTGACGCATCACCTTCCCTACCCACTCACATTGACGCATCACCTTCCCTACTCGCACATTACACATCACCTTCCATACTCCCACAGACTTACATGTCCCAGACCTTATCCAGAACACAGAGCCACTTCCTCTCCATAGTGCATTAGATATGCCACTGGCTGTCACAAAGATTTACCATCTCATACATTGCATCCCACGCCGTTGACACTGCGCGAGTGGGAGTGAAACGGGTAGGCGGCGCGTGCTCGGCGTGTACGCCGACTACTCCATCCATCGGATACCGGCTCCATCGGCACCCTGGCTCCATCGGCTCCCTCGACTCCGTCGACTCCCTCGACTCCCTCGGCTCATACCGGGCTCACGGAATGCTATTGAATTAAGCGAGATTTTGTTTATTTTAAATGGCCGTAACAAGAAAGAAATATAAAGTCTTGTGGAGACAGCGTTGATAATATTATTTTTATATATAGTATTACGTATAAAATGTTTTAATATATTTATGTTTTAGGTAGTGTATGCATGATAGCAGGTTTATTTAGTTTAACTTGGGTTGATTATTTTTAATGTAAATCAGAATTTGGCCCATTGTTTTTCATTGTCTTCATCATATTTTTATAGTTAAATCAAATTGGTTGAGTCCCTGACCTATATGTCTGAAGCCGAAACATGAAGACTCGAAGCGGCGTTAGCGACAATGAAAATTTTCTTATTTTAGTGTGAAAAGATGTAATCTAATAAGAAAAATATTTTTTAAAGAAAAAAATTGGAAAAAGGACAGTCTGAAGAAGAATGAAAACAAAAATAAAAATATCCATTTAAGATACCATTAAATGAAATGGAATGATTTAATTTACATTTACCATAGAAATGCCCCAAATTTTTGGTGCTATGAAGTTAATAATAACAAAGATGTGTGTTTTTACCGTGCTTGAGCCTCCATCTCCAAAATAAGTGACTGTGCATGCATCTTTTCTGTCCATCTTCGAAGAATATCTGGCACCTTGACATGGGGAATTTAGTGCTATGAACACTACATTATTATGTTTGCTTTTTGGATGATATTAATGAGGCTTGAAAAAGTTTGACATGAAAGACTAACAGTCAAATTAATTAATAATTAATTTATTAATTTATCTTTTTCTATCTTTACTGTTGGTTTCATGATAAAAAATACAATTAGAAATAAAATCCAGAAACCGGCGTTGGGAGTGCCGGTTATTGAGGGTTTAAAAATGCAGCTTAGAGCGTTGGTAGTCTTGGAGCTTTTGATATTTTAAAAAATGAAAGCGGCGTTAGAATCTGGCTTTGGAGTTTTTAAATATTAAGCCGGCGTTAGTAGTCGCCGAAGCAATTGACATTACCCAATTCTTGAAAGCAGGCGTTGGGAATCACTAGGCTTTGAAGTCTTTAATTTCTTGAAGCCCGAAGCATTGGGAATCTTGGCACATATTTTTGTGCAAACATGTACTTTGGTTAAATTTTTTTAAACTCGATGTTGACTCACAGTTTTTATTTTCGGTGAATTACATCGGAATCTGAAACTCCGTTTTCAAATGCGGGGAGTGTCATTGGGCGTGGGCATGACCTGCGTAATGGATGACGCGTCGGTGCACTTCATCGACACATGGTGTTCGGACATGGCGGCGTGGGTTGGACATCACCATGCTCAGCAAGTGACCTTGCGGCTCTACGTGCGCGACCTGAGCACGCTTTCCACCATGGTACCAACCCCCTCCCCAGCTCAAAACCCCACATCCCAACCCCCAAAAGGGCATTGTTTGGATGTCCAAAAGTATGTTATGATAGTATCAATGTCTGCTTGACTTATGCAATCGGGGATAGAATTGATTCATACGATTGTTTTGACTAATTACAAACCTAAGGCAAATAAAAACTTAGTTTACATATTTGTATGGAGTTTTAAGAAAGTGTTTGTTATGGATAGGGGTGCTAATGAGACGAGACAACTCATGAGCTACTCGGACTCGACTCGGTCAAAACTTGTAAAACCCGAGAAAAATTCAAATTTAAAAAAAAGGGTAAAAAGCAGTAATTTCGGTTTATTTCGGATGGCCAAACGGCGTAGTTAAATTAGGTCTCGAAATCTAGTGACCCGAAAAGTTTCGTGAGTGCGAGATAGTGAATATTTTACGATTTTTACGGATGATAAATGGTCGGTGACCAGGGGCGAGATTTTACGAAAATCTCAGGAAGTCGAAATAGCTTAGGTTAAGTTCATTTAAAATAAAGTGGCGAAAAGAAATAAATTGTTTCGAGAGTAAGCAGACTCGAATGAAACAATATGAACCATGTATTAATAATAATAATAATAATAATATATTATAATAACTAATAAATGAGAAAAAATCAAAATCAAAATCCAAAATCAAAATGAGAAGGAGGATGGCATTTTTGGTTTAGACGGGGAAGGTAATAGGGAGAGATATTTTATTTTTATTTTCTTCTCTTCGCTTCTTTCTCGGATCTCGAAAATTGGATAGTAGGTTTGCCGTCGGGACCCGAGCAAAAGTTGATCTACCTTGATGAGAGCTACGCGTGGACACCAAAATCTTGGAGTTTCGTCAAACTCCACGAGGTATGGAATTTTCCTACTTGTGTTATTTCTAGCCTAAAGGTCATGTAATGACTTGGGATTGGCTTAGTAGTGAAAGTAGTAAATTTGATTCTCAAATTTTTGGGTGAGTATATGAATTTTAAAAATTTTCGAATTGTTTTTCGAGCGATGCGGACTTAATTTCGGGGTTGTTTGAAGCAGTTTGGGCTTAATTTTCGAGGCTGTTTTTTAGAAAGTCATGTGAAATTTTCGGGACTATTTTCGGCCGATCCGGACGTATTGAGGGTTTGGTTTTGCTCGAGGCCCGATGTCTTCGGGTTTTTATAGTGTGTTTTGGTATCACGATATTCGGTGATGAACCGTGAAGGGACCAAGAGGTGCCCTGTTTTATATGGGTCCGAGATTTTGGCCATTATGTGTGTTATTACTAGAAAATGTGTATGGTTGAGTGATTCAAAATAAATTGCTCGTGTTTGTTAATTAGCCCATGTGAGCTAATTTTGGTGTAATTGATTGTGAATTTGCATAACATGTTTTATGTGATTTAATTATGTTAATATATATGCATGTGAATATATTAGGGGAATGTGTTGGAGATTGGCATGTTAAAATTGCGTATGCAACCAGCGGTAACTAGAAGTAGGTGTGAGTGCATAGTTGAGATCGGAATAGCGTGTTAGGTGTTTCGATGGTATGCCATTGAGTACTGGTTGTGGATCGACCACCGTGAGGTGTTGATTAGTGGGCTTGGTCAGCAGACAACGTCGAATGAGTCCTGCGGGTTAAGAAAATGGAAATGGCGACATTTCATATGCAGGGCACCTTAGAGCGATAGAATTGAGTGGGTTTCTTGAGAAAATTGTTCGGGTTGACCAGCAATATTATTTATCGGAGTGTGTCATTTCTGACATCGGAGGTTGTCAAACAATATCAATCGTCGGGTACGCGAGGTGTGTGCAGCCGGAGGGTTGTCATATAATATCAATCGTCGGAATTACGCGATTGATATACATCGGAGGGTTGTCCACAAAATAGATTATCGAGATCGTCGCATTTATATCGGAGGTTTGTCGAAAATTGGGTAAAAACAAATACCTTTGTTTGGAAATGGTTTTTCATTCCATGTGGAATGCATGTTTAGCAGGAAGTCGGTGAGAACTCGGGGCGTATGGGTGTCGCCACGGTATCACCCAGAAAAGTTATGTTGCCTAAAAAAGACTACCACGGTCATGTTTATCACACATAGACTTTAGGTTTGTGTGATAGGAGTCGAGATGTTGACTTGGGATTTGTTGTATTGACACTTGCATTGGGTAATGGAGTCGGTGAGACCGATGCCCAGGTCGTGGTAATACCGAGTGACGGTTGTCCGCGATTGGGCGTATACATGTAAGACGAGTCGATGAGTGGCTCGGGATATATTGCTAAATGATATATTGAGTGATGGAGCGGCCAGCTTCGGTACATGGGGCATGGTGAGTCGAGTCTCATTCATGGCATGTAGACATTCAGGTAGACATGTGTATGTTACACGTGGATGTGTGTTTGATTGTGCCACCATTGCATGTGCACTTAGGTGAGGAGTAGCCCTTAGAGGAGATTATCACTACTAGGCTTTGTTCACCCCGTCGTGGGACCCAACTTCGGTCCTGGTCGAGTGCGGGCGGTGCGACCCTTGTTCGGGGCAGCACATATTATTAAGAAAAGCGGTTGTGGCTTTAATATATATTTGTAAATATATATAGCTTGTAATTATTTGTATAAAGTGGTATAATTTAAACTCTTATGGTCTATGGTTTTTATAGTCATGTGCTTATATGTTTGAGTGTCTGAGAGACCCCAGTGGCCATTATTTTACTCGCATATAGACCTGTGTAGTCATTGATTATTGGAGACCCGGAGTTGTACCTTGGTAGAGCTCCGTACAAAGGAGACTCTGCTAGATTTTCGTAGTGGTGTCGGGTAACCCAGAGCATCACGAGGGTCCATGGAGTTGACGGGTTGTCAACGGGACCCCCGGGATAGGGTTGTCACAAAACTCGACTCGTGTGAACTCGAGCTTGACTCGAAATGTTAACTAGTCGAGTCGAACAACTCGTAACTCGACTACAAAGCTCATGAGCTTCGAATATTTTTGTATATAAAATTTTAAAAGTTTTTTTAATTTTATATCTCTACTTTAGAATGACATAAATAATATATCTATTTTTTTATTCTTAAACAATCATACATTTTTATTATTTATTTAGTTATAAATATATTTATTTTAAAAGAATTAATTTTCTTTAAAAGAAAAGATGAAAGAGAATATGATATTATTCTATAAATTATATTAATAAGTTAGTATTATGTGATAAATATATATATATATATATATATATATATATATATATATATATATATATATATATATATATATATATATATATTCCATATTCCATACACCGATTCTCCTAAAGTTGGATATATAATAATTAGGGGTGCTAATGAAACGAGACAACTCACGAGCTACTCGGACTCGACTCGATCAAAACTCGGTCAAAAAACTTCGACTCGAAGTAGAAGCTCATTTCGGTACCGAGCTCGGCTGAAATGTTGCGAGCTTCGACTCGAGCTCGATTGAACTCAAACTCGACTACTCATTAGCACCCTAGTTATGGAAGTCTGAATCGACTTGATGATGTAATGTTATGGTAATACAATGTTATGGTGCACAACATGTTTCACTTGAAGGTCGCATGGAACGACTTGAGCATTTGGTTGTCCAATAACATCATGAGTTAATGACATACCTACGCTCCTTATTCTCAAATGGTCCTCCAGAGCTAGGACTTAAGATTCATTAGTAGTTGATGGTTAGTTGGTAGTTGGTTGATGATATTAGTTTGTTTTATTTTTAAGTGTTTTCATCTATTTGTAGGGATGTTTTGTTGACATGTTGAAGTCCAAACCTGATATATTTTGTGATTAAGAAAAAGTGTACTTGAAGCAAAATTATGAATTTTCATTCATATCAAGTAAAGATTATAGTCAAGCTTCATTCCATAAACACGATGATACAATTTCAAGAAAATTTCATTTATACAATTTGGTGAAGGCATAACAACAATTATCCGATTACAATTACGTACATTAATGTTGTTATGACCCAAACAATGAAACAAATGTGCATATGATAGCGCAAAAGCGTGATGTGTAATTTGTATACCTTTGGGTAAGCGCTTATGTGCTTGTGAAGTGCCTTGTCCTTTGTCGAAGTAATATAGTGTGCCACAAGTGCAGTGTCGATCGGCCGGGAGAAGTGTGTTGACTATTGGAATTGGCTCTACGATATTATCTAGACTTAAACTTTTAATGAATTTCTAATTAATGTAGAGAACTAAAACTAAATCTAAATGACTTGTAAAATTACTTTTGTGAAAACTAGGGTTTTGCCTCCCCTTGCCACATTTGATGGATTATTACCTAGAGGAATTGTTATTCAGTCTATTAATGAATTCTCGTTGACGGGGTGATTGTGCCTACGAGATATCCTCTCTCTCGGTATATTCGCCTATTTTGCCAGTGGGGTAGGCGGCATCCTGCTTTGGCCTTAATTTCTGAAATCTTGTAAATCTTGGCTTGTGTCGCCTTTTCGGGCAGGGTTTCTCTGACCGGCCAGATTGACGAGAGTGTCACTACCCTTTCGGAATTCCTAGAGTCCTTATCTCTCGATCTCGGATGCAACTTGAGTCATGTCAATGTTGGCGGACATTACCATGAAAATAACGCATACATAAAGCAATTCTATATAACTCATGAATAAGTGAAACGAAATAGAATTAAACTCTAATCCATTACAAGCGCAGCGGGGTTGACAAAACCACAAGAAATAAATCTAGAACATAATGAAAGTTATTACAATCATAGTTCTATAAATCATTGATAGTTTGAGAAGAGAAATACAAAGACATGAGTTTTCACGATATCTTGGGTCGTTCCTGCTTCGTGTTCCGCTCCTCGTTTGACATGGCGATACCTTAAGGTAGATTATACATTACTTTTTATAATTATGATGCAGGAATCACGGAAACGTCGCAACGTCGCGACATTGAGCTACTCTTTGACTTTATACATTGACTAAAAACATGTGACGTTGCAACATCGTGGCCATTTGGAACGTGTGGCGTTGGCGCGTTGCGGCGTTGGTGCTGGAATCTTCGCCCTTCTTCTTCTTCACATTTTCAAAAGCTTTTGAAAACCACCATATTCACTTGTAATGCACAAAAGACCCAAAGATAAGATATCGGGCAATAATGCACTTATTAATATATAAAATAGAACTAAAACGAAGTAAAGACACAAGTATGACATGAGTGTTTTGGACACTCATCACACCCCCAAACTTAGCTTCTTACTTGTCCCGAAACGAGAAACATACTCTAAATTAGACACCACAATAACATACTAAAAAACTCAGCAAAGTGTGATGCACATGTTGCGAAGGAAGGATCAAATGAGGCAGGCTCACAAATCTTGCCCTTTGTCTCTAAGTTTAGAGGATCCTTAAGATTGTTCGACTTTCGAAAGAATTCAACTGAACACGGTTCGGTTGACACGTGATTCAACTACCTAGGTTTTCAATGGCCTTTCTCAAGAAGTCTATGTGCAATTGATGCACAGTTTCTAGCATATAACTTTCGATTTTGGTACCCCTAAACTTGAATTCTTCACCTGTTGGGAGAGTCTAACTACGGAAGGATAAGAATGCACCCTTTTTATTTATACTAACCTACCTACTCATGAAAGAAATACTAGTGCCCATAATTTTTTGTTGAGTGTTCTACATATCGGGGATTAGGTTGGTGACTCCCACGGTTAGTTAAGGGGCACCGGGCATTTAGTTCCCTCAAGCTTCTGCACAGACACCCAACCAAACCTAAGGGCCCTAGGTTGTGGGAAACTTTCATCCTCTATCCCATGTAATGGGAAGTGAAGTCAATGGCTCTTGGCCAATTGGCTTAGGGAATTAGGCTTTAAAAAGCCCCTCAAACTGTGCCCGAGATTTTGACTAGAAGATCCAACTTATTCTATTCATACTTTCTTTTTTATCTTGCTTTTTTTTTCTTTTTTTAATTGGGGCTCGATGTGATCCTCTTTTTCTAGTGTCTCATCACTTGGGTGTTTAAAAACCCCCGAGGTTAGATTTGAACATTAGTAAGTAGAATTAAGACCTAGGCATACCACAGAGATCACATGTGTGTGTGTGAATAATTGGGAATTGGTTTTCTTTGAACACCTAGGGGTGACTCCACTTATGTCCCCACTACCTATCAACATGTAATTCCAGAACATCTAACAACCACGGATCCTTTCTTCGACTTATGCTTGTGTTTTCGAAAAGGTTTGAAGAGGTCTAAGGATCCTTGATTAGCAATCATGGCATCTACTCACACATACTTGCCTAACACTGACCACAAACCGGAAACAAAGAACTAAAACAAAAGCTGACCCTCAATAAACAGGAAACACATAAATAAACATAGAAATAGACACACTAAAGTAGAAAACACAGAAATAAACACAAAACCCGACGATCACCCATAGCTGACTTATCGACGCAAACACCGAAAGCCACCAAATAGGAAACACATAAATAAACAACAGACATACTAAAGCGAAAAACACGAGAAATAAACACCTGAGCAGCCCGATCACCACCCCCGAGCAAGAGTAGATAGTGTCATGGTAATACGTAGAATAGCAAGAGAGGGTGGAGTGAACTCCCCTGGTGATCGCTCGGATCACTGTAGTGGTGGTGGAGGTGGCATGTGAAAGGTGAGGAGTTGGGCAAGCTACTCCTGGATGGACTGCTAGTTGCGGAGGATGGTCGCCTAGTTGTGCATGACTGTGTGCATGTCGACCACGGTGCATCCATATCACAGTACGATGAGACATGGTGTTCACAGGTCTCATCTTTAATAACATCGAAGCCCGACGGTGAGGTCACACTTTGGTCCTCCCGGTGTAGTTGAACTTGAGATGGTTGTGGTGGTGGGGGTTGGGTAGAGGGCGCTTAGAACTCTCCTGGGTGCCTATCGGAATGTAGAAGCCCCGAATGTTTGGCAAGTGCCTAAGCGTGCCCTTCAGCTGTTAAGTTTCCACTCAGGTGCCAGTTGGTCCAACATCCCTAAGGACCTCGGGTGGATTGGGATAACTCATGGGCTATCATAGGCCTCGGGGGTTACTTAGGTTCTAGGTTATAAGTCTTGATTGATAGACCCATGCTTGAAGTCTACCAGCACCCACTTACACGAACCCTTTTTGAGGAGTACAGGGCGGATTGAAGCTGGAACTCTTATACCACATATATAATTTGGGCTTGGGGTTTGGGATCAGTGCCACCATATCACCATTGCAATTGTTTTGAAGAGTATCATGGAGTTGGCCCGCCTCATGATGAGGTTATTCTTTTGAGATGGGCGTTTTCTCAAACCATTTCCATGTTCATTGTCATGATCATAGCTTCTATAATTGGCTCTTCAGCACCGACTTCTAACTTTGAATCTGTCTTTTGCTTTAACGCTTGAAGCATTTGGCATGACAGAATTGAGTTCAGGATGATTGCTACAAAGCTGATCCCACCTCTTGTGGCTCTAACCCAGGTGGTGCGGCTCAGGCCAAGTGCTCGTGAGCTCTGAGGCTCGCAGGAAAAATGAGCCATCAGATCTAAATATTAGGGTTTAAAGGATAAGCTGAAGCAAAGGCAAACTCTATCAGTGTTGTGGTAAAGACCAACTGTGGAAAGAAAATCTAGTCTGGAAAAGCGGGTGAAATGGATGATTCTCAGCCAGAAGATGTTCAAGTGATACATCAAGCTTTTTTTTTTGACAAATAACCTTTCTTTGATATGTCTTTGTCTCAGTGGGACCCATGGACCCTGCCTGGGATATCTATACTAAATTTTGACATTTCTACCAATTGAAACTAGAACCATATGGAAGGTCCATCTTATTACATTCAGTGTTCAAGAAAAATAATAAGTTTCTGAAGCTTTGGTTCAATAATATATTGAATCCAGTCATTATTCCTTGAGTAACCGGGGATGATAACAATAATTAAATAGAAAGAAGCCGCGACCAAGTATGTTTAAGGCAAAATTGACAATTTTTACTTACTTATTTGAGATCTTGAGCTCACCAAAGCTTTGCTGAATGTTGCATCTTATGTGGATTGATAAGTGAAAAAAAGTTTTTATGTTTGGATTTTCAGCTCAAGATTTGTTGCCCTAAGGAATTTCTGGACAATTTTGTTAAAAAACAATTAAATAAGGGTTTGTTTTTGTAAATTATTTGAAATAGTCAACTGGATATCAATCATTTCTCAGAATGAGTGAGTATGATAATATATGGGGAATGTATTGATATTATTCTAGTGTCTATATATCAGTTCTTTAAGAGTTAGTTTGCCCAGGCTCCAGTAATGTTGTTTGTTTTGGTTTGTTTCAAAGACAAGATTTTTATTCTCAGGTGAAAAAAAAAAAAAATGAACGAAAACGAGTAAGTGAGCTGTTTAGCTTGAAAGAATCAATTTACATTTCCTATGGTTTTTATTGAAGCTATTTCAGGAATGTGGAGGGGGTTGTTTTATTCTAAATATCATGTTTTCTATTGAGCCAGTTAGTGATTTATATAGAACAGTTTTCAAGACTAACAAAGCTAAATGGATCTCAATTTTCATTTGTTGAAGTTGAAATGATTCATGATTGTGATCTGGGCTATACAAACTTGAGTGAAATAATTCAGTGAAACCCCATTTAATGAACCACTTTAATTCATTGATCAATAATTCAAATTGTGTGACTAATGTTGGGTGTTTATTGGACTAGATCAGTATCAGCAGTATGATTTTTATTACTGTGAGTGACCAGTGTTAAGATCTGGACAAATCAATTTTCTTTTGGAGATGTCAGTTTCAGGAATGGAGTGCAAGAGACCAGTGACATTTTCAGATTAATAATGTCCTATAATCTGTATCAAATAGGTTATTTATAACTCAATATCTTTGAATACCTCTCTAGTCACATTTTGAGATTATTTTCTTGTTACAGGTTTGTCCTCTCATCTAAACATCCAGTCCAGTTCCTGCCGAGTGAACCTCATTCATGAAGGAGGCAGCGGAAATTTTGGAGCCAGTCAGCTCCACAGTTATTCGAGCTTTTTCGATACAGCTGAAGCCTGAGTTGTGAGATTCCAGTTCTAACAGCTTCAAGTTGGTCAGTTCTTTCAGTGGAAACTGGTTCAATCAGGTTGGACAGAATTGCTGCCTTCCTCATTAGCCAGACCATAGACTGAGGTGCAGTGCATTTTGAAGACCGATTAACTGTGTCATCTGAGATGAGTGAATTGGTCTCACTTCAGTAATCTGGATGACCAGTGGGGTTTATTGAAGAACTATAATAATCAGATTGTTTTGGTTGTTCTGAAATGAGCTCTTTGAAGCTATCTTGGTTGAACTCAAGGGTTCTGGGATAACCAGTCTGCTATATTTTGAGGTTGATAAAGCAGTTAGAAAGAGAAAATTTAGAGACTTTCTTGGGTTTTAAACTGTTGATAGTGACAATAGAGGTGGACCTTTGGGGATCTCTATGGTAAACGCATTTCTTGTTCTATCATTCAAAACAATTTTATCCTTAGATATCTGACTTTAACTGTGGACCCATAAATACATTCATCAGAATAGTATTATTTTAAATTAAACTCTTTTCTTTGATTTGAGTATACCTCATTGTTTCATTCAACGATTCTGTTGCCTTGATGGGTTTTTCTTGATTGACACTCTTTTATTTTCCCATCAATTTTTATGAGAGATGTGATACCAAGTGAATCGTCCACAGGTTGCTTTTGAGTGCTTACCTCTTTGCTCATTAAAGAGGTCTTTGAGAAGCCGGTTGTAGGTTGTTGGAAGTTGGAAGTGGAGTCAATAACCTGGTAATTTGATAATTCAGAAGCTTAATGGGATTGGATCTTGTTCAAGCTGAGAGAAAGATCTTGAAAATCAAGAGGTTAATGCCTAATTATGAGTGATGACTAGTAAGACATGTATGACCAGAGAATGAGGGTTAAATCTCAGTTATGTTTTCAATTCATAGTAATATAAGGAATAGGTTGAAGACATTCTGAAGTAACACTGTGAATGAGGCATATGTTGTATGAAGTGTTTGTCAAAGGACTGGATAGGTGCTCAATGAGATTATCTCTTTATGTTTTGTTGGTCTTTCACTACTGAGCTAAAATAAACAATTGGAATGAAAGATTCAAAAACTGCACTATTATTTCTGTAGTGATTAAATAAACAAGGGAATATTTCAGATTTAGACAAGATAAAGTGTTCCTGATTTTTTTAAAATGAGAATTTATGCATAGTGATTAATTTCCTAATCAACATTTGTAGCTTAAGCGAAGGCATCCACGTCCCATGTTCGGACAAAGCCTAAACAAGGCCATGTTGAATGGAGTTTTGGATTTCTTGTTTTTTCTCAATATTGTATAGACCGGGGTCTAATGAAGAATGAAGATCAGATTGATGAGTGATGGCGCTGCGAAAAGCAAATACCAAATGCATTTGTACAAGTAGATGCTGCTTCAGGATAGACAGTCAAAGGTAATACCAGGAGTTATTTAGGTGAAGAGCAGTGCAAGCCATAACAATTATATTTTCTCTAAGTGTGTAAGCACATAACATATTTACAACAAAGGGGAGAGAAACCCATCCCCATCCCTGGTCTCAAATGTAGAGTAAACACCCAAGATGATGATGATGATGGAACCGGGAAACGAAACCACAGAACTACAAAGCCCGAGCACTTGGAAAGAATTAGGCGAATCCAGTAAAAAATGGAGGCAGAAGCCATTTAGAATTCTTGAATTGAATTGATAACACAACTAACGAGGCTGGTTAGAGTTTATACAAGGTGTGTGTCATTAATAATTCAACGAGTTAGCAATTTATTTTTGTTTAGGCTCAGCCGTCCCTAGGCGCGCCCCTTGGACCCCTCCCGGTCTTGCCCACACTGGACCAGCCACCCCAATTTAAACGCCCCATAAATGATGAGATTTGATTAATTATAATCATGATAAAGTGATGTTAGATGTATGTTTTGCATGGTGCATGGTTATGACCTTTTATATGAATGGATATCAAATTAACCTAGACATCCCTAAAAGTAAAAGATTATCAAATTTAAAAAAGAAAACATTTAAAATTTTATATACAAAGGGATTTTATAAGTTAGCAATTCTTTTCCTAAACGGGGAGGCTTACATCATGAGGATGATTTATGCTTGTCATTTCTTTTCTTTATACACATTTTCTTAGCAACCAAACATGAATTAAACTACATTCGATTCCTAGATTTGAAATATCGTAATGGAGTTATACTGTCTCTCCCGAGATATTGTTTGTCTTAACCATGTTTTTTCTTAGTTTTTGCTTACAAGTGATGTTATATTAACAAAGATGTTCTGAAGTGTGGTTCTGGAAAGGAGCAAAATGAGGCTTTTAAAGAAGACAAACCGTTCAATTTTTTACCTGCTTTCTGGGGTAAGCTAAATGAATATTTTCAAGTGAAATTTCGGCCTTATGATCATGTTAGTTAATATTTGTCACAGCCATGCCACCATAGGAACTAAATATTTAATTGATACAATAAATCAATATTATTAACTACTGTTCAAAATGCATACCACACATGGACTAGATTCAATGTAGTACCTTAAAATAGAAAGTAATGAACTTTAGCTTTTATTTAGAAGTAAATTTAGAGAAAGTTTTAGAAAAACAATGTTTCAAAATTATTCCAAGATATTTTGTTAATTAAAGTTTGTTTGAAACTTAGAATATCATATTATTAAATTTATTTTATATTTTTTAAATTACTTGTATCATAATGCTTTATTTTTTTCTTATCATTTCTAAAACAATTATATAAATATAACTTCTCTAAGAATTCAATTTTTAAGTAAAGAACAAAATATTAGGGTTTGTTTGATTCTAGTTTCATGATTTTACCTTAATGGTGAGACTATTTGTCTTTTGTAAGAGTTAGTATGATTTGTATGTTGAAACTTTTTATTCCATAGTGCAAACACCTATTTGTATTAAAATAAAAATATTATTTCTAGAAAAATAATGGAATTTGGGTTAGACAGAGTTCAATAGTACATGGGCTTATAGGCTACAAAGAAATTAAGAATAGAATATTGCAAATTAAAAATAAATAAATAAATAAATAAATAAATAAATCTTAGAATCTAGGTTTTACAACGCTAAATTCATAGGATCCACTTCACATGTAGATTCTTTTAGAATCGGCATTTTGAAAATTTTTATAAAATAATTGATCGAAGTTGAAAATTGATCTTTACTTAATTTTTACGGATCGATGCTTGAATAAAAGTTATGGAGTGGGGGAAATCTTACTATTTGTAGGTTCTTTCTATAGAATCAAATCTACAAAATAGGGTTCTGAGTTATTTGACTTGTGCCCGTAAGTTTATGTTAAATGGAAGCCCAAAATATCAGTTACTTGATAATTAACATCTTTTTACGTACTTTGTTCAACCCATTAACATATGCTTTGTTATCTATGTGTTTAATATAGAAATTTATTTCTCATGTCTTAGAGATATGGATCGTTGTTAGTTTCAAGGCCCAGAAGGTCTAAGAGAATATGAGGATGGGGTTGAATACTTTATCTCATTTGCAATACAAGGAATTTAACAAAGCGATATATCAATTAGATGCCCTTGCATACAATGTAGGGTGATATTCCACACTCCTCAAATCATTCGAGAACATTTGTTTCTATGGTTTGATCAAAGTTACCTTACATGGTATTGGCATGAAGCCGAGTCCAAGTAGTGGACCAACAGCTACCAAAGGCGAGCGTTGTACTAAAATCAGTTCTTTGATGATGTGGATTGCACAATTGAGATGGTAAAAGTTGCTCATGATGATTTTCATCTTGCGTGAAGAAATATTCAATAAATTCTTTATAGAATCTTGAGAAACCTTTATATCAGGTTGTAGAAAATTTACCAAGCTATTGCATTAGTTAAATTATACAACTGAAAGCACGATATGGATGGTACGATAAAGGTTTTGAGCTAATAGGATTGCTCGAGTGAAATGTTGCCTCTTAACAATGAGTTACCACTATCCATGTATGAAACAAAAAAAGACTTTAGATGCATTAGGAATGGAGTATGAAAAGATACATACATGTCAAATGATTGCATATTATATAGGAATGAACTAAAAATGCATCTTGTTGTGCTTGAGTGGAGCTTCAAGGTGGAAGGTTAATTCATGGGGAGCTAAAAAAGAAAGGAGTTCAGTAAAGTCATGTGGTATTTTCCACCCATCACGATTGAAGTGTTTCATTCCTCAAAACTGCAAAAGATCTGTGGCATGCCTGAAGAGAGTTTGATGGGAAGATGTGTCATCCATCAAATTCCCCATCATGGAAGTTAATTGATCACAGATGGGCAGATTTTGGTGGAGAGCCTAGAAATCTTAGACTTGCCATTTCAGCTGATGGTATAAATCCCCATAGTTCATTGAGTAGTAGGCATAGTTGTTGGCCTGGTATAATGATCATTTATAACCTTCCTTCATGGTTATGCATGAAGAGAAAATTTATGTTGTTGTCCTTGTTGATACTCGGATCCCGACAACCTGGAAATATTTTATGCGTCTTTATTTGGCACCTTTTGATAGAGAGATCTCAAACTTTGTGGGAGAATTAGGGTTAGGCTTTTGATGCATATAAACAAGAATTCTTTACATTGAAGGCTGTTTTATTATGGACAATCAGTGATTTCCCAGCATATGGCAACTTATCAGGTTGCACAGTTAAAGGGTACTTTGCTTGCCCTATATGTGGTGAAGAAACAGATTCCCAGAGATTGAAACATGGGAAAAAGAACTCATACACGCCATAGGAAATTTCTTTAAGTACAGCCATCCTTATAGGAGACAAAATAAGGCATTTAATGGTGAACAAGACTTTCGATCACCCCCACAACCATTAAGTGGAGAGGCTATATTGCACAAAATGGATAATATTTGTAATTCATGGGGAAAGAAGAAGCTTAGTCAAGATAAGTCTAAAGGCAATGTTGCATGTTATTGGAAAAAGAAGTCCATATTCTTTGATCTTGAGTATTGGAGATATCTACATGTTCGTCATGCTTGGATGTGATGCACATTAGAAAAATGTATGTAGAAAGCATCATTGGTACATTACTTAATATCCAAGGAAGACAAAGGATGGACTAACTACTTGTTTAGATCTTATGGAGATGGAAACTGAGGTCTGAATTAGCACGAGGTTTGAACAAAAGCAGAACTTATCTTCCCCGACACTCGCACTCTACAGAATAGAGAAGAAGATTTTTGTCAAACATTAGAAAACTTGAAAGTTCTGAGGATATTGTTCAAACTTTAGAAACCTTGTATACGCCAGAATTCAAGTTGTTGGCCTAAAATCACATAGATTATCATACACTAATGCAACGGTGTTACTCTGGTGCATTGCGATCAATTCTACCAAAGCATGTTCAACTTACCTTATTTGTAGGTTGAGTTTCTTTTCAATGCTTCTTTGTAGCAAGTGGTTGATGTGTCTACCTTTGGATGAATTACCAAAATCAATTGGTTGTGACATTGTGCTTTCTTGAAGAAGTACTTACCTTCTTTCTTTGACATCATGATCCATTTGAGGGTGCATCTTGTAAGAGAGGTAAGACTTTGTGGACCAGTTTATCTTAGATGGATGTACCCATTTGAAAGGTTCATAGAAAGTACTAAAGAAGTTATGTGCATGTATGTCCTTGGGAAGGATGCATTGTTGAATGTTACATTGCGAGGAGGAGTTATTGAGTTTTGCACGGAATACTTGTCAAATGTGGATACAGGTGGGATTCCTATTGATCTAAATTGACCACGAAAATTGGGACACCTCTACCAGGAAGTTTTGTCATGAAAGTTGATCCCATTGTTTTGTTGCAAGCACATCATTATGTGTTGGATAATACAACTATTGTGCAACCTTATTTTGAGTAAGGACCACCCATTTGTGTTTTATTCTATTATTTTTTATAAATTTACAATATTAAATAAAAGTTATTATTTGATTTATGAGAGCACATGACATGGTTGAAAATGCAAAATCCTCGTCAAGCTAAGAGCCGCAAAAGTGGCTCTGAGATGAGCATAGAGCACACTTTTATTTATTGGTTGAGGGAAAGGTATTAGAATATTTATTAATCATATTTTAACATTACAAATTTAAATAATTAACAATGGGGAATTTGTGTAGGTTGATGTTGTCATTGTTAACCAAGAACACATGTTGAAACCCTTAAGTGGATTAGCATGGCCTAGCCACTATGTGTCTAAAATATAATGGATATACCATTAATGGGTGTGATTCTGCCATACAAAAGGAACTGAGATGATTCACGCACAACAAAAAAGCAGTGGAGTTAGTGTTGCATCGACAATGCAAATAGCAAGTCTGAAAGGATAAGAATCAATATTTGGTGAGCTATGTTTTTATGGGATTATTACTGAGATTTGGGATCTTGATTACACTAAGTTTAGGATTCCAGTTTTCAAGTGTGATTGGGTTGACAATAATAACGACATCAAAGTTGATGAACTTGGTTTTACATTGGTTGATTTGACGAAGGTGGCATATAAATCCAGTTCGTTTCATTTTAGCATCTCAGCCAAGCAAGTTTTTCTATGTGCAAGACCAACTTGGCCCGAGATGGTCAATCGTCTAACTCACAGAAAGACTTCTTACATAAGGAGGTGTTGATGACCTTATAGAAGTTCAGTAATTTTATCATCACTTCCCTATAGTGCAATTCCAAAAATATATTCATTTTGATGATATGGATGACTCTCGAAAGGCCATATGCATGCGGAAGATAGTGAAGGGTTTGGATTGAAAACAATTCTTCCATGATTCAATTGCAAGTTTTTGCTAATGATGTAATAGAATATATTTATGAATGATAATGCATCCAAACTCCTTTTTGTCAATTTATTTGTGTTAACATGTATGTTTGTATGGATAGGTAATATTATATATCATTGTTGACTTCTCAATATATATATATATATATATTGCATATAGATGGGAATTTTATGTTTATATTTACTTTGGATTGTTTCTGATGAAATCCTTCATCTAGTTGACTATAATTGTTCTCTAAATGTTTTAGAGGCTTAACGTTCTTTTATTGAGATATCGCGATGTTGAGGACCGAAAAGGTATTTCAACTCTTACTCCTTTTGGTTCCTCTATTCTTCTTCCACGTTAATTTTAAGCGTCATCTTAATCTTCATTGCTTATAGGCATACAGATGTGGGCTTGTGCTTCCTAGTTGTGTTGTTTATCAGGTGTTTTTTGTATCGGGCTGATGCCCCTTTCCTATGTTTTAGGGAGGTCTTTGTCAGTTTTTCGAATTTCTGGGGCCTTGGGCTTTGCCCCTTTCCTATGTTCTTGGTTGTTTTTTTTTTTTGGGCTTTGCCCTTTTGGTAATAAATTCTTACTTATCCAAAAAAAAAAAAAAAAACGATATAACTTATTGTTAAATTTTTTTTTTGTATTTGAGGAGGTTAAGAGATTTTATAAATTTGATTTATATATCAATTTTATTCTGATTGTTTATTACTTTACTACTCCTTTTATCGCGATTTTAAATCTCCTTTACTCATGACAAAATAGAGATATTTAAATAGTGATTGAAGTTAACTTATTTATGGGTACTATCATTTGCCTCTTTTAGATCTATTCCTTGCCTCTTTTAGTTTATTATCTTATTATACTTGCTTTCAAAATCGGGAATTTTATTTTGGGAATTTGAAGAATGCGTTATGGTAGATCGATGTCGGCGGCACGGTTGATGCTAAGTATATGCAAGGTATCTCATTTTCATTGAGCATTGGAAACTTTATGTCTTTTGATTGGTTGTTGGTTCTTAAGATTTATTTGTTTACATTCATGTGTTTTATGATATTATTTTATAAATTATATGGCTTAGGATTTCCTTTGTGCTAGTAATATTAATATATTTTTTGTATATTTTTTATTTGAAATTTCAATTCTATTGAAACCTTCTAGAATAAATTGAATTTCGCTTTGTTTAGGCTTTAATACTTTACTTATTTCTAGTTTAGAAAGTTATATATACCTAAGTATGTAGTTATATATCCTATAATTCTTGTTATTATGAGCGCTGTTATTTTGGATATTAGAATGTACGCAATGTTGTATCCAACCTTTTTTGTTTTATGTCATTCTTTTTTTTTTCTACAAGTCAGTTTCCATCAGGTCAGTTTGTATCTTAGAAGTTATCATTGGTGGAGTTCTTTTTTGACGAAGTATTATTCTAATTTGAGTTCAATGTTCATTTAATACCTTGAAAACTACCACACTAGCACTCATCAAAATAATAAATCGATGTCTTAGTGGTTGGTACTCTACAAGTTTTTGTTTGGTTTCTATATCTAAAACTTAATTTTACATTTGAACATGAGCGGATGGACTCATGTGGTGATTTTGATGGAACCTTGCTCTCTCATAGAAAGGTCCTCCACTACCAACAAATTAAAACATTTTGTACTCTACCCATTGAATCTATGAAACTTGTTGGGAATATTTGTTGTAATTTTGGATCAATGTATGCTCTCGATAGCTTTGTAGCTATCGATATGACTTTGATATTTTTCTCTCATATTTCTTTCATAGTATGTGTACATTTTGAAATAATTATATTGTTATATCAGGATTTATAACAAATGAAATTAATGAAAATAAGATTTTAATGTGATAAAAATGATGACACTTGTAATGAGTGTCATGATTCATGAACATATAAAATCAATGACACTTTCAGGCCAGTGTCATAGTCAGTTATTAGATTCAAATATTATGAGTGAGAATGGCGGCTTCCGTAGATGTCGTAGTTTTTGATTCACAAAGATGACACTCGAAATAAGTGTCATTGTGTGTAAACTTATATAATGACAGTCGAGACCATGACACTTTAGGGAAGTGTCATTGTAACTCTTCAATGACGCATTACGTGTCATTGATTAACTTTTTCCTTGTAGTGAAAACTAAATCCACCATGAACAATAATAAAACAGCTACAAATGGAACCAGGAACCAAGAATAAAAGTTAAAAAAAAAGAACTATGGCATTAGATTCTTCTAGGCTCCATATCAATATTATATTCAGAATGAAATGATCTCATTTCGGTTTGTTGGAAAATCATGTGAAACTTGTGTTTGTCCGGAAAAATATTAGTAAAATTGAGAATAAGATTCTCATTTATATGTTTTAGTACATTGTAAGAAAAAATAATTTTGAAACACGTAAAAATGTAATGATTACAAAAAAAAACCCAAAATACCTCTAAAAGTAAAACTGACCCCCTTGGATCGTTTTTCTTCTTTTTTGAAGAAAAAACCTTGAACATTTTCTTCTTTTTCCTTCTAGGATCATTCATGATATCCAACCACATTCACTCAGCCACATTTTCTTCTTCTTTCTCTTGTCTCGTCGCTTTCCTTGAACCATTTGCATGTAAGCTAATCCCAAAACCTCTAACATCTTATGAAACACATCTTCTTCTTCTTCCTTCTTGGATCACAACGCCATTACAGGTCCCATCTGCCCCTTGGAAGCATTTGCAAGAAAGGTAATTCCAAAAACCTAACATTTTCTTTTTATTTTTCCAAAATCCTAACATCTTCTTCTTCTTCTTCATGGGAACACCTTTTCCTCATTGGAACACCTATCACGAGATTTCTATGGGAAGGAATATAGCTTTCTCACGAGATTTATGTTTTAGTGTGTCAGTGTCATGTTATTTGGTATACTAGATGAGCTTCCTTGTTTTTTGAAATGGGTACTACCATAACATACCAGGGATACTACCATAATGTGTTGGGGTACTACTATAATTAAAAAATTGTCAAAACCTCCATACATTATGTACATTACATTTTTATTCCACTTTTTCCTTGTAATGAATCATAGCATTGGTTAGAATGAATTAGCACCATTGAAGTGAAATTGGTACTACCATGACATTATTGTAAGACCCGAGAAATTTTAATTTCTGGAAAAATGGCAAAATCGTAATTTTGGTTACAAAATTGTAATTTCGGTAAAAAAAATCCGAAATTTATTCTCTGGATCTCGGATGATGGTAGTTTCACCCGTTGGAATTGTCTGTAATCTAGCTAGCACATAAAATTCGTCGAATTTCGAGACGGTGTCGGAATTTACACACGTTTTGAGGGCATCGCGGTGTCATTAAAACCATTTTGATGCGACGAAAGTCACATATAACAAGTACTCATGTGTCATAAGTGGTATGAGTAGAGAAATGATGAAAATGGACGGCCGAGATAGTGCCGAATGTCAAAATTGAAAAAGAGGACAAAATTGGCAATTTGAAATTTGATTAAATGGCACAAAAAGACAAAAAAAAATGCTACAGTGCTCATCTCCTACAATTTAAAAGCAAAACGTGAATTTGGAGAGGAGTTGATCTAGTGTAGAAAATGGAGAATTTCTTTAGAGAGAGAAACTTCTCTGCAAAATATCCACGCGATCCGACTAGTCGGTCTAGGATAAGAAGGAAATTTGCTTTGCGCGGGCCGGAAACTGCAGCGTGGACATGGATTTGTGAGTTTTGACAAACTCCGAGGTAGGGGTTTCTCCTACTTGGGTTTTATTCCTTCTTTAAATTACTTTGTCGATGTTTGAAATTGGATAGTAGTGAGGGGTGATGGGATCCCAAACTTGGGATCGAATTTGGAAATTTTTAGAAATTTTTTGTTGTGTTGTCGAGTGTCTCGGTCTCAGTCTCATCTCGATAATTTGTGTTGTGATATGCATGGGGCGGAAATGGCGGAGTGAGCAGGGTTCACTAAATGGTAGATGATTTGTGAATTTTCGGGAATAGTAACCGAGGGTTTCACTATTCCCGAAACAGTGTTCTCAAAATAATTTTTGCGAATTAATATGTTTGGTCGAGTAATTCAAGTAGAATTGCTCGTGTTTGATCATTAGCTCAAGTGAGCTAATTTTGATGTATGAATTGATTAATTACATGACATGATTATGTGATTGGATATTATATGGATATGTGTATGTTTACATATTTGCATGTGATTAAACTGTATTGGAATTGGCATACATGCATTCCATATGCACTGGAACACCCTAGGACTATAGGAGTGAGTGCATGAGATGAGTCTAAAGAAAATGGTTCGGAGGGTTGTCTAAAAATATTAATTATCGGAGGGTAGTCCAAATTAAAAAATATCAATCGTCGAGCGACCCGGTGATATTCATCGGTAGTCCCACGAACAAATAATATATCAATCGTCGGAGGCGACCCAGATTGATATATATACATCGAGGGTTGTCCACTAACAAAACAATAATTCTCATACAAGGCTTAGGCGAGTGTAGAGAGTCGATATTTCGGGATCTGAGTTGGTCATGTAGACATTCAAGTAGGATCATGCGTTTGCTTGAATGTATGTTTATTTTAGGTGTGCACTTAGGTGGAGTAGCCCATAGAGGCGATTCCACTCTTTGAGCATTAGCTCACCTGTCGAGGATATTATTTTGGTACGAGGGAGCGTGCGGGACGCTCATCCCTAGGGTTGAGAGTTGGAGCCCAGGGTTGTGGCTTTGGTTGATGATATACATGTATTAGAATTCTCACAATTTTGATATATGTGTTGTATAAAGTAAAATATTTAAACTCTTGTAACTAATGGATGGGTTCTTATAGTTGGTATGTATTGATGAGTATTATTTATGGGCCCAAGTGGCCGTTTTACTCATGTTGGGATTATATTGCCTTTATTTGGGATGACTGTGGGTATTGTGCTTAGGTAGAGCTCTCGTTCAAAGAACCCCTACCATTGAAATGCTTGTCAGACCAGCTTATCCATATATCTGGGTTGGCAGGTGATCAATGGACCCCACAGGGTTTGGGGTGTCACAATTATATTGCATTGTATATTAATCGGTACTACAATAACAAACACATCCTTAAAATCCCATAGTTTTTATTGCATTCATAGGTTTGCATTGGTACTACCATAACATACTAAGAGTGCTACCATAACATACTGAGAGTACTACCATAACATACTGGAGGTACTATCTGATACTACCATAATGAAAAATGGGCACAATGAACAAAAAATTGCGAAGATCCCATACAAACAATTATATCACACACATGTTATATATTTATGGTTGTAATGAGTCAAACCATTTGTTAGCCACCTATTTGGAATAGGTAATACTACCATAATATACAAGGGTTACTACCATAGCACTTTACACTTTGGTTATTATTTGATCTACTATGGAGGCCTAACAAGTAGTAGTTATGCTTACAGATAACCACAGGTAGAAAATAACAAACTATTATGTTGTATTTGTTAGCTAAAAACATGGAGTATACGATTTATGGATTGAATGTCAAAGAAGGGTGATATTCTACACAGGGACTATACAAAGTCTACACTTCCAGAAATGAAGTTATGCGATCATGGGTGCTATATCCACCAATATGGAAGAGACCTAATGGATCTGCTGTTGGAATATCTTTCCTTAATCCCAATTGTAGACATGAAGACAATAAACAAATGGAGAAGTGTTGAAGTGCATTGCGCATACATTTCGATTATTTAGATTATATGATATCGTGTGTGTGATTTGGCCATTCGAATAATTTTGTAATGCCTTCTTGAAATTATGAATTATTTGCTTGAAATATTTATCATCATGTTTATGGAATGAAGCTTGACTATAATCTTTACTTGATAAGAATGAAAATTCACAATTTTGCTTCAAGTTTTAATCACAAAATATATCAGGTTTGGATTTCAACAAGTCAACAAAACATCCCTACAAATGGATGAAAACAATTGAAAATAAAAACAAACTAATACAATCAACCAACTAACCACCAACTACTAACTAATCTTAACTCATGGCTCTGGAGGACTATTTGGGAATAATGAGCGTAAGTATGTCATCAACTCATGATGTTGTTGGAAAACCAAATGTTCAAATCGTTCCATGCGACCTTCAAGTGAAGCATGTTGTGCACCATAACATTGTATTACCATAACATTACGTCATTGAAGTTGAATTGATATTCCATAACAAACACTTTCTTAAAACCCCATACAAATATGTAAACTAAGTTTTTATTCCGTTCCTAGGTTTATAATTAGTCAAAAATTGGTATGAATAAGTTCGGTCCCTGGTTGGCATAAGTTGTTGCATTGGTACTATCATAACATACTAGGGGTACAACCATGAAGTGTTGGGGGTACAACCATAACACTTTACATGGACAACCAAAACACAAAATTTATCGCATCTGGTGATAAGGGCCCAAAAACACTCATTACAAATAGATTCGGGTGGATGTTCTCTCTGCATACCTCTTGTACACCTGCTTTAGATTTGGTTTCTCCGAATCTGAATCTACTTTGGAAATGGAGCCTTGTGAGGTCTTGGAGAATCTTTGGTGTAGAAATCAGCCCAATGGCCTTAAGCTGAGGAGTCGGCGCGTTGCGGAAAGACTTAACAAACCTTATATCTTGGAGAAGCTATAAAAGGAACGGGAGAATCCAATTTTGGGGGTTCAAAATTCATTGGGAAAATTTAAGTTTGGCTGTTGTTTGGAACAAGGAAAGAAGACTTGAAGGTCGATCTTGAAAGACTTGAAGGGGCTTGGGAGATGGGTCGTTTCCTGGGTCATTGGGTTTTCATATATTCTCATTATCATGTCTTGCTTTTCATTGTATTGGAATAGAACATAATGAGGTTCTAATTTCGTGGTTTAGGGTGTTGGTAGAGATTTGGACATGAATACTATGTTAAAGTGTTAGCCTTTTATAATTCCATTATCTTATATATATTTGTTTTACCATTAAGTCATGCTTGGATGAAATCAACATATTAATTTCTGATCAATCTTGATATGTGAGTGGTTCTTTGTAAGATCTGAGAAGTGAATGAAGAATTAGACATGGGTGGGTTAACCTAATAAGCTTGGTAATATAGGATTATCAATGATCAGGAGTTCTTTGCACTCTCTGCACCTTTAATGCTTGGGGTTAAGCCAAGGAGCAAGAAACCTAGTGATAAAGGGAGGTTAAATGAACTTGAGAAAGGCTTTAATTACATTAGATAAGAGCCGCCTTGGAGAACATTTTATTAGAGTATGGAATGGAATCATGAGCATTACATAGTACGATTGTCAACAACACCAACACCTAACCTCATTTGCAACTTTTGATCATTGTATATGCGAACACAATTACATTAGTAATAGTTTAGGAAATAAACACCCCAGTTTCCATGGCTATCATGATTGCTAGTTTGAATATTAAAGAAGTATTGTAATTTTGGTACTTAGCATACTACGGTTAAGGTTTTCCTTGTGGATCGATATCCGTACTTAGGTACACTTTATTACTTGACAAGCGTATACTTAAGCAGAATAGGCACTTGCACGTCTTATTGAATATCCACAAAAACACAATCATGTAAACGCCTATCAAGTTTTTGGCGCCATTGTCGGGGAAATTTCCTATTTATTCGTGGTGTTTATGCTAATACCAATACTAAGTACTTCTTTGGTACTTCAGATATTTTTTTTGATTTAATTTTTGATACTTTATATTTTTTTTCTTGTTTTGTGAAGAACTTGCAAGTACGTTAGGACCTGCAGGAAGGGAACTGTTGAAATCTTATTCCTTTGGATCCTGAAATCGAGAGAACTTTGAAAAGAATTATGAGGGACAAGAGAGAAGTAGCTAGAATGGAACAACTACCTTTGGGACCGATGGAAGAAAATAGAGATGACGATGTTGGTTCGATTAAAGGAGGTAGTATACATCTTGATGTAGCAAATATGGATACTATGTTTCCATTTATTAGAGATTATGGTCGCCCGTCTGCAGTTACTCCACCCATGATTAGGAGACCAGCAATCCAAGCGAACAATTTCGAGCTCAAGTCCATCCTCTCCGATTCACGCAAGAGATTTAGTTCCACGAAGCTCGCGCATGAGGATCGAGATGCTCATATCCTAAATTTTTGGAGGTGTGTGATCACAGTAAAAAAATATAACGGGGAGTGGCTTGATGATGCTATTAAACTTAGATTGTTCCCATTCTCATTGAGATAAAACCCAAACATTAGCTCATTTTAAACAAATCTCGAATTCAATAACATCATGGGATGACTTATCGAACAAATTTATGGCTAGATTCTTTCCACCAGCAAAAGCATCAAAGTTGAGAATTAACATCAGTAGCTTTTATCAGTATGAAGGAGAGTCGTTCTATGAAGCGTGGGAGAGATTCAAAGATTTATTGAGAAAATTCCCTCACCATAGTTTCACCAAATGGATGCAAATCCATCATTTCTACAATGGGTTGAGTCGCCCCACTAGGATTCTTATTGATGCTTCTGCTAGAGGAGCGATATGGGGAAGAACGAAGTGGAGGCTTATCATATTCTTGAGAACATAGCCTTGAATGATTGTCAAATGGCCGCTAAGAGAGCAAGATCAAGAAACCAAATTCGGGGGTGTTTGATTTACATGTTCACAAACTTATCTCGCTCTCAAGTGTCTACACTCCAAGCAACTACAAGCTTCTCCTCAACACCAGTTCCCAAGCATCTCGTGCATAAAGTCAAGAAAGGCCACTTGCATGCGAGCAATGCCATGGACCTCATCCCACCTCTCAGTGCCTAATGATGAATGCCATGGGATATTTGACTATTGAACAAGCTCAATATATGATGAAGTACCCTCAAAACCAGAACTTCAATCCATATGGTCAAAATTACAATCCGGGGTGGAAGAACCATCCTAACTTTTCATGGAAAAATCAGAATGCAAGTAATCCTATGGAGCAAGCTAAACCTCTCCAACCACCTCAAGAGAAGAAGTCGAGTCTAGATATGAAAATGGAACAGTTAGTTGATATGCATATGAATATGATGAAGTCACATGATAAGTTCGAGAATGAGACTAGGACGTCACTGAACAATCAAGTAGCTCAGCTTTGAAATTTGGAGGTCCAAATGGGCCAAATGGCTTTGTTATTGAACGAGAGGTAACACGAAAATCTACCTAGTACTTCTAAGGTCAACCCAAGGAGAGAAGGAAAGGAGCACTGCAAGGCTGCAACCCTTAGGAGTGGTAAGGACTCTGTAACGCCCGCCGAGGCCTAAGCAAAGAGGGATGAAACCCTACGGGAAGTGAGAAAAGCAGTGTCGAGGCTGTTAAAGATGTCGAAAAGAAGAAGCCGCCCGTACACACCGTAGAAAGTTGGAAGCCGAGAAGCCTATGTGGCGATGATAAGGTCAAGTATCCCATACCTGCAAAGATTGAGAAAGAACATATTGATACAAGCCATGTGTCTACGGATATCTTCAAAAGCTTCACATTAACATCCTATCACAAGCACTTGAGAAAATGCCTGATACGTGAAATTCATGAAGGACGCCTTGTCTAAGAAAAAGGAATTTGGGAGATTATGAGACCGTCGTCTCGGGTCGAAGAGGTAGCGGTTATATCAAGAAAGAAGTTTCCCCCTAAGTTGAAAGATCCAGGTAGCTTCACAATCCCATGTGCTATTGGGAACGCAGTATTTGAAAGAGCCTTGCGTGATCTAGGTGAGAGCATTAATCTTATGTCGTGGTTGATCTTTAAGAAACTGAAATTGGGAGAAGAGCGTCCGACAACAGTCACTTTGCAGTTAGCATATCGGTCACTAACTCATCCATGTGGGATCATAGAGGATGTGTTAGTCAAAGTGGACAAATTTATCTTCCCTACAAATTTCATCATTCTGGACATGCAAGAAGATAAAGAGGTCCTAATCATCCTTGGACGACCATTCTTAGCCATAGGAAAGGCGATGATTGATGTGCAAAAGGGTGAACTGAGGTTGAGAGTTTAAGAAGAGGAAGTGACATTTAATGTTTTCAATGCCATAAAGCATCCATATGATACCGAAAGTTGCTTCTGAGTGGATATGCTTGAGGCTATAGTGTCTAGCCAATTGGTTCCTTCAGAACCATTGGAGACTAGCCTGACTCATGATGACCCTTCCTTTTGTGAAGATGAGACAGTTCAGGAGTATGTAAACTGAATGGATTCTTTCGGCCCGAATAGAAGAAAGTACTTTGAATCTTTAGGAGCTAGCCTAAGTCGATTGACTCCCTCTATTGAGAAACCCCCTATTGTGGAAGAGAAGCAACTCCCCAATCATTTGAGATATGCTATCTTGAGGAGGACTCTACACTACCAGTTATCATCTCATCCTCCCTCTTTAACGTGGAGGAGGAGAAATTGTTAAAGATCCTTAAGGAGCATAAAGAGGCAATTGGATGGTCCCTAGCTGATATAAAGGGGATTGGGCCATCTATGTGTATGCACAGGATATTACTGGAGGAAGACAATAAGCCGATAGTTAGAGATGTTTAAATCCTTCAATGAAAGAGGTAGTATGGAAGGAGGTACTTAAATGGTTAGATGCGGGAGTGATATACCCTATCTTTGACAGTTCATGGGTAAGCCCTATTCAGGTGGTGCCCAAGAAAGGAGGGACTACGGTGGTACAATGAGAAATGAATTTGCTCCAACTGCAATGGGCTACAGGATGGAGGATTTGTATTGACTAACAAGACCGAACAAAGTGATTAGAAAGGGACCATTTCCCAACGCCATTTATTGGATCGATATTCTACAAGTAGCGGGGAATGAGTACTTCTGCTTTTTGGATGGATACTAGGGATACAATCAGATCACCATTGCTCCAGAAGATTAGGAGAAGACCACCTTCACGTGCCCTTATGGCACATTCGCTTTCCGGAGAATGCCATTTGGGTTGTGTAACGCGGGAACCTTTTAGAGATTTATTATGGCAATATTTTCGGACATGGTCGAAAAATCCATTGAAGTCTTCATGGATGATTTCTCAGTGATTGGATCTACATTTGATGACTACCTCCATAATCTGGCGTTGGTACTAAAAAGATGCATGGAAACCAATTTAGTTTTAAATTAGGAAAAGTGCCACTTTATGGTGAGAGAAAGCATAGTATTGGGGCATCGCGTATCTAAAGCAGAATCAGGTCGACCAGCCAAGATTGAGATCATGAGAAACTGCCCTCCCCAAATCAAGAAGGAGTATGGAGAGCTTTTTGGGCCACGCAGCTTTATAGACTAAGCCATCCAAGATTTCTCCAAAGTTTCAAAACCTTTGTCTAAATCTCTAATGCAAGGTGTCTGCTTGAAGTTCAATGAGCCATGCATGAATGCTTGGAAGTCATTAAAAGAAGTCAATTCTCGGCCCCTATAGTAGTCGCCCACGGAACCTTCCATTTGAACTTATGTGCGATGAAAGCGACTTTGCAGTTGGGGCCATTTTGGGCCAAAGAAAAGAAAAAGTCTTCTATGCCATCTATTATGCCAGTTGAAAGTTGAATGATGCACAACTCAATTATGCTACAACATAGAAAGAATTGTTAGTTGTTGTGTTTGCTTTTGACAAATTCAGACCTTATCTTATAGGAAACAAAGTTATTGTGTTCACAGATCATTTCGCAATCAAATACTTGATGACTAAGAAAGACGCGAAACCTAGACTTATTCACTGGGTGCTCCTATTGCAAGAATTTGATGTGGAGATTCGAGATAAGAAGGGTTATGAAAATATGGTAGCTGATCACTTGTCAAGACTGGAAACTCTAGAAACATTGCAGAAACATCATTTGCAGATTGATGACACGTTCCCAAATGAAAAGATTCTATCTTTGTCACATGATGAAACATTCCCATGGTTTACCGACATAGCCAATTATCTATCGGCCGGTATTATCTCCATGACCTACTCTATCAACAAAAGAAGAGATTCTTTGCGTATGAAGCACTATTTTGGAAGACCTAATCCTCTTTTAAACAAAGGTGCCGACCGATTATTCAAGGTGTAAATGAAAGTGAAGTGGGTGAGATACTGACGCATTGCCACTCTTTAGAGTGTGGGGGTCATTTCAATGGACAGAGAATAGTGGCCAAGGTATTGCAATCGGGTTTTTATTGGCCGTCTATATTCAAAGATGCACACTTATTGGCAAAGTCCTGTGATCGATGTCAAAGGACCGGGAACATTGGACGACGAAATGAAATGCCATTGACGAATATTCTAGAGGTAGAACTTTTTTATATTTAGGGCATTGACTTTATGGGTCCGTTTCCATCATCCTATGGGCACAAGTACATACTTTTGGCAATGGATTATGTGTCCAAGTGGGTGGAACCCATTCCAACCATTACTTGTGATGCCAAAGTGGTATTGTGTTTCATTAGGAGTAACATCTTTTCAAGGTTCGAATCCTGTGAAATGGTAAATCGGCTTAAGGCTCTATTTCAGAATAAGTCGCTTGCATTGCTCCCCGCCAAATATAAGAAGCATCGGTGATACCTGCATAGCACCCCAAAGTAATGGGCAAGTTGAGGTATCAAATAAGGGTATCAAGAAAATTTTGTGAGTTACGCTTATCATGGATAAAGAAAACTGGGTGAACAAAATTGATGATAACTTATGGGCATGTCCCCGTATCGAATCGTCTATGGTAAGGCCTGCCACCTACTTGTAGAACTAGAACACAAAGCATACTGGGCAACTAGAATGTTGAACATGAATTTTGAAATGGCCGGGAAAAAGAGGATGCTTCAGTTGAATGAGCTGGATGAACTTAGGCAGAATGCATATGACAGTTCAAGAATCTATAAGGAGAAGACCAAGGCGTGGCATGACAAGCACCTAATGCATAATGAGAGCCAAACAGACAACAAGTATTGCTATTCAATTCACTCGCTGAAATTGTTCATAGAAAACTCAGTCTTAGATGGTCTAGTCACAGATCATTCCAGCCTTCCTACATCAGAGCGTGCCGAGCTAATGCAAAACTTCGAGAACATCAAGGTGAATGGGCAATGAGTGAAGATTTATCTTGGCAACAATCTGAGAAGCATAAGTCCACCACAAGCAGCCAACATAGCCAATGCTCTGGATCGTTGAAATTTTTATTGGCCAAATTGTCTGTAATAAAACACCAAATAGGCACAATAGCCTGGGTCGAAAGCAACTAGACAAGAATAAAGCTGCTACTGAGTGTAACCTAAGCCATTAAATTATTGTGGTCATCAGTTTTTCTTGTTTTAAGTTTGTTAGGTTAAATTTGGCTTGTTTTAATTTTGATGCATTTGTGTTGCATGTTTCGAGGTTCCGAGGTTGCTGTATGAAGGGAGATAAAGATGACAAGCTTCAGGCTATTTTTGGGAGGAGTAGATTTGAATGCAGGGAGTTTTTCTATACTTATAAATTTTTTTGTAAAAATTTCTTGGATGTTAGGCCTGACCAACGCCGCGATCGCTGATCTCCAACGTCAGCGATTTGACCTAATCGGTCAGAACGCGATTCCAACATCGCAACGCGAAACATACTTCTCTCGCAATGTTGCAACTGGATTCCAACGCCACGACGCTGAAAATACACTCTCGGAACGCCGCGACGCTTGGAAAATCATGCCCTCTCAGAACGAGGGACTCGACGCTCAGCCCAACGCCACGACGCTACCTTGTTTTTGTGAACCGAGACGTTCATAATCTCACCTCCGTCAATTTGCAAACCCTAATGAGCTCTCGATGTTTTGCAGGTATTCTGGCCAAATCCCATCCAAGCTCTCCCAAAGCTCAGCCTAGACATCCTTAGCAACCTCCATAGCCCTAGGCCCATCCCAGCTCCGAAAAATCCAGTGTTCACTGTCATTTGGAGACCTTTCCTATGGTCCACTTTTTGTCTCTGTTTAGGTCTCGGTTCTGCTACACTCCCCTTTTTCTAGGTGGTTTGTGTCTAAGAAGGTCCTCTAGTGTTGGTTGGGGGTTCTAGACCCATTTTTCATGCATCAAGCTCCCCATCCCACTTTATGCCCACTATGTGTTTGTTAGTTGGCCTGAGTGAGTTTTAGGTGCTTCTCAGGGGTATTTTAAGAGAAGCAAACTCTTCAACAGGTGTGGTAGCCTACTAGAGTTCCTTTCGCTTTTAAGTTCATCCCACAGCGATCCCTAGCTCGTGCCTAATGTCGAGCAAAAAGTGAAAAATGAGCTCGAAGAGTAGCTAGGCTAATGAAGAACCCTCTCATGCCTACGATCACGATAAATTTGTCAATGAGGCACCAGAAGTTCGACCATCTGGCAAATCGCTCCTTCATTAAGAAGGTGATTCAACATCCCGCGATTTTTTCTTGAAACCATTGCTAGGGAAGGTGGTGCATTGTGCCAATCCTCGAGGCTACCGCCACGATGCACAGCGAGACTCTACACGCAACCTAGTAGCCTATGTGTTCCGTGGCTGTCCGAAATCAAGGTATTGGGCAGACTTCGCAGCGGGTCTATCAAACTCGTTATTACAACCTTAAGTCCGTTAACCCTGAGGCCTTTGATCGGCTTCACGAACACCCTAACTACCCGGAAGTCCTTAGGTTGCTCACAAATGGGCAGGGTGGGTGTAAATTAAACAATGAGGGGCACGTTGTGCACTTAAAGGACAAACACTTGGCCTATATACCTAAGGTGTGGCACCATTTTATCACCTCTTGTCTCATTTCACCACGAACGCCATGAGGTGACGCGAAACGGCATTGCCTAATTTTGCCATCATTCAGACATCTCGTTTGATGTCTGCTTAGTTATAGAGGATGCCATCCTCTATAACCGGATGCCAAATGAACCTCAACCTCTCATCTATGGCCAATGCAAGAACGCTAGGTGCCGGGTGAGGATAATGAGGACTAGATCCATCCCACAGTGCTATAGTAGTAAAAATGATTAGCCTGGGAGTTCCATCCAAGCGCTTATGACTCGGGTCATGAACCTTCGGATAAGGAGGAATCGACAGCATATCAGACCTTGTTTGGCATACGTGAGAAGACCCCGGGTGAGGCCGACCCCCCATCCACCTCCCATCCACCCCACCCATCCACCTCCCATCCGCCCCCTCCACCACCTCCCGCTGAGCCAGATGTCACTAGTCCTCCTACCCTCACGAACCAAAGTTCAGACCTCACTTCCAAAGTTTGATGGGCGCGATGGATGAGACCCAAGAGCATCGGGTCACCATGAGCCAAGACATGGATGCACTACAGGCCGACATGCACACAGTCCTCCACAACCAACATGTCATCCAGCAGTAGCTCGCCCAGCTTCTTGCCTTCCATGTGCCACCACCACCGTAGTGATCCCTGGGATCAACAAGGGAGTTCCCATTTCTTTTTATTATTTCCTTGCCAATGAGGGCATTGTCCAATTTTTTTTTTTTTTTTTTTTGGGGGGGGGTCGCTGTGGGTGGTCGGGTTGGCATCATTTACTTTCGTTTAGATATGTTTATGTTTATGTTCATTGTTTAGCTATGTTTAGGTTGATGTTTATGTTCGTACTTTCATAGCTTTCGTTTAGGTTTGTGTGTTAGGTTGTCTCAGTTTAATTTAATGTTTTAGGGTCGTGTTAGGTAGTATGTGGAGCGATGATCAAGCAATCAAGGATCTTTTTCGACTCCTCTAAATTGAACACAATGCACGAATAAAGAAAGGATCCTTAGGGTCAAGCATGCTCGGGAATTACTTGCTTGGATAGGTAGGGATGACATAGTGAGCCACCTCCTTGGTGTTTAAGAAACCAATTCCAAAGCAAATTTCACCACACACTCATAATGCAGGACCTGTGGTATGCCTAGGTTTTTAATCTCGGTTCACTAACGTTCAACGAGCCTCATGCTTCTAAACACCCTGTGCCATGGACAATCGTAGAAAAAGAGGATTATTATCAAGCCCAATATATATATATATATATATATAGAAGAAGATATATATATATATATATATATATATATATATATATATATATATATATATATATATATATATATATATATATATATAAAGAGAAAAAAAAAGTGTGAATAGAATAAGTGGGACCTTCTAGTCTGAATCCCTGGCATAGTCCAAGGGGCTCCAGTTTCCTAATGCCTGAGCCAACTCGGTCGAGCCATTGACTTTACTAAGCGCTACATGGGACAAAAAATAGAAGTTTCCCATAGCCTAGGGCCCTTAGGTTTGGTTGAGTGTTCGAGATGAAGTTCGAGGGGAACTGAATGCCTGGTGCCCTTAACCAACTGGTGGGGGGTCACTAACGAATCCCCTGCCACAGAACACTCCAACCAAAGCCACGGGCACCAGGAATTGCTCATGAGTAGGTAGGTTATATGAATAAAAGTCGTGCGTCTTATCCTTCGTAGTTAGATTCTCCAAATAGGTGTTGAATTCAAGTTTGGGGGTCCCAAAACCGAGTTATATGCTAGAGATCATACATCTAATGCACATAGACTTCCTGGGAAAGGCGATAGAAAACCTAGGAGCTAAGTCACTTGTCAACCGAACTGGATTCAACTGAATTTTTTCGAAAATCGAACAACCTTAAGGATCCTCTAAAATTAGAAACAAAGGGCAAGATCTATGAGTTCGGTTCATTTTGATCCTTCATCTTGGCAACATGTGCATCACCCTCGTGTCGTTAAGTTTAGTATGTTATTTTCTCTGTGTGTGGTTCAGAGTCCAGCCGCTGGGACAAGCAAGAAGCTGTTCGGTGATGAGCCCAAAACACCTAATACAAAACCCGTGGATTTAGCGAGATTCGGGATCAATTTCATATATATATGACCTTGTTTTGATTACTTTTCTAATATTTAGTTTTCTTAGGTTTTTGTAGGAGAAATACTGGAAAATGCTAGAAATGGAGCCTTGTAGGAGTCCTGGAGAAGAGTGGTGCAGAAATCAGCCCAACGTCGCGACGCCCCAATGTCGCAACGTTGCGGGAAAGACTTAACAAACCTTATCTCTTGGAGAAGCTATAAAAGGAACGATAACCAATTTTAGGTTCGTACCATTGGGAGAGCTAGGGTTTGAGAAACTGGAGTTTGGAACAAAGGAAAGAAGACTTGAAGGCCGATCTTAAAGAGAGAGAGACTTGAAGAACCTAGGAGATCGCCATTCCCTCGATCATTGAAGTTTTCTCTATTCTCATTATCATGTCTTGCTTTTCATTTGTATTGGAACAAAACATAATGAGGTTCTAATTTCGGGTTTTAGGGGTGTTGGTAGAGATTTGACATGAATACTATGTTAAAGTGTTAGCCTTTTATAATTCCATTATCTTATATATATTTTTTTTACCATTAACTCATGCTTGGATGAAATCAACATATTAATTTATTATCAATCTTGTTATGTGAGTGGTTCTTTATAAGATCTGAGAAGTGAATGAAGAATTAGACATAGGTGGGTTAACCTAATAAACTTGGTTGCATTATCAATGATTAGGAGGCTTAGGAGTTCTTTGCACTCTATGCACCTTTAATGCTTGGGATTGAGCCAAGGAGCAAGAAACCTAGTAATAAAGGGAGGTCAAATGACCTTGAGAAAGGCTTTAATTACATTAGATAAGAGTCGTGTAAAATCCGGGAAAAATTCAATTTTTCTAAAAAATGGTAAAACTGTAATTTTGGTTAAAAACCGGAAATTTTCTAGATCTCGGATGATGAAACGAACTTTTACCATTAATTTGTCCGCGGAAACTTAGTTATCTGGCGACTTCGCCATATTCCGAGATGTTAATTTCACATTTTTCGATAATTTGCGTTCCGTGACACATGGCATGACATGTGCACTTGCGGAAATGACTCATTGAGTCAAGTGTCAAGTGGAAGAAATAATGGAAAGATAAATGCTAAAAAAATCATAAGGAAAAGAAAATAATAATAATAATAATAATAATAATAAAAGAAAAAAAATCAAATAAAAAGGAGGAAAATGCCATTTTTGGCACAAGAACCGATAGGAGGGAGAGAAAGAGAGTGAAGAGAGAGAAAAAAAAATTTCTTGGCTTTTCTCTAAGATCTAGGGAAATCAGATCGTAGGTTTTCGTCGGAGTAAAAGGCAAAGTCGGTCCACGCATCGAGAGCTACGCGTGGGTACCAAAATCTTGGAGTTTTGTCAAACTCCATGAGGTAGGGAATTTTCCTACTTGTATTTTTTCTAGCCTAAAGGCCATTTAATGGCTTGAGATTTTCTTAGAGGCCGTGAGAGGCCGTATATTTTAGTCCCAAAATTTTTGGACTGAGTGTAGGAATTTTTAGAAATTTTCGGGACTGTTTTCAAACATCCGAGCCGACTTCGAGACCTGCTTTCTGACGCCTCAAAGTTGAATGGGACTGCTTTTGGACAGTCCTAATAGGATTAAACCTGCTGTGCGCTCAGACTAGGTTGAGGTTTGGTTTTGATCCCGAGACAGATGTTTTCGGGTTTTGTGGTATGTTTTGGTATCACAGTAATTCAGTGACTAACCGTGAAGGGACCAAGAGGTGCCCTGTTTTATATGGGTCTGAGATTTGAGCCATTTTGTTTGTTATTATTGTAAAATATTAAATAACATGTTGTTGTGTGTAAAAAAATCATGTTAATATGTGCTTGCGTGATGTATTAACATAGAAATGGTGATAAATGGAAATTCTATGTAGAAAATATAATTATCCGAAATTTATAAATGTTTCAAGCCCTAGGTAGTCGTATACCTATGCTATGACAGCTCGATATTAAATCTTAGGTAAACGACAATAAAGAGTCGGGGCGGGGGTATCCAATTTGTTTTCGATATTATCATTATAGTCGAAAGAGACGAGAATTAGGTATACAAATACTCTGTGGGATTAGTGGGCATGGGTGTAGAATACAACATTGTGTGCATTGATTGTTTTTGTGTTCTAATATGTTCCACGGGAGATGTATTGTGTTTCTGTGTGTTATAGTGTGAATTTCTCGGGACCTAAATTGCTAAGGGGGAAGAATGTAAAACCCGGGAAAAATTCAATTTTTATGAAAAAAAAAGGTAAAATGGTAATTTCGATTGAAAACAGGAAATTTTCTAGATCTCGGATGACGAAACGGACTTTACCGTTGAATTCATCTCGCGAAATCTAGTTACCCCGTCAAATTTCGTCATATTTCGAGATAAGCGAAATTTCACGTTTTTCGAGACATTGGGTGTCGGGTGACACATGGCATGACATGTGGTGCGCTTGTGGGAATGACTCACATTGAGTCGAGTGTCAAGTGGAAGAAATAACGGGAAAGATAAAACAAGAAAAAAATTATAATAAGGAAAATAAAATAATAATAATAATAATAATAATAATAATAATAAAAGTCAAATAAAAAGGAGGAAAATGCCATTTTTTGGCACAAGAACCGACGGGAGGGAGAGAAAGGGAGCGTGAAGAGAGAGAAATTTTTATTTTATTTTCTTCGCTTCTCTCTAAGATCTATGGAAATCGGATCGTAGGTCTTTATCGGAGCAAACAAAGTCAGTCGACACATCGAGAGCTACACGTGGGTACCAAAATCTTGGAGTTTCGTCAAACTCCATGAGGTAGAGAATTTTCCTACTTGTGTTATTTCTATCCTAAAGGCCATTTAATGGCTTGAGATTTTCTTATAGAGGTCATGAGAGGTCAGATATTTCAGTCACAAATTCTTGGATCGAGCGTAGGAACTTTTAGGAATTCCTTTGATCGATGTTGGACATCCGGTCGAATTTTTGAGACTATTTTCGGGTCAGCTTCAAGTTGAATTTTGGGATCAAGCCAAACAAATCCGACAGGATTTTCTAATTGTTTTCGAAAGCAAATTCAGGATCGGGCCGAGGTTTGGTTCTGATCCCGATACAAATGTCTTCTGCTTGCGGATATGTTTGCATCACAGCGAATTCTGACTAACCGCGAAAGGGACCAAGATGTGCCCCTGCTTTATGTGGGTATGAGATTCGGTCATTTCAGGTGTTATTGTTGTAAAATATTAAATAACATGTCGTTAGGTGGTAAAAAATCATGTTAATATGTGCTTGCGTGATGTATTAACATGAAAATGGTGATAAATGGAAATTAGATGTAGAAAATATAATTATCCGAGATTTATAAATGTTTTATGTAGCTCTTATTGTGCATGTAACATGACATAGCATGAAATGACATATTTGCATTTCATATGCACGGTCACATAGCGTTGAGTGGGGTGTGGGTGCATGGTACTGTTATTCACCATTCTTGGTGAATGTGGTGAGTTCGAATGGACCACGTCCAAATCGAGACTCACGGTTGTATAAACAATAATACAACATAAACCACGTATGTTTGGTGTAGTAAGACGGGTGATCTCTTGTGGTGAAAGACCCAAATTTATATGGTTTAGACATAAAATCGTCGGTGAAAGCCCGTAAAAAAATGTTGAATAGGTGTGTGGCGTTCTGAGGTGAGAACCCTGAAACTGCGGGCCCACAAAATGAATAAATAATACTAGATTTGATAAATGAAAATTCGAGGGTTGTTCATATCGGTTTAAGTCATCAAGTGAAGATCACGATCGTCACACTTGTCGCAGCGAGGGAGTCAATCGGGACTCTGTCAGGTGCTGAGGGAGTCTCATCTCATGCACAGACACGTAACATTTCCTGCTATAGGATTGCATTATTTATATGGAATATGGTTTGATGTTTTATGTACGCTATTTCATGTGCATTAGCGGGAGTGTTCTCAGAGGAGAATTTTCTATCGTATCAAGCCACTCTCACAGGGGACCCCTTTCAAGTATAGGGGGTGTACAAGGAGATGGCGCTCCGACGAGGCCGTGATTGTGAAGAAGGCCGACATGTGGCCTTGACAATAATTTTATAAAAAAGTATTTTATGTAAAAAGAATTGTAATTAAATTCTTTTGTACTATTGTATAAATAGTCAGGTATGTAAATATGGTAAGAGGGCTATGATCTGACTCTTATGGATTGTAATTAAGCGGTTTATTTCATATTTTAGATTTAAATGTGAATGAATGTGTCTTAAAGGGATGTATAATGGGGATATGGACAGATGGACCCTATGGGGTCAATACTACTTATGTTAAGATCCTGGATAGGTTATGATTATATTGTTATACAGGTTGTATGTTGGGTAGAGCTCCCCGAACAAAGGAGACTATACTCGATTTTTTTTAAAATATGGATCCCGATAAATGGGACACAACAATGTGGTATCGGGAAATACCCCTAAATCCACAGAATTCCGCAGCCCGTTGTCAACGGGAATCCCTGATTGGGTGTCACAAGTCGCCTTGGAGAACACTATATTAGAGTATGGAATGGAATCGCAACATTGCATAGTAGGATTGTCCAACAACACCAACACCCTAACCTCTTTGCAACTTTTGATCATTCTTACATCTGAGCACACAGTTACATTAGTAATAGTTTAACTGGCGGTTCCACTTAGCTATCACGACAAGTAGTTTGAATATTAAAGAAGTATTGTAATTTTGGTATTTAAAGATACTACGATTAAGGTTTTCCCCGTGGGATCGACATCCGCATTTCAGGTGGTTAATTTTATTACTTGACAAGCGTATACTTGTGCAGAATAGGCACTTTGCACGCCTTATTGCATATCCACAAAAACACAATCACGTAAACACCTATCATCTGGATGCACCAACTGGACGTGGCTATCGTCACAGGCGCTCATTCGGGGTCTGCCATTTTTTTTTTCTGACATTTTTTCATTATAAGAAGATTTCCTAATATGTTATGTTGGTGCCCTTAGTATGTTATGAGAGTACCAATGCAACAACTTATGCCAACCAATGACCGAACTGATTCATACCAATTGTCTGACTCATTACAAACCTAGGAATAGAATAAAAACTTAGTTTACATATTTGTATGGGGTTTTAAGGAAGCGTTTGTTATGGAGTACCAATTTGACTTCAATGATGTAATGTTATGGTGCACAACATGTTTCACTTGAAGGTCGCATGGAAGGGCTTAGCATTTGGTTGTCCAACAACATCGATCATGAGTTGATGACATACCTATGCTGATTATTCCCAAATGGTCCTCCAGAACTATGACTTAAGATTCAAGTAGTAGTCGATGGGTTAAAGCCGGTAGTCGGGTCGATGATATTAGTTTGTTTTTATTTTTAAGTGTTTTCATCTATTTGTAGGGATGTTTTGTTGACATGTTGAAGTCCAAACCTAATATATTTTGTGATTAAGAAAAAGTGTACTTGAAGCAAAATTGTGAATTTTCATTCATATCAAGTAAAGATTATAGTCAAACTTCATTCCATAAACACGATAATACAATTTCAAGCAATTTTCATTTATACAATTTGGTGAAGACATAACTACAATTATCCGATTACAATTACGTACATTAATGTTATGATGACCCAAACAATGAAACAGATGTGCATAACACTTGAACACTTCTCCATTTGTTTTTTGTCTTCATGTCCACAATTAATGGGAGTAAGGGAAGATAGTCCAGCAAAAAATCCATCAGGTCTCTTCCATATTAGTGGATATAACACCTATGATCGCATAGCTTCGTCTCTAAAAGTGTAGACTTTGTATAGTCTCCTTTTGTAGAATATCACCCTTCTTTGACATTCAATCCATAAATCACATACTCCATTTTTTCTGGCTAACAAATATAATATAATAGTTTATCATTTTCTATTGGGGTTTACTTGCAAGCATAACTACTACTTGTTAGGCATCCATAATATATCAAATAATAACCATAGTGTAAAGTATTATGGTAATAACCCTTGTATATTACGGCAGTATCACCTATTCCAAATAGGTGGCTAACCAATTGTCTGACTAATTACAACTATAAATATATAACATTTGTGTAATATAATTGTTTGTATGGGGTCTTTGCCATTTTTTATTCATTTTGCCCATTTTTCATTATAGTAGTACAAGGTAGTATCCACAGTATGTTATGATAATATTCCCAGTATGTTATGGTAGTACCAATGCAAACCTATGAATGCAATAAAAACTATGGGGTTTTAAGAATGTGTTTGTTATTGTACTACCGACTAATATACCATGCAATGTAATGTTATGGTAGTACCAATTTCACTTCAATGATGCTAATTCATTTTAACCAATGCTTTGACTCATTACAAGGAAAAAGTAGAATAAAAATGTAATGTACATAATATATGGGGGGTATTGACAATGTTTAATTATAGTAGTACCAGATAATATACCCAACACGTTATGGTAGTATCCCTAATATGTTATGGTGGTACCCATTTCAAAAAATAAGGAAGCTCGTCCAGTATACCAGATAACATGACATTGACACATTAAAACATAAATCTCGTGAGAAAGCTATATTCTTTCCCATAGAAATCTTGGGATGGGTGTTCCAATGAGGAAGATGTGTTTTCATGAAGAAGAAGATGTTAAGATTTTGGAAAAAAAGGAAGAAGAAGATGTTAGAGTTTTGGAATTGCCTTCCTTGCAGATTCTTCAAAGTGGCAAATGGGACTTGTAATGGCGTTGTGATCCAAGGAGAAAGAAAAAGAAGATCTATTTCATAAGATGCTAGGATTTTGGGGATTAGCTTATATGCAAATAGTTCAAGGAAAGCGACGGGACGAGAGGGAAAATAAGAAAATGTGGCTGGATATCATGAACGATTCAAGAAGGAAGAAGACGAAAATATTCTATGCTCTTCAAAGAAGAATAAGGACAACCAAAGTGTAGATCATATTTAGGGTATTTTTGAATTTTTTTTTGTAAGTACCTGGTCCAAATTATTTTTTCTGAAAGTATACTCATGTAAAAAGAGAATCTTGTTTTCAATTTTTTTAATATTTTGACACAAACACAAGTTTCCCGAAATGATTCTAAAAACCCTAATAAATGCTTCCATTTTCCCAAGAATAAATAACCACGGTTGGTGAATGACAGGCAAACTTTGACCCGGAAGGAGCCCCCCCAAAAAATAAAAAATCATAAATAAAAAGGACAAATTTTCAGAAAATTCAAAGCTAGGTAACGTGGTTGCAATTTCTGAATCAGTGTAGGCATAAAACTTTAATATAGTAATACCAAACAAAAAGTCAAGACTCAACTACCTTATAACAATATAAATAGTGAAAATTAAATGTAGAACACAGCGTGTCTACACTTAATTTTCACATTGAAATACCCATGTTTTTATATTTGAACAATGTTAAAACAATTAAAATAGGATTGTTTTTGGAAAATTAGGATTAAAAAAATGGGATTATAATCGGGAAATTAATTTATCAAGCAGTATGTTTGAACTGGCCATAATCATAAGTATCAATCCAATTAGGTTAAAAAAGAAAATGTTTGAGCCCTTGTTGTTATGTTTAATTATAAACACACCGCTAACCCAAGCAGTTGCTTTCTGTGAAATTATCACCAAATCTCAAGGGAATACATCAAACAAGCACACATAAAGAAATGCTCCTATTATTACCATACTATTTCTGCTAGCTAGTTTCTTGAAATATTTAGTTAAAAATATTAAATAACCTTAAATGTTTGAGCCACTTGTTATTCTAATTATAAACGCACTGCCATCAAGAAGCAGCCTAGAAATTATCACCAAATCTCTAAGGAATACATCAAACAATACACATAAGAAACGTCTTCATTATTACTATACCATATTTCTGCTAACTAGTTTATTGAAATATTTAGTTAAAAAACATTAAAAAAATCTTAAATTTGTAAGTCTAACATTTTTTATGTTTTTTTTTCTTGAAAAAGAATTAATTTTAAATAAAAATACCTTTCTTCATTTTATTTATTTACATTATCTCTTAAAATAAGAGATTATTTTTACAAGAAAATAATAAAAGATATTTATGTCAAAAACAGGCAAAAAAAAAAAAAATGGATGGAGGGTAAAAAAAATAAAAATGGTTGGAAGGTCAAATTTCCAAATTTAAGTTTTGAAAACATCTTTTGAACAAATCACCCAGGTTTCTTCCCATCACTTTCAAAGGGCCACGCATAACCCTGATTCAAGCTTTCATTTTTGACTTCCCAAAAAAAAATTTCCTCCACTTTCTCATCACCTCCCTTTTCTTCCATAATTGGACAAGAAACTCCAAATGGTTGTATAAAAAAATTGGCCCATCCAGAGGTTCTGCACCATACCTACTCTACATGGATCTTGACTTTTTCATAATTGGTTTATCATTGATCCTCAGTGGGAATCCATAATCCTAGAGTTGAAACTCTATAGGGTAAGGTTTATATTTTAAAGGTTTAATACAGCCTGTTGGCTTTATTAATCTAACATTTCATTGTGTTCAATGATTCAAATCATCACTATATAAAGAGGTTCTCCTCATTTGCCTTACATAAGTCACAAACTCCAACTACTTCTTAGCTTTTAAGAAGTTGTTTAGAGGATTGGAGAGTTTGGGTTGCCAGAGATGGAAGTCCCAGACACCCATGTGGCCCTGGCAAAGGTGGTCACATGGCACACACATTATGAAATGGGTTTCCCTTCAGGCCTTATAGCTACCGGTGCATCTGCCTATGAGCCCTATATTTATTCTTCACCCCCGCCTCCAAAGCAAGTGGAGCATCCGACGTATTACTATAAATCGCCGCCACCACCGAAGCATTCTCCTCCACCACCATACTATTACAAGTCTCCGCCACCACCACCGAAGCATGTGGAGCATCTGCCGTACTACTACAAGTCACCACCACCACCGAAGCAATCTCCTCCACCACCACCGAAGCATGTGGAGCATCCGCCCTACTACTACAAGTCACCACCACCACCGAAGCATTCTCCTCCACCACCTTACTATTATAAGTCTCTCCGCCACCGCCGAGCATGTGGAGCATCCGCCATGCTACTACAAGTCACCCCACCACCACGAGCATTCTCCTCCGCACCTTATTACCACAAGTCATACCACCACCAAAGCATGTTGAGCATCCACCCATACTACTATAAGTCCCCACACCACTAAACATTCTCCTCCTCCACCATACTATTACAAGTCTCCACCACCACCACCAAAGAAAGTAGAGCATCCACCCTATTATTATAAGTCACCACCACCCCCTAAGCATTCTCCTCCACCACCTTATTACTACAAATCACCACCACCACCACCACCAAAACATGTTGAACATCCTCCATACTACTACAAGTCACCACCGCCCCCAAAACATTCTCCACCTCCACCTTACTATTATAAATCTCACACCACAAAGTATATTGAACATCACATACTATTACAATTCTTACCACACTCCAAGCATTCACCTCCACCCTTACTACTACAAGTCCTGCCACCACCACCACCAAGCATGTTGGACATCCTCCATACTACTATAAGTCACCACCACCTCCAAAGCATTCTCCTCCACCACCTTATCTCTATAAGTCACCACCACCACCAAAGCATATAGAACATCCACCTTATTATTACAAATCACCGCCTCCACCATCACCATCACCACCTCCCCCGTATGTCTATAAGTCTCCACCACCACCATCCCCATCTCCTCCACCTCCATACGTTTACAAGTCTCCCCTCCGCCGCATCACCCCGTCTCCTTATGTATACAAGTCTCCTCCGCATCGCCATCTCCCCCACCTCCATATGTTTACAAGTCTCCCCCTCCACCTTCACCATCTCCCCCACCTCCATATGTCTACAAGTCCCCACCTCCACCATCCCCATCTCCTCCACCTCCATACATTTACAAATCTCCCCCTCCACCTTCACCATCTCCTCCACCTCCATATGTTTACAAGTCTCCTCCTCCACCTTCACCATCACCCCCACCTCCATATGTCTACAAGTCTCCACCTCCACCATCTCCATCTCCTCCACCTCCATATGTTTACAAGTCTCCTCCTCCACCATCACCATCACCACCTCCCCCATATGTCTACAAGTCCCCACCTCCACCATCACCATCTCCTCCACCTCCATATGTTTACAAGTCTCCTCCACCCCCAACTCACAAGCAACATCCCCATCCTCATATTTTCTAAATCCTCCTTCACCCTCCTGACACCTACAACCTACCACAAGATTCCCACCCCACCACCCAAAAACACTACTAAGCTCCAATTTGCCGCTTGAATGAATCCGTTTGAAGTGTGTGCAAGAATAACTAGCTTCCTTTGGAGCTGTGATTGAGGACATTTTTAGCATTAATTGTTTTCATTCTTGGAAAAAAGTATTCGTGAATAAATGAAGAGCTGAAAAACGAAGACCTTTTGGTTAACTCATCTGTATGAAGCATTCATTGTATTATTTCTTATAAGCAATAAACGTTTGGAATTCAATTCTATCATCAATCCTCCGCTCCAAATTAAGTACCATATGATCATTTTTATTTTTATTTTTTCATGGAATTGGGTATGGTAATTCAGACACATTCAAGGCAAAAGCCATTGAGTAACACAATCTCCAGTGTGATTCCAATAGGGAATTTGTATTATTCTCAAAGGAACAATATTTGTTCTTTTTCCTTCCATAAAGGAAAATGGAGCTAGCTCAGACTAGCTCTAGTCGTCCAATATTATTATCAACACCAAAAAATGATGATCATTAGGAGCAGAGCCTGTTTGTTTACTCAAGGCATTCATTTGAAAGATCTGTCAATGGAAGAAGCATATATACGAATACGACAGGCTCAAGAAGTATGATAGAAGACAAGACTTCTTGACTGTGCTGCCTCTCTCTCTCTTCCGGATTTCCAGAAGAATTGTTTTATGTAATCACACATAAGGAACTGCACCACTATCTAAACCCCATTGATCAAGACCAAGGTGTTGGATTTGTGTAGCCATATTCAATTTGACTTGCAAAGTTTTTCCATGCAACATGTTTGGTTTTTCAGAGATTTTAGTGAAGGGATCAGATTAATAGGTCTTATTCCATGACCCATTATTGATATTATTAGGGTATGAGCTTCTTCCCGTTCTTGAATTCTATAAATATATGATGTACTTTTCAGTATGGTAATTCTAGGTTATTGTGTGACATTTTAGAATTTTATAGTTTTTTCCTAAAAATCTAAATACACATTTTGCCTGTATTAGATATTGGATTCTAATCTCCTTTTTGTATAGTTTTTAGGGTTTCTATGTAAATATCTGTATTCCTTATTTTCCTCACTCTACTTTTCTTTTTATTCTTGTTTTCCCTTAACATAAGTAATTAGACTGCCATTTAATTGATACTTCTGTTGCCCCATTCAGGTAGCTCAACAGCAAACACGATCAAATAGATTAAAATGGTTGATAGCAATATGACAACCTTTTCCTGTATCGGCTCATCCAAGGACGATACTTAAAATATTGAAGAGAGCTTTAAGTCTTCTAGAGAATGAACCAATCTAATCATGTTGAGAGATTTCCAAAGATATCAAAATTAATTATTTTCTGATGACATATATATCAACGCTGGCACCATGTGTATGATGGACTTTCTTGAAATAAGGCTATCTGTTTTAATCAACTTGCAATGCTTAATTATTGTTTAGTTGATAAAGATAGTTGATTCCAAACACACCCATTCCAAAGAAAGAAAGTGATGAGACATAAACCAAAACCCTCAATATTAATATAGCTGTTTCCCATTTCTTCTTCTTCAAAAAAAAAAAAAAAAACTTAAAGCCATGTTTGAATTGGAATAATTAATATCACATTTTCTCGTCACCTTTATATTTTCCAGCATTAATCTGCGAGAAACTTCAAACATGTACTGGTCAGAATGGGCCCTCTCCAGCAGTACGGGCGTTATGCCTGCTCTCTGTCTTGACAGTGGCCAATTATAAATATAAATGAATATGGAATTCTAAGTGGGAACTCACAATCTTAGAGTGGAAATATTTGGTATGAGATTTGAATTTATATTATAAAGTTTAAATGTGGGCTGCTACTTTCGTTAAACAAACATGCATTAACTACTTCATATCACTAAATTTCCTCTAAATAAAATACAAAAATTGACACTAATCACCTCCTATAAGATATCACCAATGAAGTTAATTTTTATTTTTATAAATAATTTATTTTGATGAGTAGCTTATGTGAGTGGGGCGGATATAGCTAATGCCCGGGCGTTGGGGGCATATTCCTCCAAAAAAATTTCTCTTGTAGCCAGGTGGACTCGAACCTGTTTGGACTTTGAACATCAGATCCCTTGAGTGTCAAGTTGTAGGGGCCTTGATCGTCAGATTCCCTGAGCTTAACAGTGTAATGTGAACCCCGATTATATGACTTTTTGGGTATCAGCGGTGCGGTGTAAACCTATAAAAAGAGGCGGTTCGATGACAGTGGGCGGACCACCTCTCTGATGATTAAGTTAGCAAAAATATGGAGAGGGAGAAGAGAATAGGCACAGTTGGAATTGTTTATCTTCCTCTCGTGGGGGACCTTCCTGATTTATAGACAATGGTTTGCAGATCCTCTATCTCAAGGAGAGATACTCTATTTTAGGGATATATATGTTTTTCTTTATCGAGAGACTAATTCTTCCTTATCGAGATTATCCTTCCCACATATACAGGATTATCTCTCTTTAAAGATGCAGAGGATTCGAAAATTTGGAAAATTTACGTTGATAATATTGCTTTCACGGATTTTCCTCTTCTGGGGTAACCCCATTCATAACAAACTTCCCATATGTGGTAAAGATAGCGGTGGCGGACTTGAAATCTAGGCGGACGCCTGGCAGCCTTGAAGGGTTTGACCTTTCTTTCTTAAGCAGCCTCTTTAGACTCTCCCTTCTAGGAAGTGTCCGCCTGGCTTTGGTGGGGTGAGTGGAATTGGGTCGTTTCTTAACACAGGCCAAACGGGCCTTGGGCCCATTGAGTAGAGGATCTTAAAGATCATGGTACTCACAATGCCCCCATTTTCCTCCGACTGGAGTTTTTGAGCTGTTTTAGTCGGGGGGAAATATTGTTGTTTTCAAACGGTGGATGTTTAGAGTCGAAAGGTTTGGGATAAATAATTAGCACATTAAATGCGTTTGGGGGCGACCAAAGATGAGGTGTCCTCCCTCCCATTCCCCCTACCTCGAGGTAGGCGGGAACCAGAGGAAGTCATGGAGGAAGAGTATCGGACTCAGAGTGATCTTTGCCTATAGATCACGGGTGTTGTGTGTTCAAACACAGCATTTGTGAAACTATCAAGTCCCGAGGTATGCCAGCTCATTGACCAGTTACCTCCTGAGTTTATGAACCATTTGCCCAGTATCCGGCTCACGAGGCCACAGTGATTAGGCGACTCGAGGCAAACGCCTAAGGAACCCATGGGTTACTCTTGTAGGACAGGCTTGAGACTAGCCCTATTTTTCCGTTCTTATTTTGTAATTTTTTTTTTGTAAAGGGGCCTTGTCCGACCACCATCATTTGTGTGCTCTTTGGACGTTATTAGCGCTTTAATGAAATACGCATTTTGTGTCTACTTCGACTATTGTGTAATTTTATTTCTCATCCACGACCATTGATGCTCTTATAATTTCCTAGTTTACTTAAGCTGTGAAGTTCCTTTCATTGTACAGCCTTTTCCGCCAATTGCAGGTTAGGATGGTCACTTTAGGACCTGACGTTAAGTTAGAATTTGGTAGGGTTAAGCCCTTGTGCCAGTGACGAGGCACCATCTTTGGGCCTTAGTTTGTAATAGCAGGCCAAGGACCATCGTAGGACTTGGTCATGTACTCGCAGGCTGGAGGCCTTGTCTGGTTTCTCTTTTTGGAAGTGTTAGCAGGCTTAGGCCGCGGTCCCGGTCTTTTAGGAAGTGCAGCGGAGGGAGGCAGGCGCACCCCCGGTTTAGAATGGTAGTTGGACTTGGACCGCTGCGCATCGTGGGTCAGGCGGGCCTTGAGTCAAATGGGCCTTGGGCCTATGGAGTAGTGGGTTTAAAAACCATGGTACTCACAATGATAATGTCTTCTAAACCTCGAGTATGGAAAGCTGGAAGGATTGGAAAATTATTAACTTATGGCGCGTCAGAAAATTGAGAGGGTAATTGGTCACAAAAGTGCGTAATTAGCACATGTGTCCCAAGGCGTGTACGTGTTTGTATGGTTTCTATTAGCATTTAGTGTCTATTGACGTTTCACTATGTAGAGATTAGACCGGTGCCTATTTTGTAGTCCTTTTCCTGTTCTGCGATTTCTTTTCCTCTATTCTTGTGGAGGCTGCGAGAGTTAGGGAGTCGCTGGAGGAAGACTACCGGAAGATTCTGGGTGTCTTTCACCTATGGCTATGGGTGTTGTCATTAAACCACGATATTTGTGGAACCAGCGGAGGTTCAGGTTGTATCTTGACTCTCGAGATTTTCTTTCTCGAAATTAACACGAGCCTTAGGTTCCCCATGTCTAAATCCCTCTGAGGCGTAACCTGTAAAGGTGCATCGTAAAGTTAAGCTGAAGGAAACTGAAGAAGTGCCTATCGGGGGATTTAAATGGTTATCTTAAGATTCCATTTTTTTTTCTTCCCTCTCTCCTGCTTTTCATGGTTTGTTCATTATAGGTAAGCCAGTTTATCATCATTATGAAACTTCAAAGGAATTGCCGTGGCGTATTTTATGAATCATAACTTTTATGGCAGGGCCTAATGTGGCGGCTTGGACATATATCGTCATTGCATTCAGACACCAGTACCCAGGCGTATTTGCCAGATCTCTTTTGAGAAATCTTTGTGCAGGGTATTTGGCTGGGATCGTTTTCTAGAGACACGGGTTAAATTTATATCTCAGGGTGGTACTTTTATCTTGTTTCCTGGCGTATGTGGCGACTAGGCCATGTTTGTAGCAGACGCATACCAGGTTAGGCCACACATGGTCTTTTGATGATTTTACAGACTCAGAGCTGATATACGGTCTTTTAGAGTATTAATGGCCTTAGAGTGAATTTAATAAGGTCTTTTAAGAAAGTGCCAATGGTTGGAACACATATGGTCTTTTGAAGGTGCCAGCAGCTGAGTCTCACAATCTAGTCTTGCAAGTGCAGTGAGAAATTCTGGGCGCGATCTGGTGTTGCTGAGGAGTGCTATTAAGCTAAGAGTCACATCACGGTCTTTTAAAAGTGCCGGCGGGCTTAGAGCCACGATCACAGTCTTTTAAGTGCATTGTGGGCCTTAAAGCCCGCAGTCACAGTCTTTTGAGGTGTCGTGGGCTAAGAGCCGTAGTTTGTCTTATGAAGTGTAATTTGGATGAAAAGCCGTGTCTTTTGAGTGCCACGGGGTTGAGCGATACGATGTTTTCAGTGACCAGTGAGCCATAGTCCTGATCTTTTGAGGAAGGCGATTGCAAAATTTGAGGAAATATTTTAAAAGTCTTTATTGATAGTAACTTAATACTTTCAAGGAAATTTTACTAATAATACCTCTTTAGATGCATGGCGTTCCACATTACGGGTTGAGTCAATCTAACTTGCATTAGCATACGATCGGTGCCTGCAGCGGACTTACCATATACCATTCCTAGTTTGGTTGGAACTTCGTCTGCCTCTAAATTAGCGTGTTTTCAAAGACTCTTTTGGAACCGGGTCTGTCTTGGAATGTACAGTTTTACCCATGTTATCTGAGTTTGTCAATCTTTATTAGTATGGCCTTTATGCTGCAGCGACTTCACGGAGCTCGTATGTCATATCTAGGTCTTTAATGCCGAACTTGGCATTGGCACTCTTCACGAAATCAGTTCAAAGTGTAAAAGCCCAATTTCTATAGGGATTATAGTTTCCATCCGCCGTAAAGCTGAATGGCGACATCGATTGGTTTCCGGTTGAGTAGGTGCGCGAAGCCGCCGAACTCACTTGTGCTTCTCCACCGTTTACGCACTTTGGTAGTCTGACGTTTTCGATTTGTGAGAGTGCAGTGACGCAGTGGTCACCGCTGGCGCGCTGCCACGTAGCTCTGTGGGTTGAATACAGAGTTCATGTATCTTCGACATTCCAAAATTCACCACATGCCTGCACATCAGAGTTATGACGCATGTAGAATCAACTGTGTATGGTGATGACGATGGGCGATGTTATTCATAAAATTGGATGAGCATCTTTATCTTTTACAGGCTTGACTTACTGCAGTTTTAAATGATGCATTGCAAACAGTAGCTTCTTTTTAATGACCAGGCGGTAGGTAGTGGTGGCCATATTAATAATTGCCTTTCGGAAAGAATTTCAGGCTCGTTATAGTTGCTCCGAGGTTATTGAGCACTCTTGAGAAATGGGGCTTTCCATTGTGACAATCACACTTCCTGACGTAGGTGGTTGCATCGACCCTCATAGTTGGCCAATAATAGCCTTGGGTGTGGGCCCTAAGCGCTAAAGTTTTGCCGCTTGGATGGTTTCCGCGTATTCCTTCGTGGAGCTCCACCAATGCATACTACCCCTGTTGGGTGGTGAGGCATTTAAGATACGGGCTTTCTAGAGACCGTTTACACAACTACCCGTTCATAAGGGAGAATCAAGCCGCCTTAGCAATCTTGTGAAGTGACCCTATGCAGGAGTTCTCCGAGCTCGAATGTAATTTATTAGGTCATCGAGAGGGGATATGCTTTTCTATCTACGTTTACCCGATTTAGCAGCAATTAGCGGCTCGGGAGAAGCAACTATTTCTTTGATTGGTAGGGATACGATACTTCATTGCTAAGGCATCTGCCCTTGTCATTTGAACCCCTTAGGATATGCTCAAGCTTCAGGCGAGCTCTTCGGTCGGGCTTAATTAGGTATACATGTACTTGGTCATCGCGGCTAGTCCGCGTCTCATATTCATTTACCTATCCTACCACCAGTTAGGAGTCACTTTGTATGATGATCTTTTCTGAGGATATGGAAGTTGGGAGTCTATACTAGCTAGGATTACTTCATATCTTTGCCTCATTATTGGACGTAGGAAGTCTAACCGTATAAACACTCTATCATCTCCCCCAGTTAGGGCTTCAAATTCCTGACTAACAGGCTCACATTTTTGTAGGCATCATCCACATTCGGGATCCACCGGTCGGCGTGCTTGGGTTACGCATCACAGTAGGATCTATGCTAAAATTATGCTAATACTCTGTCTCTTGCTATTGCCAAGCGGGGTTTTATCTTTGGATGTCGAACTTCGCTTAGCTCGATAGCCTCATTCAGGCAGCCGTCCTTCACGACAAGTCGGGTTTATGTAGTGCTTCACAAGGAAGATTAATTGACCACGATGATAAGGTGTGCTTGGAAGTAAGGCGAATTTTGGCTACCATGGAGAGCCAACACCGCTTGCACTGGGAGGCGGGTATACCAAGTTTATGGTGGGATTTGCTTACAAAGAGATACGGTCTACATTCAGTTTTCATCTTCTTGACGAAGAGTGGCACTTACGAACATTTGAAAATGCTAGGTAAAGATAGAAAGTATCATCCGCTTTGGGGCTAGCCAAAACCGGCGGTTCGATGAGATATTGATTGATTTCCATGAAAGCCTAATCACATTCCTCATTCCATCCGATTAGTTTAGCTCCCTTTAGAGTGGTGAAAACAACTTTAATCAGTGCGTAAGCGAGATATAGGCATTGAGAGCCACTAGTCGGTCGGTCAGTTACTTTGCACTCATTTTCTAGACGTAGGAGTTTGAGATTCTATAATAGATCATTTGAATAAGTTGGCCTCTATCCCTCTCGTTACCATAAAAACCAAAACTTACTCGGCGATTAGAACACACATTTTAGGGGATTGAGTTTCATGCCTTACGTGTATAGTAGCTCAAAGGTTTCTTCAAGGTGTTTCGTGTGATCGGGACGTTCTTTGGATTTGACAAGCATATCATCGATGTAGACTTCCATGGTCTTGCCCATTAGTGGTCAAAATATCTGCGTCACCCGACCTACAATAGGTTGATCAGGCATTACTGCGATCCAAAGGCATTACAATGGCTATATGGCACATGCGGTGTGTGAAGGTCATTTCTCTATCGGTAGGTGCATGGGAATCTAATTAGTACCTAGGCATCGGAGATAGCGACATCCGATGCCGAACTATACGCGATAGGGGAAGCTATTTTCGACCTGCATCGTTTAGGAGTCAGTGTGGTGTTGACAAAATATGGGCAAATTTACGCACTATTACAAGAAACTATTACCTAATCACAAACAGCACAAACATTAAGACCATAGAGTTATATATTCAAATTTATGAAACATTACTAGAAACTATAAATTAATCCGGCGTGGCATGGCTTTGTTGTGGAATTTTTCTTTATAGATTTGCGGCGATATAGTCGATCTTAAAAACTGCAAGTACGCAGTCGTACAAGTAATAAAGTGGACCTATATGTCCGAGATATCGTTCCCACATAGATTGAAAGAATTTAAACTTGACTACCCATTTCTCAAGTTTCTACACTATTTGAGCGTCCGAGTTTAGAGAAAATTTAGTAACCTAATAAGAATTTTAATATCTGGAATCCTAAAAATAAAAGAAAAAATTAAATCCTAAATATAAACTGGACTGAACCGAGTTATTACGAGTAGACAACTGGGGATTTCCTTTGCTGTAAATGTCAATTCTTGCATCATAATCTAATTCTTTTTTCTCCTAAGTTGGAATCTAAATTTGTGAAGAGGCAAGGGAGTATAGTTTGGATTCCTCCTCTAACCATACTTTTCATTGAGTAGAGGTTCATGTTCATTTCTGAATCATGATTCTAATCAATTACTTATGAATTAAATTTCTCTATAAGATACAGGTATTTTTCTTTCGATACTTCATACTCATTTCTCTTATGACTCTTGATTTCTTGCATCCCAAGTTGAGCAATTGCTAATTCCTACAAAATGAATGATGTCTCATCCTTAAGATCTACAAGAGTTTTCTCTTTCCTTGATTAGATCTCATTAGCATGGGATCAAGGAATCATTTCTCGGACGAGAGATCTACAATTGATTAAATTGATATATCACTCAACCCTTCTCTCAAGCCATGGCCAGGTGAGGATTTATCTAAGTAACCTTTACCAAAGCTCATTAATTCTTCAATATTAATTAGCATACCCTAAGTAACTAATCATGCTCTAAAGAATCTCCATCTCATGTGTCACTCGGAGGGCCTCCTGAATCGGGCAGGATAATGATCCTTTCATGAGTATTAACTACTAGATTAGGAACAATTAATTCACAACATCACCATCAAATAAATTTAAAACCCTCAACTCAGGAAATTTTCTTCTCATTGTGCAGAAAAGACCATAACTAACATCATATCTATCCGAAGCGCCAAGTTGTATTTCTGAAAATGGATTCTGTTATACAACTGAAATCTTGTCGAGAAAATTCCATTATACTTCTGAAATCAACTAAAGAAATGAGTTCCAAATTTTGTATACGATTCATTGAATTCAAATAGTAATCGTAAATGAATTTCGAGTTTAAATTCAACTTCAAAACTTAAAGGCAAATTTACTTTTTCGGATCTAGTAAAAATTAAATGATCTACTCTAAATCTAATCTCTGAAAGAAAAGAAAAATAAAAAAAAGAAAAGAAAAGAAAAAAAATATAAAACAAAGAGTCCTCGGCTCAGAAGTGCTCTTGTTCGTCCGATGCGATTATTTGCTGCGCTTCTATGATCGTTTCTATTTATAGAGCCATAAAGTTAGATTAAGATTAAGGGCTATGTGTGTGAATCCTAAAATTATAGCCTAGATTTGCCTTCTCTGTCGTGATCTAGAAGTTGTGTCGTGACAAAGTTTTTGTCTTTATTTGTAGGTATCACGTTAAATGCAGCATCGCGACTTGAAGATCTTAATGCTCCTTCTTACTTGATTGCGACAACATATTTTTGTTCGGCAGTCTTCTTTCTTCCGGTGCATTAACTCATCACGACCAGGAGTTTCGCTATCGAGACAATATTTTGGCGTTTCTCAGCGGTTATGTAGCGACGATAATCATGTCACAGCCCGCAGTTTCGGTCGACACGCAGGGTGGTGTCGACCCAAGTTTTCATGTCGCGAAAACATCTACGTGGGTTATGTTGCAACAGCATCTTACCATAGTATCTGCATTTACTGTCACTTCGACTGAAAGTTTGTCTCAATAGAGGCTTGTTGCTATTGAGCTTGACTTCTTATTGCAGCTTTGTTATGATGTTGTGACATGACTTCTTGGTGTTAATAATGTTGCTTCGACCCGGTTTCATGTGCGGCAGGCTCTTACGTGTTTAGCTTACTCGTTAATATCGCCAACTGGATTTGTTATGTTGCGACAAAACTTCTTTGCATTAATGTTAGAGCACTTTGTCTCAGCATATAAAAATTGATCCTGGCTTTCGTTTCTCATTGTTATTTACGTATTGCGACATTAAGATCCATGTCACGACATAGATTTATCTCCTCAGCTTGAAGTATGTTGCAACATTGGGTTCCTTTGTTGCTACCAGGCTAGTTCAACAAGTAAGCGTCACTAGTCAAGACATAAATTTTCTTATTGCGATGAACTTGCTTTGATTGCTCTTGCATCTCGACGGCTCCTCCATGTTGCAAGAGTCAGTGTCGCGATATAGTAGATTATGCCACGATATAGATTCTGTGTTCTGATATTTCATTATGTCACAACATAAATGCGATCTTTATCTCGGTAGCCTTCATTTCTATCCGCGACATGTTGTCTTTTGATACGACATAAGCTCATCCTACCAATTTTAGATCTTGTGTTGCTACAAAAATATTATTCTGACAAGTTCTCTAGTGCCTTCTTAGGCGTTTATCAAAACACACGAACTTCTGTTACCTTGATTTTCTACGTTGTTGTTTTCTCTTCATTCTTACTTTGAAATCTCATTTTAATTATACCAAAACAAGTTTGTAAATATTTCATAATTTAGCGTTAAGCAGCTCTGAAAATACTAAAAACAAGCCAGAAAAATGGATTAAAAATAGATGAGTTTAAAGACTCATCGATGATACACACATACTCCACTTCACGCCCTTCTTTGGGCTACCACCCATTGTAAGCGTTTGAGGTATTTTGCACTCACGATGAAACCCTCTCTCGGAAGATTGTACCTCTATTTGAATAATTTGATGGTGATTGGTGGGGCATCGCTGTCTCATTGGCTTGATTGAGGGATAATATTTGGATTTGAGAGGCCCGACTGTCGGGTGATTAGATCATCTCCTGAGTGATTCAGTGAACACGTCTATGTTTCTTAACAATGCGCGTTGTAAGGCATCTTCTTCGTTGGATGACGGAGGCGACGTATGTGAACTTCTGTAGTTATTCATATTTGATAGATGAGTTGGGAAGATCTTTATGTATTTGTGTTATTCATTAAGTTGATCATCATTTATATTTGATCAGTAATATTGATGTGAAGTATATGTGAGTGCTGTCAGTGTTCATATTGATGAGTGATATATGGTATATGTATATGTAAATGTATATAGACGACAAGGGACAGCGAGGTTGAGTTGAAGTATTCTTCAGAGAACATGACGATGTTATTGTAGATCTGATTATCATAATATAGATGAGTAGATGTTCGATGTATTGAATTGGAAGAGATGATATAGTAGTTTATATCTTATGATGACTAACTATCTTTGTTGGGTGTATCATTGTATTGCCGCCGTGTTTGTTCTGTTGTTGCACATGTTCTTCATGCATTACCGTATGTTACTGCCGTTATATCAAAGTTCTTGTGTTGCGTCAGTTGGTTCATATCAGTAGATCAGTTGATCAGATCAGTAGATGACGTTGATAAATGTAACATATTATAGATGTAAGTGTAAAATCATTTATAGTGATCATTGATATTTATTTATGATGTATTCATTTATATCATATATATAGTGTAGATGAGAGTCAATCACATATTTGTATGTCATTCAGATCTTTGTAAGTGAGTGTGTGTAAATGTTTCTATTAAGACATCAGCTTTAAATGAGTGACATTTCATTCCGACATGTGAGATACTTCTAAGCATTCAATGAAATTTAGTTCATTAAGTGGGTTTTCATTATGTAAAAGATGGAGGTCAAGAAAATAATGTTGTTTCTTTGTGAGGGTTATTTGATGATAGAAGGATCAGAAGTAGTAGTAGCAGAGATGAATATAAATTAAAGATGAGGTGTTTATTTGATCCTTTGTTGTAGATGACTCTTATGATCATCCGATCTCTACTCTTGTCATGATGCGTGCCGCGTGATGATAAAACAGCGATTAACATTATCTTAGTGATTCCCATCTGATTATCTCTTCATTTCAAATAAACACAATATGTAGCTTTGACGAGCAATGTTTTGACCTGATTTCTAATAGTCCATCTGGTATGCATTACCATATGTATATATATATATATATAGCCTTATTCACATGCTTTCATTTGCAAGATGTTTGGTCTTCAAAGTATACAATTTTTATATTACATATTTGAACCAGACTCAAATCGTATTCACATTTAGCATAATTTTGCCCTTATTGAGTTTTAACATTTCTTAAGGTGCTGAAATGCAAATCATGAGCAGGACCCTTTAGACTATAATTGGTGAAAACATTTTTATAACCTGATGGGTCCTTCAGATTACTAACTAGTTAATTTAAAATCATTGTTTTTCACAGATCTTGTCTCAGACTATGGATTAGATGTGTATTATATTTCAGTTTAGTTTCATAGTCTTTAACTGGTTTGACCCATAATGATCAATACAAAATCATCATCAGCTTTAAATATGGTGTATGTTATTCTATTAGGGACATTAAAACAGGTCATGATAATTTGCAAATATTCATATATATATTTATACCCAAATAATACATTTTGGTATATACAATTTTAACAAATGCATTCACAAATCAGTATCCAAATAAAGCCAAACCAATCCATATCACAGTTTTCTTAAAATTATTTATTGACAATCAAGAAAGAACTGAAATATGAAGAGGTATGGAGAACAAACCCAAAGGTTGTGGTTCCTGGGTTCTATCACGGGAGATCATTCTTGAGATTGGGCTATATTCATAGCCTAAATAATACAGTGAAGCAAATATTAGTTGACTTGTTTGGGTTCTAGTGGGGTTGTTTTTCTCGACTTCATAAGTATTTAAGACGATGACCATTTTTTGAGTTTTATTTAAGTATATTGCTCCCTATAAATATATTTTATTTGAAATTAGAATAAATCATTGAGACCTTTGACTGAGATATGTTACTTTCTGGAGACTACTCTATTTTCAAAAACATAACCAAAATTGCCAAAGTAGGCTTCTTTGGCAATTTTAAGGTCGATGAGGTCGAGTTTGAATACCTTGTTTGAAGGAGTTTGTTTTCCTAGAAGTTTAGTTTACCGAAAGTTTGAATCATAATTTGGATGGTGAAACTCAACATGGCTTGAATACACCAAAACTAATTCAAACAGCGTACCATTAAAATGAATTGGCGAAATGAACACCAACGACGAATTTACACTGGTGCGATGGGGTCCAAATTTGAATATATACTTATTTTGAGAATATTTGTTCTCTTAGAAGTCTAGTTTACCGAGTTGACTCATCAGTTGGACCAGACAGTGGCTAAGTTATGGCCAACCAAAACATGTTTTGAAAATTTTTGTGACATCTCCCATAAAACTGACATTCAGTTAGACAAAATTCCTGAAACCGATCCTAACCCAACCTTTGAAACACCAACTTAAAACAACCCCAATGATCTACAACATTTAAAACCACTTCTATCGTTTGGGTTTCATCGACCAACCTAACATTAAAAGGGGTTGGGTTAATTTCATACTGCTAATCTCTTTCTTTTCACTTCCTTCTTCTTCTTCTTCTTTGTTTATTAAAAATCGCTTAGGCTTCGTATGATATCTTTTAGCTCTATCAACCGTTCCCTAGTTCTCTGGCGCCCCCAACACGAGTGTCATTTTTTTCTATTTACTATAAACTTATAAACTTTAAGCTTGTTCCGTGCCATATGTTAAAATCTTGCATGACATATTACATGTAGCGGATTACCAAAAAATATATACAACCATATATGGAAGTGTTCAACATTTACAATCTTTGTATTCGCACAAGAAGTAAAATACATTTGTTGTTGATAGTGCTTCCAATTACCTAAGTGAGTCATTGACTTTGATTGATCTGCGGGTTGTCACGTCCTCTGGTTTCCTCTGGTATATGGATGACGCGCGTTGTAAAATGGCAGTGGGATAATACCGTGACATTTAATAAAGGATCATCTACTTTGACAATATATCATATGACCAAATAACATTTAATATACTTATCAATTTCTCATATCTTTCTGTTTTTGTTTCATTTCTTATCATGTTTCATATACTTTTCGTGTGTCCACACTTTGCTTATTGTTCTTGTAATCGTATACTATCATCACATAACGATGTTATATGCTTCTCATATCATGTCATATATCATATACACATCTCATTTGTATCTTGTCGTTTGCTTTTGTTCCATGTGTAAACCTTAGAAGTGGATACGAAGCGTTTGTACCGAAGGTACTATCAACATGCAAGACGGTGATCTCATCCGTATGACTGAAACGGGGCGCTATAATGATCGAAGCGAGATCTATGTCGCCCGAGGCCCAAGCGGAGGCCTACGATGTTAGTAAGCCAGCATGTTCGCGGCAAACATATCCTATAATGTTGCCCTATCTATCAACTACCGGTCATGCGAGGCAATCGTTGGTATGTTTTTCTTAACAAATAACTGAGGTGTCGGAAAGAATAATATCATATATAGATAACTATTGATATCATGTATGCTTATGAGATATTTATTATCAATAATCTCTTATAAGCATTCAGCATGCTTTTTCTTAACAAAATATATCAGTGTATTCTCTTTAGCTTTCATAACACAGCTATTTATGCGATCAACTTACTATGATACATTATTTCATATAACAATACATTTATGCCTTTATACAATTTCAATTTCCATAACCAATTACGCCTAAACAATTCGAGGCGGTTCTAAGATATTTTCAACTGTTTTGAACTTGTTGATTGTTTAGAGAAAGTGATATTCTAACTCAATAAGCCCTATGTGCCAGTTTCTTATGGTTCCAAACATCATGTCATTTGGACTTTAATTTGAGAGATGTGATTACAGCAGTTAGAACCATATTGAAAATTACCGAGGCAATGCGGAATTGTGTCCTATATTTGAAAATTTTATGGGAATGATAGAAACATAATTTGATCATAATTTCTTCACGGAAGTTGTTCTCGGATGTCTAGTTTGTATAAATTTGAATCAACTCATTTAGACTATTTGGCTCAAGTTATAATTTAAACTTGGAATTATAAATTGGAAATTGTTCTAAAGAGCCAATTCGGGGGATAAATTGTTCCCTTACTTTAGTAAAATTCTGATTAGTGGGGTCTGGTGGTGTCACCTTTCAGAAAGATTGTTATCTCCATAAGTATAGTTTACCTGAATTTGAATAACTCAGATTTGGATGGTGAAACTCAACTTATGGCACAAAACCAAAGCATTCACAGAAACCTAAAACTATATCAAATTGACCAGAAAAGCAGAACCTCACTTTGATGAATTTTAAGATTACCTTTGGGGTCTAAATTGCATACTTCTATTTGAAATATTTGTTTCTCCTAAAATCTAGTTTGTCAAAAGTTGAATCACTCTATTTGGATGAGATGACCCAAGTTATGGATAAAGCAAAAACATGGGTTTAAAAACGGACAGCATCTACAAACTAACATTTACCATGCAGTTTTCTTAATTGAGGACGCGATGAGCAAACAACCATTCCAGCAAGGTTCTACAAAAAGAATAACAAACTCCAAACAAGTATCCATACAAATCCTAACAAGTTCCATACACAAATTCATACTTAAATTATACACTATATACCCGATTTCTTCTTTATGTAAACTTCTCTTATTCCATGTACTCCTTAACTTCCTTGAACTTCTCTTCTTCCGCTTCTTCCTTCTTCTCCTCTTCCTTCTTCCTCTCTTCTTATATTGTTATATGCTCTTGCTTCTCTTCTCTTCTACCTTTTAAATTATACCATGACAATTTTATAACATGTTTAGGGTATAATGGTAAATGTATATTTTTTCCAGAATAGAATAATGCTAAAAATAAAATGCAAAATGGGATTGATCTTCAAAGAGTTAGAGTAGTGCTAAATTACGATTAAGGACCCAAATGACATAAGAATAAAATGTGTATGCCAAAGTAGAACTTGCAGACAGAGTGAATTGCAAATAAAGCAGGGAATGAAGGGATTATATCAAAAATGGGAAAATAATTCAAAAATGGGGATAGACCAAGCCATGGCATATCTTAAAGAAGCCAAAAATTTCTTTTTTGTGGCGCTGACCCGGCACGATGGGGTGTAAGCGAGGGTGTCACACACTTGAATTTGGGACTCTTGACCTTTTTGCTGGTGACACGTGCAACCTCAATTCATATGCACACGTTTGTAATAATAAAAAAAAATTCTTTTACATATACATTATACCACCACCATGGTGTGGTATTCATGTTACTCTACAAGGTCCCATTACTTCTCAATAAACAGGTGCCACTATTCAAAATGTGAGAGATTGCTGAGCAGTCACGGTGGCTTACCTATCTGCAGTTGGCACTGCTTTGTTGATGTGGGATGTCTGTCATATCTTGTCTTGCACCTTTTCACGCGGATTGATTCAAAAACGTATAGCTCGCAAGTGAGAGGCTATACTCGAGGCGTACAGCTATGAGTGATTCTAACGAGCCACCATCTTATCGTTTTCCTTATAACATACCGCTATCGTAATGACGTTTGACATATAGTATATATCTTTTATTTCTTAGTCTAGTAACATGTTTAGTGTTCCTATACAATGGTTCATATTACATATCTATTACATGTAATCATATTCGTATGCATATATTACTTTCATGGTTTGCATACTATACAGTTGTTCTTAATTTTCAATATGTTGTTCCTCCATATCTTTGTATTCATGTGTTGTTCGTATCTTATTTGCCTGTTTTTCGCATTATCTTTTCGTATTCTTTCACTCGTATCTGTACTTGTTCATATACTTTTCGTGTGCTGTGCTTTGTGCTCCATATCTTGTATTCATATTAACTTTTCGAGATCATTTTACATTCTTATACATTTTATATATCATGTCGAGATGGTATAATCGTATTCTACAGAACTTATCATCACATAGTCTTGCATGCTTCTGAGATCATATATCTTTTCACATGTCATATGCAAATCATTTGATGTTTATGTGCGCATAACCTTAGAAAGTGGATAAAGAAACTATAAGGGCGAAGCGTTAGTACTCTTTGTCAAACAGTGATTGATGTAAGAGCCAGTGGCCCCATTATCATTGTGCGAGACAGCGTGACCATATAGGCGAGCGTTGTAATGACCCAAAGCAGAGACCAGCGATCAGTGTCTCTGGACTTATTTTCTAATAGGCATGTCAATCTATCCCTCTGCAGGTTCTAAGCGAGACAATCCATTTATTACATTTTTTAAAGTGCATATCTCAATCTATGAATAACTTCATTTATTATCATGTATGTGATAGAATCATATTAATTATTTATTTAGTCTATAATACCTTCACATATTTCTTAACCGTGTTATTTATTCTCATATTTTCTTACAATACGTATATTCATATCTTTTCTATCATTTAGTTTTGTCTTCATATGCATAATAACAATCTATCATATATCATGATTATCTATGTACTCTATCATTATATATTCCTTTTCTATCTCTTTAGCCTATTCATATCCACTTTATATATTTATACATCATATCCTTTATGCGTTTCTAACCATGATTTATTTATTCAATGTACTTTCCTATCATTTCTATCATGTATGCTTTTTACTCATTCATGTGTTCTATCATGTTCCATCTATTAGGTTTATGTGACAATCATATATTCATATCTATATATTCTTATATTCATATCATATCTTACTTGTAATATCTTATATCTTTTGTTAACATATCTTCGTATGCTTTGTCGGACTATCATATCTTATGACCTACTTTATACATTCCTAAACTGTATGTTTTTCTTGTTCTATCGGACTGTCCTATCTCCCGTAGAATACAGAGACAAGAGACTCTTCCTTTGATACCTGTAGGTACTTTTTCTTATCTATACTCCTTTACATATCAAATCTACATATATTGTTATTTCTTGTTCTCTACATCCGCTTTCTTACCATGTATTCCAAATTAACTTTAACAATGAAGTTGGTACACTCGATGTACAACATTCAATTTTTTCAGACAGATGTGAGGCACCAAATGCCATTAAATAGCATATGGATTAGATTCATAGACTCGATGAGCTTTCCAATAGAATCAAGAATACCTGCAAAAGTCCCTAACGAATCTGATTGCATTCTAAGCCATGAAGAAAATCAGCAACACCTTTGCAGCACCTGCAGCTGACTACTTTCTCTTTTCATCATTTTCAGATATATTATAAGATCAATATTGTATCAAGATATATACCTTATGGATACTGAGCTCAGGCTTTCCATAAAGTCCAGAACTTGTAGTCTACTTGAAGGAGTTATACAAATTGCAACCATGAAGAAAATTGTAACTTACAGCACCTGCAATGCAGCAACTACTGTATTTTGTCTTTTCAGGACTTTATTATAAGCTCAATATTGTATCAAGCTGCCATGGATGGATTCTAGACTCAAAGGGCTTTCATAGAGTCCTAGAACACCCAAAACGGAATCCCAACAGAAGAGAAGGGTTATGCAAGTTGCAAGCCGTGAAAAATCAGCAACTTGCTTCTTGATAGCAGCAGCTCTTTGTATTTGTCATTTTCGGACTTATTATAGAAGCAAGATTATCAAGCTATATATGGATGGATTCTAGACTCAAGTGGTTTCCATAGAGTCCTAGAACATCAAAACGGGTCGCAGAGAGTTGCTGGTGCAGCCCGTGGAAGAAAATCAGCAACTTGCAGCACCTGCAATAGCAGCAGCAGCTATGTGCGTCTTTTTCGGACTTATTATAAGCTCAAAGATTATATCAAGCTGATGGATTCTAGACTCAAGGGCTTCGATGGGGTCCTAGAACACCCAAAGCAGGTCCTTAGAAGGAGTTATGCAAGTTGCAAGCCGTGAAAAATCAGCAACTTGCAGCACTGCATGCCGCGGCCGACAGCTAATGTTGTCTTTTGTCATTTTCAATGGGAGCTTATTATATAAGCTCAATATGGTATCAAACATACTAGCACACGGCCTCGCCATCCTACAATCAATCCCAAATCACACCCCCAAAAGTAGGAATAAACCAAACTTCATATCCATACCATTCTACAATCATCCTCGAAAGGGAAGATTCCATACTCCTAACAAGTAATTACACTCCTATCAAACTATTCAGGAGGAATTTCATATAAAAGTCCACAAATTCACTCTTAGGTCCTAGAGTAGTCATACTATCATATATCTTTGAGAACTCATAACCTATCTTTATCACATTGTGTTCTGACATATTGCTTTTATGTTCATGTTCATGTTTCTAATGCTATTCACATGTATTTCAAGACCTTTATGGGATTGCCAATGTTCACACATCATTCAAGTATTCTTGTCCTCCATGAACCTATTTTACTTATAAGTGGAATCATTCAATTAGATCATGTCAAAACCAAGAGGTGTTTTTCATACCAAACTAGTCAATTTACCGATTACACTAGGGACAGTTTGTAATACTCATTTTTCCGGGGTCTTAAATTCATATTTGACACTGTCAATTTGTACTCTTTTAAATCTAAGGTGCTAAGGGTTCTCCTCCAACTGGAATCACCCAAATCGGAGCACCGGAACTCAAATTCACGATCGGCTCTTGAGACTACTCTAACAGATGGCCCCGGAGCAGGGGTGTTGAACATGGCCCCTTTGAGTGAATTTTGGGCCACATAGAATCGGAATTTGAAGGTATCTGTTCAGGATCTGTTTGGTTCTCCTTGAAGTATATTTTAATCGGAGGCTTGAATCCGCTCTGATGGGATCAGAAAATGAGCAAGTTATAAAATGAAATAGAGCGCTGATCAATATATAAAAAACAGACACTACATCTGAGGTTCTCAAAATTTGCCTAGAAAGTGGGTTTTTCTCTACTTTTCCATATATTGCTACCCAAATCAACTCAATACTTTATATACACTTCCAAAACCATAATTCATCTTGAAATCTCAATTTTACTCAATTCATCTTTCATTACATCTTTCCTTTAAAATCTTCCATGAATTTCTCTAAACAAAATCTAATATGGGTCGTAACCCGTAGTAGATTTCATTCAATTTCAACATGAGTTAGGATCAGTTTTCTGCTTAAACCCTAGGTTGGAACTCATAAAATTTCCTAGAATTCCATACAAACTATAAGATTATTGCTTTCCATGTCATATCCATGCAAAATGTGATCATACAAAACTTTAGAATTTCCATACCTTTCTTGGCTTCTCCTTAACAACTACTCATATTCTCTCTTCTTCCCTTTGGCCTTCACGGTTTCTCTCTTTGGAGACCCGAAATATAGATATTTGTTGTCTCAAGCTCTTTTATACTTAATCTTTATAGTTATTGCACATAGGTCCTCCAACTTTCTATTTATTGCACTATACTTTATGTTATTTCCACTGGCCTCTCATCTTATCAACTTATGACTTTTGTGCTCCTTTTGACAAGTACAATTTGTCCTTATGTCTTGTATAATTTCCGGGTTTTCTCAATTTCCATGTTTCACATTTAAATTACGAAAAATTCAATTTATGCCTACAAAATACCCTAAACGTGTCGAAAACGACTAGGGTATATTTCGGGGCGTTACACTTTTGGTCTTTGGGGATAGGGCAAAAACGGATAAGGGAGAAGAGAAGAGAAGGAGAAGAAGAAGAAGAGAAGAAGAAGAAGAAGAAAAGAGAAGAAGGAAGAAGGAAGGAGAAAAGAAAAGCAAAGGTATGGAATGTTTGTAACTTTTGTATGGATTTTTGTATGGATACTTGTTTAGAGGTTTGGAATACCTCTTTTTGTATAGAATCCTGTTTGAATGGTTGTTTGTTTGTTGTGGTCCTCAATGGAGGAAAAATTTGTATAGAGAAAATGTTGGTTTAGGGAGACAGTTTTAAACTCATGTTTTTATTTTGGCCATAACTTGATCATCACTCATCCAAATTGAGTGAATCAAATTTCTGGGTAAACTAAACATCTAGAAAAACAAATCTCCCTGAAATAGGTGTATGAAAATTTGGACCCCAGGGTACCCAGAAATTCGTCAAAGTGAAGCTCTGTTTCGGGTCAATTCTGATTCAATTCTGATACATTTTTGGATTTAAGAGCAGTTTTGGTATTTAGGTCATAAGTTGAGTTTCACTCATCCAAATTGAGTGATTCAAATTTCTAAGTAAACTAGACTTCTAGGAGAACAAATATCCCTAAAATAAGTATATCCAAATATGAATTCCATTGGACCTAGAAAATTTGTCAAATTAAGGGAACAATTCGGTCCCTGAAATCTATCTCAAAACAGTCCCTTGAACTGGAGTAATTCCGATTGTTTAAATCATAACTTGAGTTATACTTATCCAAATGAGGTGATTTAAATTTCTGTACAAACTAGACATCTGGGAGAATAATTCATGAAGAAAGTATGGTCAAATTATGTCTTTAATATTCCTAGAAAATTTTCAAACATAAGACACAATTCCGATTATGTTCCTGGAAATTGTTCAGGAGCAGTTCGGAATGTTTAGACCATATCTCCCAAATTAAAAGTCCAAATGACATGATGTTTGAACCATAAGAAACTTAAGACATAGAGGTATATTGAGTTAGAAGACCACTTTCTCTAACAGTCCCGTTTACAGGGTCAACAATTGTAGCGAAATGACTTGGAGCGCTAGAACTTTTTAGGCAAAATTATTATGGAAACTAAATTGTATAAAGGTTGGTATAATTGTATTGTTATATGAAATAAGGCATCAATAATATGATCATGATAACATGTGTTATGAAAGTTAAAGAGAATACACGTATAATTTTGTTATATGACAAAAAAAATTACAGTTAAATGCTTATAAGAGATTATTTGATAATGAATATCTCATAAGTATACATGATATTATGAGATATCTTTTTCTAATACCTGAAAGATTGTTAAGAAAACATAATAAAACTGATTGTCTGCTTATGACCGGGTAGTTGGATAGATAGGCATGCCTATAGGATACATGCTACCGTAGCATACATTTTTACAAACATCGAGAGGTCCCGGCTTGGGTCGATGACATAGATCCTATTTGGATCATTATAGCGTACCTTCGTCAGGGGTCATGCCGATAGAGATCACTGCCTCGCATAAAGGATAAGACCTTCGAGTACATATAATTTTTTCTCGTATCCACTTCTAAGGTTTATGCAGACATGAAACATAAAAGCAAATGACAAGTATACGCAAATGAGATGTTCATGATATATGACATGATATGAGAAGCACAACACTGCTATGTGGATGGTATACGGTTACAAGAACAATAAGTAAAGTGTAAGATGACACGAAAAGTATATGAAATATGAAAAGAAATGAAACATGTTATGAAAAAATAGATATGAGAAATGGATAAGTATATGTAAATGTTATATTTGTCATAAGTATATGCATGTATCTATAGTGAGAGGTCCTTATTAGGGGTCGTCCATGAGTATTATTCCCACTAAGCTATAAGTTTAGCATAGGTGTTTCATCCTACGTAGTACGTAATATAAACCTAGAGGACAGACAATCCGCATCAACAATCAAAGTCAACACATCACTAGGTATCCACTGAAAGACCATTCGTCTAATGTATATGTATTTTGTTTTCATAGTATAATGTAAATATTGTAAATGTTGAACACTTCCATATATTGCGCCAGATATTTCAGAATCCGCTACTACAAAATATATTACAAGTTAAATGTTTAACATTATATGAATGAACAAGCTTAAAGATTATAAGTTTATAGTAAACAGGAAAAAAAAATGACACCCTCGCTTGACACCGTGTGCCGAGCTTGGAGCAAGATCTCTCTTCTTTCTCTCAATCATTTGCCTCTTAACAAAAAGAAAAAATGAATTCCTCTAAAGTCATGTTCGCTTTATCCAATTTTGCCTAATTTTTCCCCTTTTTGCATTTTGGTCATTCATTTCCATTTTGTTCTCAATTTAACTTATCAAACCCTACTTCGCATACAATCTTTTCTTCTTATGTCATTAGTCTCTTAATTGGAAATTTACCAATTTACCCTTGACTTTTGTATTAATTCCGGTTTTATCCTTTTTCATTTTTAGCATTTTTTTATTCCAGAAAAATATACATTTACTTTTATTATACCCTAACCATGTTATAAAACCGTCATGGTATAATTTGGAGTGTTACATTCTCAATGTGAAGATATGCCCAAATGAGAAATGTTATTCAAAGACCAATTTTTGGTCTTAACTCAAAACCTTCACTAGGCTTTGTTTGGTTAGCACATTATATCCTCATTTCTCATTTTTGCATTTTAATCCTTCTTTTCTCTTTCATTTGCTATTCAACTTATTACCCTTCTTCCATTTTGGCACATACACTTCTCATTTATGACCATTGGGTCCTCATTTTGACATTTTACCAATTTAACCTTAATTCTTTTATAATTTTCGGGTTTTATCATTTTTTTTAAACAATATAAATTCTGAAAAAATACAATTTAACTTATTTTATACCCTAAACATGTTATAAAACTGAAGCAAAGGCTTTGGGGCATAGACTACTTCTTTCCCTCCGGCTTGTTGCTCTCAACCGGCTTGCTTGTGATCATGACAAGCTTAGGCTGTCAGCGTGGATATTATCTTCAAATAAGGAGTACTTATCACCGCTCCAGATAATTCTTCCATTATCATCAGGTCTAAAGATAGTGAGCTGAAGAAAGGAGTGATGGCCAGAAGCCTTGATGTTCAAGGATTGCCCACGTTATAAGCCTCAATTGGACGGCTTGCCCGAACCTCCTTCTAAAGTCTCGTATGGATTCATCTTCCTTCTTTAGAATAGTCTGCAAAGAGCTAATGTTCCTTTTCCGTCAGACCAACAAAGATATCGAGATGAATGCAAATCAAAGCTCATTGAACGAGTTTATCGAACTACGCGGAGCTTATGGAACCAAAGCAGCGCAAGCCCTCGTGAGAGTAATCTGGAATACTTGCACAATGGGATGGTCATTGCCCATGCTCGTTGTCATTGCTTGATTGTAGTGGAGCATGTGGTCATAAGGGTCATTAGAGCCATTGAACATGGTAAAAGCTGGCATGACAAACCCACGAGGCGACTAGTAATTAAGAATGTGTTGCCCTAGGGGCGAAGAGAGCATGTCGTCGGGCCCCCGAATCAAGGCTGCAGGCTACGTAAAGAATGTCAGTCCTACACCAAAGGCCGGATGCATAGGCGGCATTGGCGATATTGTGCCGTCGGGTAACATTGACGCATTTCGAGGAGCTTGAAGTGGTTGGTTATGCCTCATTTCAACCTGCTGCCTAGCCTAGTGGGAAGCGCCCACCACTCAGCATCATTGAGGCGTGGAAGCGCGAGTGCTTCCGCGATTTGGCCCTTGTGCCCCGAGCATTCCTTCCCGACGGGGACTCAGGACGGGACCCCTGCAGGACAATTCATCATCTGTTGAGGCGTCATCGTTGCCGAAAATAATGGGATCTTTTCCTTTATTGCGGGCTATTGGATGTTCAACACGATCCCCATCTCGTACATCCTTTCCAAGGTCGCAACTTTTCTCTACTTGGGCTCGCAACTAATCATTCTCGCATAGCAAACGTTCAGTGCGAGCTTGTAACTCCTTTATTTGTCTCGCCTTCTCCTCCTATTTCCTCTCCATCTCTTGACGCCAATGGAGGAATTGATCTTCAGGTGTTCGATGCATCAAATTGTTTTGACATCAGGGTCGCTCGAGTAGATCGGGATGCGGAGGGGGAGCTGAAAGACCCCCAGGCAAACTGGGCCGCTAGAGAATGCTGAAGCCAAGCCCTACGCCCATTGAGAGACTTTATTCGCTCCCACATTCGCGCTAATTGTTGGGACTCAACACGATCCCCGAGGTCAAGTTGTGCGGCCTTGATCACAAATTCTCGAGCATCAACAAATAAGAATGTGAACCCTGATTATATGACTTCCTAGGCATCAACGGCGTGATGTAAACCTGGAAAAAAGGAAAGTCCGATGACGGTAGGCCAGCCGCCTCTCTGATGATTAAGTTAGCAAAAATATAGAGAGGGAGAAGAGAATAGACGTGGTTGGAATTGCTTACCTTCCCCTCGTGGGGGATCTTCCTGATTTATAGACAATGGTTTGTTGAATCTCCCTCCTATCTCAGGAAGGAATATCCTATTTTTAAGGATAAATATGTTTTTTCTTATTAAAGACTAATTCTTCCTTGTCAGGAATTATCCTTCCCTTATCCAGGATTATCTCTTTGAGGAGTAAAGGATTTGTAAGTTGGAAAATTTCGCTGATAATATTATTTTCGTGGATTTTCCACTTCTAGCTGCTTATTAGTAACAAACTTTCCATATGGGGTAGAATTATCATATGAAGTAGAATGACCGGCTAGTGAACTTGAAATCCTAGACGAACCGCCTCAAGTAAGCATTGAAAAAGTTTTACCTTGTTTTCCCAAGCGGCCTCTTTAGATTCTCCTGTCTGGGAAGTGTCCGCCTGGTTTTGGTGGGGCGAGTGGAATCGAGCCGTTTCTTAATATAGGCCAAACGGGCCACGGGCCTACGAGGTCCGGGCCCATTGAGTAGCGGATCTTAAAGATCATGGTACTCACAGAACCTTCACCCTTAATTATGTACTCTAAATCTATAAGATCCTATACTCATAAGCTACGGTTTTAAGTTTGTCAATGTTACCCCCCAACTAAATTCCTTGCTCCACATTTGCCTATAGGAGACTGTGAATCTCATGTAAAGCTCTAATGTTTTTAATGAGAATGCATAAATCGACTGTGTATGTGTAGATTAATTACTAACTAAATTAATGCTGGTATTGCAAAATGGTATTTTGAAGCACTAAAAGTATAAGAGTTTCAGTAATCACCTTCGTAAGCTAAAGAACACGAGACACTAGGCCTTTTTAGAGAGGTTATAAGAAGCCCTTACAATATTTGAGAACACTTTATTGAGGATGGAAGTGTTTGTGTTTTTAAGAAATTTGCACTCCTATCTTTGTCACACCAACATTTAATCTTACGAAGAAATTTAAAGAATATTTTTTCATGTTCTCTATTTCAACTAGCTACTATTGCTTGCGTGACTGCCTTTTCACTTACATATCCCTGAAGTTGAGATATCCTGACTATTAAAAGAACATGGGAATAGGTAAGAAGAAAAAAAAAAGACAAAAAGAAAAATACACGTATCTACATGGAAACTCGATATGAAAAAAATTATGGGGAAATTATAGCTTAAGCAGACATTTAACACAATATGAATTAAAAAGAAATCCATTAATTCACCAATATTATATAGAGTTGCTCGTTTTACACCAAATTAATAAGAAATAATGCATTCTCAATTCCTTGTGCTTTCATATTTTTTGACATTTACACTCTACTTTAAAATGTTCAAACTAACCTCCTACATTATTTAAAACATGAAAAGTAAGTCCTTTTTAGACCGCGGTGGTAATTTGTGGTAATTTTTAAATTATATTATATTTCTATTATTTGTAGGATTCATTTTCTATTTTGGGAGGTTTCTTATTCTTAGCATTTTAGAGTTTGTTTCTTATAAGGATTCTTCTAGTAAGTTTATATAAAGATCTTTGCTATGTAATTTTCATAATAAATTCCTTGAAATAAGACTTTCAATTTTCTCTTGCTCCCAATTGGGATTTCCTAATTTCAACATGGTTTTAGAGCGATGTTTCAAGGGAAGAAATTTAATCTAATTTGGTTAGGGGTTGCAGGGGGCAACGCTCCTTGCAATAAAGCCTCGGCCTGAGGGGTTTTGGAACATCTTAGGTCTCATTCAACCGAGGGGTTTTCAGTTTGGTGGTGAAGATTTAGCTTTTTAGTTTTGATTATTTTTCGGATTTTGTTGGTGGGTTTCTAGTTTGAGACTCTTAGTTCAATTTCAGTAGCCGTTGGATTTGACAAGTTGGTTCCGACGATTCTTTACCATTGTAGATTGGTTTTGATTTGAGGGTTTATTGAATTTGGTTTGGTTGATAATTATTATAGGGGACTTATTGGTTTTTGCCAACCTTTAATTTTTTGCTTGGTACATCTACAACTTTGTTGGCAGATTTCAACTCTTTTTCAATTTGGGTGTCGACTCGATCTAAGGATTAAATTGAAAAGTTGGTTGTTTTCTTTTTCAATTATCATTATTATCATTATTTGGGTGTTGAGGGTTTGGTGGAAAAAGTTAGGGTTTAGTGTTAGGATTTATGGGGTGTTTGAGGATTGATTGTGGATTGGAACAGAGGATGTGAGGATAGCAAAAGTGAACTTTCGAGGTATTTCTGGGATTTGTTGCTAAGGAGGTAGACTTGATTATTAGTCGAATTTGAATGTGGCTTTGACTTTGGTATTGACATTGACATCAACATTGACATTGATAATATTGGTATCGCATCGACACAGATTTATTGGCAACTACATTCCAAGATTAGCATCACGCCTCGAGGCGCTTGGATTGCATTGGCATTGGTCGTCTTGAGGTGACTTTGGGTTTTGACATTGACATTGGTCTCTTTGGTATTTGAATGTGGCTTTGGTATTGACATCGACATTAGCTTTAGTCACTTTGATGTGTGGAAGATGATCAAGTGGACAATGAAAATTGAGATACCGCAAATCAAGCGGTGCAAGTTGGAACAGTCTGACGACAATGATACAATTGGCATTTTGATGATTTCAACATTCGGATTTGTTTCTACGTTGTCGGTGTTTGAGTTCTTTTATTTTGAAATTGTTTTCCAGTATCAATTGACATTTTGTTTTATGGTTTTGTTTTCTAGTTGGCAAACTCTCGATATTTATAGCAACTACATTGTGAGTTTGAGGGGGAATGTTAAATTATATTATGTTATAGAATAAAATATATTCCTATTATTTGTAGGATCCCTTTTCTATTTTGGTAGGTTTTTTATTCTTAGCACTTTAAGGTTTGTTTCCTATCAAGATTCTTCTAGTAAGTCTATAAAATAAAGACCTTATTATGTAATTTTTATAAATTCATTGGAATACTCTTGTTCCCAATTGGGATTTACTAATTTCAACAGTAATGATTGTTATCTATCCGTCAAACTATGTTATTTACCATTTCAATTTAAACCCTACACTTTCACTTATGTTGACATTTACCTCATGCACTTTGAAATGTTAAAATCACCTCTTATGTTATTGAAAACATGAAAAATAATCCATTGTGGTGTATTTTAAATTTGTATTTAAAATTTAGATAAAATTTAATAAACTAATTTTATTTTATTTTTGTTAAATAGGATAATTATTTTTATTTAAAATTAATTTTCGAATTTTAAATAATTATATAATTTTTGTAAATAATATATTAATTTAACATTATAATGAGGATAAGTTTTTCATGGTATTTTTATTTAAAAGAAATAAATTAATAGAAAATTTATGTATCATAATAAATTTATTTTTATTGTTTATAACTTATTAGAATATTATACAAATATTATATAAATATTGATAAATTAAAAGATTGATTTTTTTATTAAAAAAAATGGCTAGATAGGATACTATAGATAGTTATATGAAGTTAACATATAATGAAGATGATTTTTCCAATAAAACTTAAATCTCTATTTTTATCATATTTTAAATTTATTTTTTAATAAATGACAATTGTACAAAATTTTAATAAGTTTATAAAAATAAAATATAACATTATTATGATACCTATTTTATTTTTTATTTTTTTAAAAATGTAAAACCCGATAAAAATTCAATTTTTCTGAAAAATGGTAAATGGTAATTTCTGCTGAGCAAATTTTCTAGATCTCGACGAAGCAAAATCTTTAATTTCTGCCAATTTGTCTCGCAAATTAGCTATATCTCCGTTTGATTACGGATTCGGTGATAATCGAATTTCGCTGAGGATGTGGCTTCGGGTGACACACATGATCCTACGATGCCACATGGCACCTTATGCTGGAGAACATATGGTACGATATGCGCGACTACGTGAACGACACACACGCAGCCAAGTGTCAAGTGGATGAATAAAACAAGAAAATAAGGGGAAAAAAAGAAAAGTCAAAAAGGGAAAAGGGCCATTTTTTGGCACAAAAAACGGCTGAGGGCATGGGAGAAATGAGAGACAAGAGAGAGAAAGGAAAAAATTGGTTATCTCTAAGATCTATAAATCGGACTGTGAGGTTGGTTTGAGCAAATAGAAAGTCACCCACGACGTAAATATACGCTGCAAGATTCAAATCTTTAGCCATTCAACTCCACGCAGGCAGAGAATTTTCCTACTTTGAATATCTCTAGTCTAAAGGTCATTTAATGGCTTCAGGGTTTTTTAAAGGCCGTGAGAGGTTTATAAATTTCAAATCCCAAATTTTGGGACTGGTATGTGAATTTTTAGAATTTCGAAAGATTGTTTTCAAACAATCCAGCCGAATTTTTAGGGATCGTTGCACAAATCCGATAAGATTTTTGGGACTGAATATGAGAATTTTTTTGAACTAGTTTCGGGCAATCTCAGACTAGGTTTAGGTTTGGTTTTGATCCCGAGACTCCATGTCTTTTTGGTTTTGTATGCTGCAGATCACGCACCCACGACAAACCACGGTGAACCAAGAGGCCTTGTTTTATATGAGTCCGAGGTTCGGGTCATTTTGTGTGTATTGTTGGAAAAATAAATAATATACGATTGTGTGTCAAAATCATGTTAATATGTGCTTGTGTGATGTATTAACATGGAAATTATGATGAATGGAAATTATATGTAGGAAATATAATTATCCGAAATTTATAAATGTTGCATGTAGCATGACATAGCATGAAATGGTATGATTGCATTTCATATGCACCTGGCCACATCGCGCCGAGTCCTGGGCAGGTAGCGTGCATGGTATTGGTTATTCACCATTATCAGGAATGTGTAGTGAGTCGAAAATTGACAACGTCCAAAATTGAGACCTACCGTACAAATAATAATAATAATAAATTTTTTATGTTTTTGCATGAAGATAAGTAAATCCCCTTAGGATGTAAGACCCAAATTTTATTCTCGACAGGGACATATGCATTCGACAATAAATTCCTCAAAAGTGCTCGGAAGGCGCGCGAAGCTCCGCGGTGAGACTCGTGAAATTTGCCATCCACTAAACACATGGGACGGTAACCTCAATAAACATCGAGGGTTGTCCAATGGGCTGAGTAATCGGGCGAAACATCAATGACTTGTTTACACTTCGGTACTGCAAGTGTGAGGGAGTCAACGGACTCGGCCATGTACGGTTAGCCTTCATCTCACGTGATGACACGCATATTCCATGATTGCATTATTTATAATACGAGATCGTGATCGACGTTTCATGGTTACAAGCACAGATGTGCATTTTAGGTGGGAGTGAAAGTATTTGTAAGAGAATTTTCTATCAAGTATCGCTACTCCTGCTAGGACCCCCTTCGTGCACAAAGAGGCAGACGTTCGACGAGACCGTGATTGGCAAAGCTAAGGTCACGTGAGTCTTGATATTACCTTGAGTAACATTTTTGTAAAAATATTTTGTATAAAAGAATTGTAACTAAATTCTTTTGGGACTATTGTAGTCGGGTGTGTAATTATGGTAAGAGGGTCGTGATCGGACTCTTACGAATTGTAATTAAGCGTTTTATTTTTGTAATTTAAATTTAAATGTGAATGAATGGGTCCCTGTAAATGGATGTATATATTAGGGATATGGATAGATGGACCATGTGGGGTCAATACTACTTTTGTTGAGACCCTGGATGGGTTATGATTATTCTGTTATACAGGTCAGGACATAGTGTGAGCCCCCAAACAAATGCAGACTCGCCCCACTCCTTTTATAAAATACTGATCCCGACAATCGGGACACAACAAGCAGGGTATCAAATCACCCGAAATCCACAGAATTCCGCAAGCCCCTTTGCAATGTGTTGTCAACTAAACTTCATGATTTGGGATGTCATAAAAAATAAATTATTTTTTATTTTTTTTATAAATTTATTAAAATTTTTGTACAAATATAATTTATTGAAAATAAAAATAGTTATGATAGACTATTTTAAAAATTTTTATAAAAAAAATAAATATCATGGAAAAAAACAATCCTCATTATACATGTTTTTTTTTAAAGTAAAGTCATTATACATATTAAATTCATATATTATCTAAAAACATAAAATTTTGAGAAATTAATTTTTAAATAAAAATAATTATCGTATCACCAATTTTTTTTTAAAAATAAATATTTTAATTTATCAATATTGATATAATATTTGTATAACATTATAACATATTTATAAAAAATAAAAATAAAACTATTATGATAAATAATTTCTTTCTTTAAGTTATTTAAAAAATAAAATAAGATATATAAAAAAATAAGATGGGAAAAAATCCCTTTAAATTTATATATAATTTACAAAATTTAAATTTTATCTAAATTTTGAGAAAAATGATTTTTAACTAAAAATAATTATCCTATTTAACCATTTTTTAAAAAAATAAATAAATTTAAAAAAATATTTTTATTTAAATTTTAAATAAAATTTTAAAATACACTATAATAGATTTCTTTTCTTATTTTCCACAAGAAGAGGTTAATTTTAAACATTCAAACTAATGTGAAAATGTGTTTAGTTGAAATGGTAGAAGGATAGATAATAATTATTACTAACACTGCCTAAAAGTCTTAGACACCGTTTTTGCGAACTGGATATTGCAGCCACACGGTGGTAGTCGGAGCATTGTTAACCCGATTGAGTTATTAATTCTACCTCTATAGACATAATAGAGAGATATAAAAACAATGAACATAAATAACGGTGATAGTTGATACTGATAGCTGATTTTTATTTTTGCAGTGACTTGAGTGAGAGTGGTAGAGATGGACAAGAAAATAAGTTAAGAAGCGACCAAATTCTCACTCAAAACCATGCAAATACACAAACAAAGACTCAAGTGGGATTCTCGAATTTTGTTGTAGAAAAACAACGTAAATCCACACCCTATTTAAGTCAAAAGAATATTTTTTTTATTTATAACCCTAGACTTTGTTAACATTTTATTAGATTTTGGTTCCCCTATATTTTTATCAGACCAAAACAATTAATAAATAGTAAAGTAAAATAAAAACTATAATCACATATCTTGTGACGCACCATTTTCCGAGGGTCCCGCTGGACACCGTCAACCTGTAAAACTTATGGCTAAGGTTTTATATCACGGTATCTATGAGTAAAAATGACCACGCTGGGGCCTGTATACATCAATACTACCAAAAAATTTAACCAAATTTATAGCATAATAGTTTCTGCCAAGAGTTAATTACACTCTAATACAAAATACATATGTTAAAAAACTAGTTCGTTATAATATATATATATATATATATATATATATATATATATATACACCACATGAATCAAGGCTACGTCCTACCACTTCATAACTCCCGCCCCATATGAGCCGTCTGCCCCCGTACTTGTCCCGTAATCCGAGTGGGATCCTTACCGACGGTGAAAGTAACGCCTGGGTGAAATGACTCCTCCTACAAGCATTACTCCCTTACCTTAAAACATTACCGCACCAAGATATCACAACATCCACATTCCATACACCACAACACATACATGGAATGGATTTTATATCATGCATGAATGTTTACGCCCATACCCCGAGTCACCACCGACTTCTACACATGCTCATGCTGCGTGTGGCACCCCGTCATTGGTAATGCCAATGACACCCAACATCGAAAGCCTTTGCCTACCACCAACACCAATGCACTTGCCAATGCGGTGAACCATCCCCAGCCAACCTCCCACCCCTATCAATTCTCTAACCCCAAAGGTTCAAGTGATAAACATGACCGTGTGTTTTCTCTTGGGCAACATAACTTTTCAAATAGTACCGCGGGTCTCTCACACCCATTAGGGTCTTTCACACCCATTCGGGTCTTTAGGCCACTCCCCTTCTGGGTCTTTACTAACTATGCCCATTCCAAGAACGCCCCAACACACATTACTCATTTCTCATTTACAATTGAAACTATGAGTCTTTATTGACGAGTCCCAAACAACTTCAACTCCACGTTCACCAAGAGTGGTGAAACAACCATGGCTCGTGCATCCACACCCAATCCTCGACTGATGTCACCATGCACATGAATGATGTCAACTCATAGATATCCAATTCCATTGGTCACTACTACAACAGTGAGCTTCGCTATAATTCAAACACGAGCAATATCAATAGCATGGCCAATACATCGTTTCTGCATATATTTCGCTTAGTCTCACCCATGGGGCCTGATAGTTTTTCTCCTCCCAATACAACACTGATGTTCTCGCTGTCAGCAACCGCTGATGGGCAAAGCCACACACTATTTGTCCATCGGCTAACCATTCGCATCAGCTCCAATAGCCCTGGTCGTCTCACATGGATGTCCTCATCACCTATCGTTTCCACTTCTTCGAACTCAACCATGGCCATTTCCACAATAACAACCAAAACCATTTCATGGTCTTTAAACAAAGAACACCTGCAGAGGAAAACCTTTGCCTTCTAGCCTGCAAAACACACGATCGTGATCACGTAGCCTCGGCGCAGGATGTCTGGCTCTCGGCTGCTCCTCATCAGCTTTCCACCTATCATCAAACTGCAGAGGTGGCTGATAGGGATACTCCCCTTCAAAACCCTTTCTCTCCTTCTCTCTTCCTTCTTCCTCAAAACAGGTCGAGAAGGATATGCTCTATGACGCCATCCCCACCGCCATTTGTCCGTTTCCTTTACCGCTTCGATTTCCCCTCCCTATTCCCTCCAATGACATGATGCCACATGTCACCTATGGCCCACACTTGAGCTCACGCTTTGACTGCTTCCCGACATGACACGTGGCATCTCGAGTCACTCACAACGCTACTAATCAAGTTCGCGACCACTCATCGTGTTCTAAAAGCGTGAAATTCGACCGTTCTCGTGACCGACGAATTCGGACGTGATAGCTAGATTTCCTCGTGAGATGATTCCAATCCACAATCTGCCATCCGGCATCTAAAAATATTTTGATTTCAATTTAAATTACCATTTTTCTCTTTTTCAGAAAATCAGGATTTTCTCGGGGTTTCACATATACAATTTATGATAAATAAAATTAATTGTAATATTTAAGTTTTTCATTTTTTTTTATTTCTTTTTATTTCCATGTCAATATATTTATAATCATGTCATAAAAAATTCGTTTTGAAGTAAAGCCATTTTGAGTTATGATTTTATCATATTAAATAACTAAAATTAAAATTAAATAATTAATATCAAATTAAAAATAAATTTTGAATCTGTATAATTATCACAAATAAATTAAAACATATTTTTATTTAAATTATTTATGTGTATATAAAATAATTAAGGATAAAAGTTCAAAGATAAACTTAACACATAAAATTATTGAATAAAAATATTATCTCAAAATTATAAAATAATTAGGTAACATAAATAGTTTATAAAAATAAAAGTTTGTTTGAGAATTTAAAATTTTTTATATATATTTATATATTTTAAAAATCAATTTGTATGTCTATTGCTTTAAAATTTTTTAATACTTAATTATTTTCTATGCTTATATAATTGTTTTTGACATAAGTAAAAAAAAAGTCTAAAAACATCTTTTTTATTAGTAAAAGTAGAAAATATAAAATAATTTTTTTATTATCAAACAAGATTTTTATATTTTTATTGTTAAGAATAAAAACATTATTCAAAATAATTACCAAGCTGTGAGGATACTAATTATAAAAAAATTGTGAAATAAAATTTTCTCATGGATCTTTTTCCATATAATTAATTTCTTAAAAGATCTAACCACTTTTATTTCAATAAAAAAATAATTAATTTCTTAAAAGATTAGGTAAATAAGGAAAGAAGGATATAAGTGAAAAAGGTAATATTTTTAGGAGTGTTTAAAAAAAAAGTTATACGATTTGTAGCTTTTTCCAATTAAAGTTGATTAAGTGTCTTTACCAAATACCTTATAAGTGTTGATTCCTGGTAGCTCCACCAACCAAGTAGGGCCTTACTTTTAGTTTTAGATAGTGTAGGGATTAGTTTGAACATTTTAAACGTCAAAAAATGAGAAAGTGCAGGGCCTCAATTTATAGAAATATGTCCCCTATTAGGACCAAATTATCCTTAATCAATTGACTAAGTAGGCCCATTTAATAATAAAAAAAGTAGGTCCCATTTATGTGCCACATAGGAGAGAAAATCATCCAATCAAATTTTCATTCCTTATCTCTTCTCTGTTATGTGGATTTTTCAAATCTCTCTCCTTTTTTATTTTTTCTATTTTGGTGTATCAACTTTATTTCTTGTTTAATTCAAGCATCTTAAACTTTTTTATTTTTTCTATTTTGGTGTCTCAACTTTATTTTTATTAAAATAACTATTTAAAATTTTTTTTCTATTTCGGATGTCTCAACTTTTATTTGCTCAATCGAAGATTTAAATTTTTAATTTTTATTCAATCAAGTGTTTCTTGACCAATAAAACTTCTTATTACGAGATGTTTGAATTAAGAAAATTGAATTAAAATTGAATTCAAAATGACATTCCACGCCATATAAAATCATGCAATTAATCTTTAGCAATGTGAAATAACAAATATAATCCTTTCCACATCAAAGACTTTACTAAATAAAACTAGCTACTATAAAATTTTGATAAAATAATTTTTTTAAAGTATAATAATTTTAAAAAAACAACTTTTAATTATCTTCTATTACTTTTACTTGTTTCTTGAGTATCATGTGAAAAAAATTATATATGAATAATTACACATAAAACATTAGATATTAAAATTATTTTTAAAATAATAAAATATTTATTTTTGTCCATATCTATTTAATCAATTTCTTTTCTACGGTAACAAACTTTAATGTGGAAAGGATAATATTGTCATTTCACCCCATGGAAGGTTGTTTAAGTGGTTTCATCATTTTTATATGATAAGAATGTTATTTGGATACAATTTTTGCTTATATAAATATTTTAACAAGCTTTGGTTGGTCATGAAGGACTTGATTGAAAAAAAATTAAAAGTTCAAATAGTTAATTATATAAAAACAAAGTTGAAATACCAAAATTGAAAAAATTGAAAAGTTTGACACTTAATTAAACAAAGTTGAGATACCAAAATAGAAAAAAAATGGAAAATTTGAGATAGAATTTATGTAATTAACCTTAAAAAAATCAAAACTAATATATTGTGATTCATAACTTCTTTATTTCTCTTTTACATACGGTTATATGTGTGTGTGTGTCTATATATATACATATATATATATATATATATATATATAGTTCTCCAAAATTCTAAATAGAATTATAAAATCTAATTTAAATTTAAATTTTGATATTTTATAATTTCCAAAATAATTTTAAATTCGAAAATTCCATCTAGTTAGTTGGCATATTGAATTAAGATATTTTAAAAATATTATGTTATTAAAAATTGTCACTTTTAAATTATTAATATTCATTGTAATTAATAATTTGAAAAAGATTTAATACTATTATGTTTGTTATATATATATATATATATATATATATATATATTGATAGGGTTTGAAAAATGGGCTCGCAAGCCAACTCGCCAAACCCAAAGAAGAGGCACGCCCATTGAAACACTCGCACCTTTCGACGCTGTACCCCAAATGAATGCCCAAATCTTAATTTACTTCCAAAGGACGCTTATTTATGGGTACTGAGAAAGCCCGTGATTCCGCAAATCAAATTAAATCCCATCGATAAGGGAAATAAAATAATCCCCTAATATACATCCCGCAAACTAACTAAATCTCACCAAAGAAGGAAAATAAGATAATTCACGATATAAATACCATCCTATGATCGCTTCTGATCCCACTAATGAAGAAAAAGATAATTTAAATAAACTCCGCTTCTTCAATATCCCTAATAAAAATCGATACCAATAAAAGCAGAAATATCCCATCCAATGGGAAAGAACTTAATCACCATCAAACTCGGGAAAACATATACTATAAATACTGTGCCACCCATCAAGCAAGAAAGGTACGAACATATTCGCCCCTCTGCGCCTATCTTTTCTCCCTGAATCGGGATTTAAGACGGAGCGCCACAGCTAAGCCCATGCCGACCCTTCTTTCTTGTTTTTTGCAAGAGGGAGAAGCGACGCCTGCCTCGCACGGATCCCAAAGAAGAACAAAAGTCCTACTTCAACGACCCCAACACGCTCCAAATTCCCGCCCGGCTTGAAAGGCATCATCAGTTGGCGCCGTCTCGTGTGGAAACCACTGGGCCTTTTACAAAATAAGACTCCATCTCCCGCTATCGATGGTATCAACCCTAACACAAGCGGTGAGCAACCAATCCACCAAGGATGTGGTAGACCCGCCAGCACGCTGCATGCAGACCTCGGGCGCTGCCAAGCGATGCAAGCCAACACGAACGAGGCAGGCGCTCCGCCCTCACCAACTAACTCCCGATAGGAGAATTAGAGCAACTCACTGCGTATGCAACGCCCACGGAGGCACGACAAGCTCGTGAAGGCTCGCAACTTTCCTCCTCATGGGGCGGCAACACAATCTCGACATTCCCGAGGTGTCGAAACGGCGCAGTCTAGCCGAGCCAGAGGCATAGATCGCAATTGGCCCCCGGGAGAGGAGGGCAAATCTAAGGAACACGTGAGGGCATGTCGGGAACGAAGAACTACGTCACCCCGCTGAAGGAGCAGGAGCAATCACGTGGAGCGAGGTTCAAGAGCCTCAAAGAAGAGCTCACCGTAGCGGCGAGGGTAAGAGGACGCCTCCCACACTATGGACAATTCGGGTACAAAGAACCGAGTCACCCTTCACTTGGCCGAGGTGTTTAGCCCCTTCCAGCAAAATTCAGATGCCACAAGGGAAGCATTCGATGGTGTCGAGATCCGCTGATCATCTCAACACTCCTTACAAAAACCAAATCTGAGCCGCATGGGGTATCAAGACCCCTCGCGGCGATGCAAGAGCTTTCTCTATCACATTAAAAGGCCTAGCCTTAGCCTAGTTTAACAGGCTTCCGCCTTCATCAATCCCCTCATTCAGAGAGCTATCCATTGTGTTCGTCTCTCACTTCATTGGAGCCAGAACATATAGAAAGCCAAGTTACCATTTATTGACCATCAAGGCAGCCTGCGAGAGCCCGAGGTCCTATAAGTTCAAAGGTTCAACGCAGAAGGCTCCTCAAGGTAGATATACCGATGAAAAGTTCGCACCACCGCATTCATCGGCCGGATTGTGGGGTGCAGTCGAAAGACTTGATGTTTTCCATCTCTAAAAATCCTCAAGCAAGCATGGCTGAAGTGCTCGCAAAAGCGGAGAAGTACATCAATGGCGAAGAAGCTCTCATATCCAAGAAAGGGAGCTCCTCCACCCATAAAGAAAAAAAATAGACGCATAGTTTACGAGGACGAAGCCCCAAAAGACAAAGCAACTGGGAAAGGTCTCCAAAGAAAGATGGAGACCCGCCCCCGAAAAGTGGAAACCCCGTGAGATCGTCTCGTCCACCTCAACTCCGAGGACGACAACGTTATTCACCTCGCATGCACACCCCCTTAACAAATTCCCCGCGATTACAGTCCTCATACAGTGCGAAACGAATAGCTCCCCGAGGTGGCCAACCTTAAATGAAGGCCGACTCCACAGTGGATTAACACTCGTGTATTGCGAAGTTCCAATGGGGATCTTCACGGCACCAGACGGATGATTGCATTACACTCTCAAGAAGGAAATATAGTACTTAATACGACGTGGGTATCTCGACGCTCATAGTCTCCCCCGAAAAATCGCCTCGACCGCCGAGACCAGTTCGCCGAAGATCCACCACCACCACTCTAGATTGCACAACAACTCAACACCAACAACCGTTAGGGAATCCACGTTGATCCTGAGGATTTACGTGAGGAGGGAATCCACTCACTCGAAGGCCCATCTCAAAGATCAGCCGGCCAGAGGTAGTGGAAGTACAAGCAGTCCAAACCGCGCCCGGCCCGACACACATCCATAACGCTCTCGACTCATATCCGAGGGATGCCGCACTCATGACAACCCCTTGGT
>JAEQBH010002858.1:0-93622 GCA_016808115.1 Tetrastigma voinierianum | reverse complement strand
GTACCTAAAATTGTGATCCTTGACGGGAGTGAAATGGCAGAGTAGAGAATTCTTACATTAGGTTCTTTCACGCTGAGTGCGCGTACCATGGCAAACAATCACATTATTTTGTGATTGTTTTGTTACTTATTATTATTATTTTGTTACTTCAAACTTATTTTATTATTTTATTTATCTTATTTGGTAACCAATTTGGAACCATAAAAAGCTCAAACATTGAAAATTTTATATTATGTATAAATATAATATAATTTTCAAAATATTTCAATATATTCTTATATTTTAAATATTATTTTATATTTTATTCAATACAAATATAAATTTTAATACATTTATAAAAATGATTAAATTATTATTATTGATTTTTTAATTATTTTTCAAAAATATTTTGAATTTTAATAAAATATAAATTATATTTATCACATCACTAGTTCCTCCACGATTCGACCATTGAATCGTGAATCGGTAACTTTTTCCGACAACGTGAAGATTCAGCACAGATTAACCTCTCCATGAACTGGGGAACCTCCGGCACTCAACGGATATAGAAACTTTTCCTCAAAACAATCAAATAAAATCCATAGAAGCGAACCCCTTTACAATCCTTAACATATCTTTGAATAATGCGGAAAGCGAGTAGTAAAATTGTTGTTTTTTTCTTTCTTTCTTTTCAAACACTTAGATTTTTCGAGAAAAGCTCGACGAGTTTCTCTTGTTTTCGGACTTTCCCAAATTTACAAAAGAAACCTACGAAAACATTTAAAAACACTTCTAATCTTTCAATTCGACTTAGTTTGGACTCCTCTTCCTGACTCAACCGCAAATATATACACATATACATTTATTCCACTTCAATCGTCAAAACATTCAAAACTTTTTCAATTCCATGCAGTTTTATAAAAAGATTGGAAGCGGAGAGCCGGACTTAAACCGGCCTTCGTGCCTCGTCCACTAAGGATCAAAGCCCACGTAGTTCCTTTTGAAAATATATACATATATACATATATACATGACAAAATATTCAACATATACAATATGCAAAATATATATACAATGCGGTCACATCGTCATCTCTCGATGGCTCAGACTCCTTTGTGCGGGGATGATCTGGCGCATGCGTCTCGAGGTCTGAAAATGTTTTTTGAAATATACGGAAAGAGTGAGCTAAAGAGCTCGGTGGTCTGCATTTCATTAAAATGAAACATTTTCGAGTATATATCAAGTAATAAATGCTTATACAATTAAAATTCAATTTATACCTTAAACTTTCTTTCTAATGGAACCCAGGGGTAAACACAGAAACGGTTTTGATTCTTGACGGTGAGGGCAGTCTCAATCAGTCATAACCACTAAACTGGAGAAACTCACCGCCTTACATAGGGTTCAGTCCATAACTTCTGCTTATCACGTGTAAGGATATTACGCTAAAAATCTATTTCCCTCCCTCTGTTAACAACCTATAACTTTTCCCTCCAAATCCTTACACGCTTAAGGTACCTCAGCCGATATAAATCATAACAGTCATATAGGGTTAGAGTAACCATCAGTAAAACATTTATTCAAAATACATTTATAAATCCATTTAAATCCTTTACTTTATCATTAAAACACATATATACGCAAATATACATATGCATACATATATAATTTAATATAAATACATATATTTCGGCAAAGATAAATATATATATATATATATATATATATATATATATATATATATATATATATATATATATATATATATATATATATATATACTAATAACATATATCATTTACTACATTCTTATTAATATACATATATAAACATTTACATTCAACACTCATTTTAACATTAAAATGTTCACTTTTAAAACTCAATTTCAAAACATCCAGTTTTACACTCTTTATTCACCGCTCAATCCGCTTGCTTCCTTAAATTCAGTTTCGTCTAGATAGTCATTTCACATTTTGAAAAACCACAATTAACCATTAACCATAACTTCCATTTTAATCCACCATACACATTCATTTTCACCCAACCACATCACATTCACTTTAATCCCATTTAACCACACTTAAAAATACAGAACTAAGGAAATGACCAAAATACCCTTTACTTTACAAAATGACTTTAATGCCCTCAATTCAAATCCTTTTCTTTTCTAACCAATTCCAATGCATTTCTAGAGTTAATATTCACCCTAAAACACATGGAAATTACCAAATACCCTTAACCCCTCTTATTTCAATTTGGCCGAAATATGCACAAAGCCATATTCAATTTTGTTCTTCCATTTTCTTCACTCTAATCACTCCAATCTAATGCCTTATTCCTCAATTTCACTAATCCACCCAGCAATTCCAACATATCACACAAATTCACTATCAAACCCTAACAAATCACTCACTTTATTTTCAAAACCTAACCTAATCATTTCTTTCTCAACCTTATCAAATCATCATCATTCAACCTTAAATAACACTAATCTAACATCCCATCTGAAAATCAAGACATTAGGCATGAAAAACATCAAAATCCAACTTCTCCACAAATAGAAACTTACTTGTTTCTTGGTTTTCCTTGTCTTCTCTTTCTTGATTCCACTTGTAGATCACTTGGAAAGCTTGAAGGAGAAGAAAAAATCACATCTCACCCTTGCTCCACCTTGGCCTAACACGTTTTTTCCTTCCTTCTCTTTTATTTCTTTTCTTTTCTCTCTTTTCTTCTCTTTTCTCATGGCCATTAAGCTCCTTTTGATAGAATTTAACTTCTTGAATTTATATTTTGACCCACACAACTTGCCAAAATTGCACTTGAGCCCAAGAATCTCATTGGTCCATTCTCATGAGGCCAAGCCACTAACCTATTATTTTAATCATAACTTAGCCATTAAGAAAGGTTTTGATTGGCTCTCACAAGAGAAAATATCTCATATATCATATTTTATTCATTTCGCCTTATCACGCACTATCTGGAGTTAAGCGGCAAAAATATTCTATGGTCGTCTAAACTTCAAATTGAACATGGAATATTCTAATTAAATCCTTCACAGTGGATTCAGAGACTCTGAAATCACGAAATCGGATTTAAAATGTTAAAATCGAATCGGACAATAGCATATTATTATCAGTGCGTTCGGATCGCTGGAAACTATCCAAAGAACGGACTCAGTTCGCTCCGTTCAGTTTCCTTAGACTCTATGATTAATTAGGACATTTTTTGTATTTTCATTTGAATTCCAGAAATTTCGGCGTAGGCTCTGAATTTCAGTCGAATCACTATTCACTTAAATCTCAAATTCTCTTCTAAATATCGGTTCAAAGTGCACTTAGAGCGAAATTTCTTAAATTCCTCACGCAAACCCCTCCATCCGGATATAATAAGAAGAATTACTATTCATTAGGGCATCCAGTGAAAATTTTCGAAAAATTTCACTTTATGCCCAAATGACGTCCGGAGCGTTAAATTCTAATCTACCCACCAAACACATCATTGGACCTCTAATCAGTTCAACAACTACTATTATAACATTCAATAAGGTTGGGGTTTTACAATCATCCCTCCTTATAAAAATTTCGTCATCGAAATTAAAACATTCGTACCTGCATCAAAGAGATAGGGGTAATGCCTCTTCATCTGCTCCTCATGCTCCCATGTAGCTTCCTCTACTGTATGACTCCTCCACAATACCTTCACGACGAATAGTCTTATTCACCTTGAGAACTTGCTCTCGATGGTCGAGGATCTTCACTGGTTCCTCTTCGTATGTCAAGTTCTCCTGTATTTCCACTGATTGCTCTGTTAATACATGTGAAGATGCAGTATGTACAACGGAGCATAGACACATGGAAAACATATGAATACATTCGAGGTAAATTAGCAACTCGATCGATATTCCACCACGATCCCCTCACCAGCGATCTTGTATGGCTGATATCACAAGTGGACTCGGCTTTCCGCGTTTCACAAATCTTAAATGCGCCCTTCCATGAAATCCTTAAAATACCATATCCCGCACCTGAACTCTAGGTCCCTCAGATTGTCATATAACTACGTCGGTCTTGTCGCGATTTTTAGTCGCCCTTATAACCTTGACCTTATCACCAAGTCATTTGGGCCGATCCTACGGACCCTCACCCAATTTCCCTTTCACCTACCTCTTCCCCAACGGTGGAGTTCGACATTTAAAGTCCATAAGAGCCTCATAAGAGGCCATACTATCTTGGCGATAAGCACATTGTGTATGCGAGAACTCCATCGGGGTAGATGGGTGTCACAGCTCCTCCCCAAACTCCATAACACATGCCCTAATGTATCCTCTAAAGTCACATGTAGTCCTCTCGGATTGGCCATCAGTCTACGGATGAAAAGCCGTCTTGAAATGTAGTCTAGTGCTAAGGGCGTGCATGGCGGAGCTGGCAGGTAAGGAGTAAACTTGGGATCTTTATGCGAAACAGTAGGCGGCGTACCATGCAGTCTGATAATCTCTCTAACGTATAATTGGGCCAACTTATCCAAGGAATCACTATTCCTGATAGGTAAGAAATGGGCTGATTTCGTTAGTCTGTCCACAATCACCCATATCGTATCGTGGCCACTCCGGCAACGTGGAAGTCCTACCACAAAATCCATAGTGATTCTCTCCCGGAGTTTCGGTGGGGATGGGGTGGCGTAAGTCTGCGGGCTTACGTGTTCGGCTTTCACTGTGACATGTGAGACATGTCTGAGCGAACTCTGCAATATCCCTCTTCATACCCTTCCACCAGTAGTGTTCCTTTAGGGTATGGTACATCTTTGTGCTTCCCGGATGCATAGCATAAGCGGAGGAATGGGCTTCCTCCATAATCTCTCTCCTCACATCACCTACATCCGGTACACACCACCTTTGTCCCATGACCATGGTACCATCCTCTCTCAATGACAAATCCCCTCGTTGCCCAGACTCTACTTCACCTCTCAACTTCACTATGTGGATCCACGAATCGAAACTCTCTAATCCTGTCTATCAATCACAGGTATTACATGAGAAATATGGCTAACGAGTGCTTGAATAAAATCTCGGGTCCAGTCTCACACCCAAGGACCTCAATTCTATGAGTCGAGGAAGATGCACGACCCTCAAGTGCGATATGGAACTCATGGGTCTCCTACTAAGAGCATCTGCTACCACGTTCGCCTTTCTAGGATGATATTCAATGGTACATTCATAATCCTTGATCAGTTCAATCCATCTCCTCTATCATGTTCGGTTCATACTGCGTAGCCAGTCAAGCTCTTATGATCCATAAAAATCCTCTTTGGGCACTCCATATAAGTAATGCCTCCATATCCCATAGGAAGCCAAATGTAATTGCTGGCTCGGGTGCGTGTGTAGGATAATTACGATTCATGCTTCTTCAATTGCACAGAAGCATATGCAATCACCCTTAATAGTTGCATTTAACACACAACCTAGGCCTTGCCTAGAGGCATCACAATACACTTCAAAGCCATCCTGCCCAGATGGAAGTGTAAGTACTGGAGCTGAGGTCAATCTTCCTTTCAGTTCATCGAAACTCTCTTGTGAGCCTCGACCGTAAAAGCGGTTTCCTCTTTCCTTGTCGATCTAGTCGAAAGGTGCGGTATCGAAAATCCCTCAACGAACTTACGGTATGCCACCTTAAGCCCGGGGAAAACTCCTTATCTCTGTAACACTTTCGTAGGGGTTTCCAATTCAATATAACCACCGAGCCTTTCTGCGGATCACTGAGACCCCCTCTGCGAAACTATGTGTCCCCAAAGGCGACATCGGGCCAAAGCGACCTTCGCGAGTTTGGCATATAACCGATGTTCCCTTGATGTTGTAGGAACTATCCTCCAAGTGCTTTGTATGTTCATCTCCAGGAATAGATCGATTATATGTTCAGTAAACACGATAACAAACTGATCCCAAGTAAGGCTAAAAATCCTATTCATGAGATCCATAAGCGGCCAGAGGGGCATTCGTAAGTCAAATGGCACAGCTAGAATCTCAAAATGCTCGTGCAGTGTTACGAATCTTGTCTTGGGAACATCCTCATCATGCACTCTCAGTGATTAAGCACGACCTCAAATCAATCTTGAAAATACCTTAGCTCCACCCATGGCTGATCAAAGAGATCATCAATCCTCGGAAGAGGATACTGATTACGTATTGTTACCTTATTTAACTCTCTGTAATCAATATATAATTGCATGCTTCCGTCCTTCTTCTTCACAAATAAAACCGATGCTCCCCAAGGAGACATGCTCGGTCTGACGAACCCCTTGTTGACCATTTCTTCCATCTGCACCTTAAGTTCTTTCAAGATTCTGCGGGAGCCGTCACATGGCGCTCTCGAAATCGGTTACGTCGAGGGCTAACTCGTCTGAAAATCAATCTCTGTGCAGGGGGTAATCACAGGAAGATCATCAAGAACACATCTAAAATTCTTTGACCTAGAAATGTCTTCCAATCTCGTATCATCATGCTCGCACCAAATTCGCCAGGTAGATACCGGATATGACTTCCGGGCATCTTCCAGTCTATCATCCACGGACATCATACTCGAGACAATATCTTCCTTACCCACAAAGTAATCTCTGGTTCCCGATCTACATAGAACTTAACTTCTTCTGACGATCCATGGTGGCTTGATGTCGAGGCAAGCCGGTCAATCCCCAATATCACATCGAAGTCACGGATGTCAACCGATACGAATTGGCCCTAAACTCATGGCCCTCGATAATCACTCTATAACCCATGTATACTCTATGCTATAAGTGAATCTCACATGAGAAAGGAGACCACCATCACACAATCTATAGAGTACGTATCTCACATGTTCACTTGTGCAATAAATTTCGCATAAATAAGCGAGTGAGTAGCACCGGATCACATCAAAGACATAAGCATCACTATCAAAACTTGGATGAGTACCTGTCATGACCTCACGGTGCTACATACGCACTCCTATTTGGGTGTTGCCAAACACCACAGCACATTAATGCGAGGTCGATCGGGTTTGTCCTCCAGATGGGCGACCTCACTGGCAGTCCTTCGAGGTCTAGTAAATGTAGTGGACCTCTGCTGGAGCCTCTCAGGCTCACGACCTAACCTCTACCCGGCCAAGCGCCTCTATCCTGTCTGTCCCACTCTGATCCTTGCAAAACTATCACATTGGGCACTCTATAGCGAAGTGTCCGTGCATCGCACTTAAAGCAATTGTGCGTGCCCAATCACGCACTCACCATAATGGTTCTTCCCACAGGCACACTCTGGTTGGACCCTTGGAGCTACACCTACGTGGCCTCACTTGAACCACAGCTAGAATGCCTTACAGTAGACTCTTTGCCGTGGTCCACTGTGTCTTTCCTCCCCTCTTGGACTACTTACTGGAACCTCCCTGAACCCATGTCGACCCACTCCGTTTCTGTCCTTGACTGGGCGTAGCCTGGGATTTCAACCCCATGCTCCTCTCAACCCTAACTACGGCCTCTCTACTACGCCGTGCGTGTGTGGGGTGTCGACGCTCTTTGTGGTCCCGATCTGCGGACTAAGACTACGTGAGCTCCTTGGTCTTTGAAACTTCATCATCCCTGATAAATGGAACATGTCTGACGAGCTCAGAAAAACTTTGCTCATAATTTGTCACGGAGAGTATCCCTTGCTCCAGCCTAAAGAACTCCTCAGCCTTCGCATCTCTGTAACTGGCTGGAACAAACTTATCTGTAAACTCTTCCTTGAGCCGTGCCAGGCCTCCCTGCAGGCATCTCCTGCAGGCTTGCCCTCCACCACTCTAACGCTCTGTCTCGTAGGAGAAGGCAGAAAAAAGTGACCATCTGCTCATCTATTACCTTTGCATCACACGGTGGGTAGACTCATTTCCCTCTAACCATGTGAAGTATACTGGATCTCCCGATCCATCATAGTTTAGGTACTTTGGCTTTCGCCCCTCTACATAGAGCTACGGCTCTCGAGGAATTTGTGTGTAATCACGATGGCTAAAGGTAAAATATCGCTCACAAAGGTATCATCCTCCCACGACCTCGGGAGCGGTGGCGCTACATGCATGGTGGCTCTGAAGGCATAGGGTCACGCTATGTGCGTAGATTTGGAGGAACATGCGCGGAACTTCGTGACATGTTCCTCGGGTGGTGCAATGCACCTCGGAGCTCTCACGGTGGCGGGTCGGCCTCGACAGCCATTTACGTAATTCAAAATTTAATATGTCATATAATGCATATATGATTTTAAATCACATAAAATAGTTTATGCAATTTAACATAAAACATTAAAACAATCATGTAATAAAATTTTCAAATCTTTACATAACATTTTCAAAACCTTGGCTCGATACCACGTGAAAGATCGGCCGGATTAACCTCATGAACTGTGAGGAACCTCAGCATTCAACGGATATAGAAACTTTCCCAAAACAATCAAATAAATCCATGGAAGCGAACCCTTTACAATCCTTAACATATCTTTTAGAAAATAATGCAGGCGAAGTGGTAAAAAAATTGTTGTTGTTTTTTTTTTTTTTTCTTTTTTTCAAACATAGATTTTTCGAAAAATGTCGGCCCAGGATTTCCTCTATTTTCGGACTTTCCCAAATTTACAAAAACCTGCGAAAACATTCAAAAACACTTCTAATCTTTCAATTCTCAACTTCCGTTTTCGGACTCCTCGTCCACAACTCAATCAAGCACAATATATACACATATACATTTATTCACTTCAATCGTCAAAACATTCAAAACTTCTTCAATTCCATGCACAATTTTATAAAAAGATTGGGCTTGAGCCAGACTTAAGCCTATCGCCTACGTACCTCGTCCGCTGAGGATCAAAGCCCACGTAGTTCCTTTTCAAAATATATACATATATACATATATACATGAAAAAATATTCAACATATACAATATGCAAAATATATATATACAGCAATACGATCCTGGGTCGTCTCCTCGATGCTTTCGACTCCTTCTTGTGAGGGGGGATGATCTGGCCTTTTTGTCTCGGGTCCTAAAAATGTTTTGAAATATCACAGGAAAGAAGTGAGCTAAAGGGCTCAGTGAGTGTACATTTCATTAAGGCTGACATTTTGATATATCCGAAGTAATAAATAGTTATACAAATTAAAAATTCAATTTATACCTTAAACTTTCTTTCTAATGGAACCCGGGGTAAAGCACGTGAAACGGTTTCCGATTCTTGACGGTGAGGACAATCTCAATCCAATCACTAACCACTCGCTGCGCGGAGAAACTCCACGCCTTGCATAGGGTTCCAGTCATAGCACCTTATCATGTGTAAGGATATTACGCTAAAAATCTATTTCCCTCCCTCTGTTAGCAACCTATAACTTTTCCCTCTAAATCCTTACACGCTTAAGGTACCTCAGCCGATATCAATCATAACAATCATATAGGGTTAGGGTACCATCAATAAAACATTTATTCAAAATACATTTATAAATCCATTTAAATCCTTTACTTTAGCATTAAAACACATATATACGCAAATATATATATGCATCCTTTACACATTTTTTTTTAAAACTTCCATAATGTCTTAACATATGCATACATATATAATTTAATATAAATACATATATTTAGGCAAGATAAATATATATATATATATATATATATATATATATATACACTAATAACATATATCATTTAGTACATTCTTATTAATATACATATATAAACATTTACATTCAACTTTTCATTTTAACATTAAAATCGTTCACTTTTAAAACTCAAATTTTCAACATCGAGTTTACACTCCTTGTTCACCGCTCAATCCCGCTAGCACAAATCGAATTCCGTTCTAGTTCGATAATCCTTTTCACATTTTTAAGAAAACCACAATTAACCATTAATCATAACTTAAATTTAATCCACCATACACATTCATTTCACTAACCACATTACAATCCACTTTAATCATTTAACCACACTTAAAAATACAGAACTAAGGAAATGACCAAAATACCCTTTACTTTACAAAATGACCTTAATGCCCTCATTTCAAATCCTTTTCTTTTCTAACCAATTCCAATGCATTTCTAGAGTTAGTATTCACCTAAAACACATAAGTATAACTACCCTTGACCCCTCTTATTTCATTTTGGCCGAAATATGCACAAAGCCATATTCAATATTGTTCTTCCATTTTCTTCACTCTAATCACTCCATTCTAATGCCTTATTCCTCAATTTCACTAATCCATAACCAATTTCAACATAACACACAAAATTCACTATCAAACCTAACAAATCACTCACTTTATTTTCAAGAAACCTAACCTAATCCATTTCTTTCTCAACTTATATCAAAATCATCATCATTCAACCTTAAATAACACTAATCTAACATCCATACAAGAAAATCAAGACATTAGGCATGAAAAACATCAAATCAACTTCCCCACAAATAAAACTTACTTGTTTGTGGTTTTCCCTTGTCTTCTCTCTCTTGAGTTCCACTTGTAGATCACTTGGAAGCTTGAAGGAGAAGAAAAAATCACATCTCACCCTTTCTCCACCTTGCCAGCTTCTATACGTTTTTTCCTTCCTTCTCTTTTCTTTCCCACTACTTTCTCTCTTTCCTTCTCTCTTTTCTCTCATGGCCGGCCAAGCTCTCCCCTTTTGATAGAATTTAACTTCTTGAATTTATATTTTGACCTAACACTTAAAATTGCACCCAGGCCAAGAATCTCATTGGTCCATTCTCATAGAGGCGGTAGCCTAACCTATTATTTTAATCATAACTTAGCCATTAAGAAAGGTTTGATTGACTCTCACAAGAAAATATCTCCTTATATCATATTTTATTCCATTTCGCCTTATCTTTGCTTTATACCGATTCATGACAAAAATATTCTATGGTCATCTAAACTTCAAATTGGACATGAAATATTCTAATTAAATCCTTCTGATGGATTCAGACTCTGAAATCACGAAATCGGATTCAAATCGTTAAAATCGAATCCGGTTTCAATAAGCGTATTATTATCCGAATTACGTTCAGATCGCCTGGAAACTATCCAAATGGACTTCGTTTCGCTCCGTTTCAGTTTCCTTAGACTCTATGATTAATTAGGACATTTTGTATTTTCGACCCGATTTAAAAAATTTCGGTATAAACTCAGAATTCGATCGAATCACTATTCACTTAAATCTCCAATTCTCTTCTAAATATCAGTTCAAAGTCATAGGAACTGAAATTTCTTAAAAATTCCTCTACAAACCCCTCCATCCGGATATAATAAGAAAAATTACTATTCATTAGGGCATCCGATGAAAATTTTCGAAAAATTTCACTTTATGCCCAAATGACGTCCGAAGCGTTCTAAATTCTAATCTACCCTCGCTTCTATCATTGGACCTCTAATCAGTTCAACAACTACCATTATAACATTCAATAAGGTTGGGGTTTTACATAACGATTGATCTGGTTTTTAAAACATTGACTTTTTTCTTTCCTAGTTACTTCCTAAGAATCAAACCCAACCATATAAAGACCTCATCAGCGACCGTTTCCAAATCTGACCTAATTTCATTCATCACTTTTTATCAATGTCTTAAAAATCTTACTAGTGATTAAACTGAAAAAGTTACTAGTTCACGGTCGAATCGGATTAAACCCAGGGACCCAGGTCCACCGGTCGGCGGTCCAGGCACCCTTGATTCAATTTTGGTTTATATATATATATATATATATATATATATATATATATATATATATATATATATATATATAATCATTTTTCCATATTATTTTTCTTTCCTTCTTATTTCCCAAGAACCAAACACAACCATATAAGACTCGATCCAACCTAGCGTTGTTTTCCAAAATGCAACCCAAATTTCATTCATCACTTTTTATCAATGTTTTAAAAGTGGATCATTAATGAGAACCAAAAGTTCTTAGTTCCTCAGTTTAAGGGCAGGAATTGCTGAAATGCTGAGTTGAACCAAATTAAATCAAAACGGAAAGGTCTGTCGACAATCCAATAGGCAGGTGTTTGGTGTGGTTTTTAAAAGCACAGTTAATTTTTTTTTTTGTTTTTGTTTTTTATGGATTTACCTAATAAAAGATTGGCCATCACCATGGATGAAATCCACAACCACTTGATATAGCGATCAACGAAATAGTATGCGCCTTCCACATTCCATAATGTATCTTGTAATCCCGAGAAAACCACAACTATAAAAGAAGTTTATCACCATATATTCTTTTAACTCTTGTTGGTTTAATTAACTATTTCGGAAATTTTCCCAGGTCATAATCATTCTGCAAAAAAAAAAAAAAAACAAATATATCATGCATTTAATTCATCTACATATAATTATTTTTTGAAATATATACCATGTTTTCTATTTATAAAACTCCTTTATATATATCATAGCAAAATAACATGTAAAATATTATGATTAAAAAGTTAAGTTAAAAATTAAATAATAAAATGAATGAGTTAAACCTTAGAAATTATTTCCGCAAATAAAATTAAGATGATTAAATTCATAAAAAGTTAATTCATGAAAAGATCCCTAGAGAGCACAAGATTTTTATCTAATCATGCAATTTTGTCAATTTCAAAATCAATTGTTGTATGTCTTAGGCATGATTAAAAATCAATAATCTTGTGAAGAAATGTAAGGTCATCTAATCACACAATTTCGAAATTTCATTCAATCACATAACTTTTGTTATTTTCAAAATCAATGATGATAAGATTGTAACAAATTTTTGCATGATTTTTTTTATTAAATATAAGATGTGTTTTCTCACTCAGTTATAATATTAGCTTTTCCAACTACTATTATCAAAAGGATGAGCATATTGTTAGATCATAATGTTTGGAAGATATTGGTGGACACCAAAAGATATATTTATTTCTCTTGGAACCCAGAATAACTTGATTTTATAGTGAATGTGGAACGTGATCTGGATTGTATGACGAATTCAATGGGTTTTACAGATGATCTAGATTTCTTGATGAACACAATAAATTAATAAATTACCTTGTTATGTCAATAATAAAATATCTTATTACGTACTAATCCACTATTATGATTGTGCTCTAAACAAATCATGGGCGAAGTGCCTTGTGAGTTTTATAGAAAAGAGAGAAAAAGTATGCTTGACCGTGCTGATCACGGCTGGGAGGGGCATTAGCTCTCCTTAATGTCAATAAGACTGCTTTGCTTCCACACTTTGATCTTCTTATAGATGTCGTTTCATTTGGTGGTCCAAGAATATTGCCTCCAAGGAAAAAATCAATGAAATGAAAGTGAAAACCATGTTGATTATAGTGAAATGGGATAAAGTTCTAACATTAAGCGTTTGTTTTTTTTATTTAATGTTGAATAGAACTTTTATTTAGTTGAATGCTTAATAAAGCTTAATTTGTGAAAATCCACTCCACGTCATAGGCGCTGCTCAACTCAGATGTTAATAATAAATATTAGTAGAAGAACCACCAATAAATATGCAAAGCTATGATGAGCAGGAGAAAAAAGACTTTTTGAGTAACCAATCAAAATTTAAAGGCAAGACTTATTCACTACCACCTACCTCTCCCTCTCCCTCTTCTTCTTCCTCTTCCCTGCGCATGAAATCTGATCTATGGGGCTTTTTAGCCTAAGTGTTTGGATCCCTCTTTTCTTTGACGGTACTCGTCTTCTTCATATTTATGTGAGCTTCTAGTGATGAAATTTCATAAACCTCCATTGTCTGACTTTACATCATTTCGGATTTGAGAATTGATGAAGAGTTTTGCCACTGTCTCCCTAATGGAAAAGCATCCTCCTTTGCAAGTGATACACGGTAATGCTTCTGCATGTCGCTCATCCTTCACTTCATACAATTTACAAAGTTGTGATATTGAAAGAAATATTAGTGAGACAAATAAAAATAAATAAATAAAAGTGTTTCGCGCAGTGACCTGCGAGATCAAACAACCTGACCCTTCAAAATCTAAAGAATGCCAAAATGAGAAAACAATCGTTTGATTAAAGGACAAAATATTAATTTATTTATCATTTCGCTGTTAATTTACCTTGTGCTAAACTACAAAGATAGAAGAAATAAAAGCTTAGCGGTTTGGTCAATTTTCACCCTTAAAGTCCTTACCATTAAATCCACATAGTAAATAGAATTGGCAAACATCTCTTACCTTGGACCTGAGATCTTTTTTAACTTTATTGCTTTCATTTGGAGCTTGCCTCCTTCAGAGAGGCTGGGTTCCTACGAAGCACTATTAGTTTATGGGCCGACAAAGCATCGATATAAACGATTAGTAAGTGGGGATGGAATGATCAAATTGGTTATACCTTATTTTCAAACATTGCAGCAAATCGCTCATCCTTGAAAACATCACTACTTAGAGATTTCTTCTTCTTTTTTTTTTTTCTTAATATCATCACCATCAGCACCTTTAGTTTCATTTTCAGCTTCTTCATCTTCAAGAATGTGAGCAGCTGGAACACGGTTAACTTTAGGTAGTTTCCTCTTACTCTGCAGAGAAGACGGAAAAGAAGAGAGTTATCAATTCAAATGATGATAATGACATACAAAAGGATACATGATAGAGGATGTTTATTTCATCCAATCTTCAATCTGGTCCAGATGTCAATCAGTGTTGCAAAGTACAACATCCAAGCATGAGTGGTTGATTAAGCGTAAGACAGAAATTCCAATTTACGGAAAAATGGCAAATCGTAATTCAGTCAAAAAATTCAAAATTTATTCTCTAGATCTCGGATGATGAAAGCCCAGTTCCACCAGATTGGAATGAATCTCGCGGCGAAATCTAGTTAGCACGTCAAATTTCGTGGTGAAATTGGTCCCGGGTTGGCACGTTTTTCGAGGCATCGCGTTTTGGGTGTCGTAAAACAATTTTCGATGCTACTAAAGTCACATATAACACGTACTCATGTGCCATAAGTGGCATGAGTAGAGAAATGATGAAAATGGACGGCCGAGATAGTGCGAGATATTAGCCCAGGAAAAGAAGGACAAAATGATCATTTTGAAAAATGATTAAGTGGGAAAAAGACAAAACACTCAATAGTGTTTGTCTCCCACAATTCAAAAAGGAAAAAAAGGTGAATTGAAGGAGGAAGAAGATGCTAAAGATGGAAATGACATTTTTAGAGTGAGAAGGTTAGACTTCTCTCACAGAATCGTCGGAGAATCAGGCCAGAGTCGGGTGTCCGGAACGAGAAGGAAAGTTGCTTTCTGTGAGAGGCCTACACGTGGGCGCCGGATTTGAGGAGTTTCGACAAACTCCGCGAGGTAGGGGTTTCTCCCTACTTGGGTTTTATTCTTTGTTTAAGTACTTTGTTAATGTTTGAGTTGAATGAGGCCGTGAGAGTAGCATTTTGATCGAGTTCCAAATCTTGGAACCGAGGTGTTGGATTTTGAAACCCATGTGAATGATCCGTGGCTGTCCCACGCGAATATTGGAGTTATCCATGAATTGCAAATTTGTGCTATGAATGATGCTTTGATGCGTATGAAGTAGGAAATGGGTGAAATTGAGTTCCGCAAGTGAGCCAGATGATTTGATGTTGGCCATGAGCGATGCTTAGAAGTTTCTTGTTCATGTGAATAGTGACACTAAAATCAAATTTTGTGAATTAATGTGTTTGGTCGAGTAATTCAAGTAGAATTGCTCGTGTTTGATCATTAGCCCATGTGAGCTAATTTTGATGTGATGAAATGCGAAATTACATAACATGATTGTGTGATTTAATTTTTATGTGAATATATGCATGTATATATATGTGCATGTGTTACTCTTGACTATGGAATTGGCGTCGTAAATTAAGTATGCCTTCCAGGGCACCTAGGATGATAGAATTGAAGTGCGTGAGGTGAGTGCAGAGAAATGGTTTCGGTTGTCTACAAATGATAATTATCGGTAGTCCATACGAAAAATATCAATCGTCGAAGGCGACTTGATTGATATATATATATACATCGGAGGGTTGTGCAGAATAAACTAATAATTCTCATCTGAGGCTTAGGAGAGTGTGAGGAAATTCGGTGAAAGGGACTCGGGGTATGAGATGATCAGTTAGACATTCCGTAGGATCATGCATTTGCTTGAATGTGTGTGTTTATTTGGAGAGTAGCCCCATATGGTGATTCCTGCGGTGCTCGCCTGTCGGGGATCTTGTTTTATGGAGTACGGGGGCGTGCGGGGAGAGACTCGTCCTAGATGCTGAGTTTTAGAAGAAAGTCGGGTTGTGGCTTTGGGTTCATTATGTACACATGTATTGAAATTCTAAAATTTTAATATATGTTGTGTAAGAGTAGATAATTAACTCTTGTAACCATGATACGTAGTTGGTATGTTATGAGTATTATGTATGGGCCCAAGTGGCCGTTTTACTCATGTGATGGATTATATTGGATAGTTGGGATATATGTTGTAGGTATAATCACGGGGGCCCCGAGGTCATTTTTACTTTCAGTATGGTTGTTTTATGAGAACACGTGGTCATTGTGTATATTAGGACGAGTTATATCTGATTATTTGTATTTAGGTACCAGAGCTCCCCATTACAAGGAGACTGCCAGATTTTCGTGGAGATGTCGGGTCTGGCGTTCCACAGCGTCCTTCCTCGGGTTGACCAGGGTGGTCAGCGGACCCCGAGGTTTTGGAGCGTCGCATTAACATTCTTCAAGCCTTTTGTGGAAGTCTAATAGGCGACCATGATGCTCTTCAATGTATCTTTTTTTACCAAGGCGTTATAACCCCATAGTGATGAATGCAAGAGGAATAATAAGATTTTTATTTCTGTTTAAGAAATGATAAGAAAATGGTTAGAAAGAAAGGAAAGAAGTAGGTATTTTAAAACAACTACTAACACGCGAAAAGATTCAAATATATCCCCCTTAGGCCTTAGCTTTTAGAGTAGTAAGAACACCCGCAGGACCATGTTTAGACATATTTGAATCCATATGCCATTTTCTTTGATTTGTAATTCTTGACCCCCTCCTTTTCCCATTCCCATAAGCCTAACTGACCTTTACACTAATTTCTCTTTCCTTGTCTGCCCTTTGCGAGGAAAATAGAAAGGCCGGTGTGCTAGATTCTAGCCACTTTGAGATATTATGATAATGAAATAACAATACCTAATTGCATAAGAAATAACTCTTCATGGTTAAAAAAAAAAAAAAAAACATTCCACTTTCATTACTTGTGTGTGCTTTTGGGTATGTAAATCTCAGGGGAGCAAGGCTGTGGTGGATCGAATGGGCTCTTTCTTGGACTCATAGACACATCATGTTAGAAATACACTAACATTGCATATTAACATATGGATATTAAAAGCCCTAGATTGATTTACCTTTAAGATTAGAGACCCTGAAAATTTCCATAGGCAGTACTTACAAAGTTCAAGAATAATTAATAAGAATGAAGCGAATTAATGAATAGTTATTCGTGAAGCACGTTACGCTTCAATTATTCTTTCTTGTTGCTATATAATTGTCATGCAAATGGATCTACAAATGATTGTGCCTATCAAAATAGATACAAGCATTATATCAAACAACAAGCCATCTAAATTATTCCAGATGTGTAATCCAATGCCAACATCAACTCAAATAAAATCAGCACACACATAATAAGCACATGTTACTTGTTATCTTCTTTCATCGTGATGCACCCTCGAGCATTGAGCCTGAAAAACATTACGGCATACATTCATGCTCAATAGACAGTTTTTCTATCTTGGTCCAAAAATAGCCAAATAAAGTAACAAAAATTTTGAAGGGAGAAAATGTAATAGCATATTATATTTTAATTTTAATTCAAAAGGAACATATATGAATGACTACATTGGATTTTTGCATGGTGTCTAAATACGTGACTTGATGCAGGCGAAAAATTCTTTCATACAAATGTTTCGATTAATAAGGGTAATTTCAGGAGATACAATGTAATGATGGCAAAGAGATCCCTAACAGCTGTTTCTTCATAGAATTGAAATGGGAATTTAGGTTATTCTGATGGTACATCATTTCTTTAACAAAAGTAGCATAGCGAGAAGGTTGTCTCACCTTTTTATCTGTTCGATGATCAATGAAGAAGCTGATGCATGTAGGCTCTTAGAAGATTAGTACCAATCAAATTTGTCCAAATTCAACCTCTCAAAGACCCTCCTTTGTCAGAAATTTGAAATCATCATACATAGTTGTTCGTCATCCTCCTCCGTCTCATCTTGTAATGTGAAGCCAAAGGGTGTTGTTACCCGATGGAGCAGGTCGAAGTGGATTGAATTTGAGGCGAATTTGAGAACAAGTCGATAACATCGTGAGATCAAACCATTAAATTTTCAGGAAGAACACCATTTGGGGCGGAGTCCCGGCCCGGGTATGAAGTATGAAGTTATATGGCTTCCATCGAAGCTAGCAACATTAAGCGTTGTCACTAAACACACATATATCTCATTTATTGTTCAGTTGGTTCCAATGCGGTCATACCACCCCTGAGAACAACCAAAATGTCAATGAAAGATCAAAACATATGTAAACTATAGGAAGAAAAGATATAAATATAACACATTTGATTAAACACATTAAAATTGTTAGTCATGAATAAAATAAATTAGAATTGGCAGTAAATGGCTATAAAGCAATCAATGAAAGATCAATATGTGACGCCCCATTCTTAGGGTGTCCGTTGACAACCCGTCAACCCGCGAAATACTCGTGAATGTCGTGTAACCCGACACCTCTCCACTGTCGAGTAGAGTCTCCTTTTTGTACGGGAGCTCTACCCCGAAATCTGAACTTGTCTAACAAGTTTACAATGACCACGGGGGTCCACATGCGGTAAAATAATGGCCACTTGGGCTGCATCAATACTCACGAGAGTATATCGACCAAATATATATTACATAGTTGAAGTTTTACATTCTCTTCATACAAACATATATTAAAATTCACAATTCTAATACATGTTATACAGCAATATCAAAGCCGTAAGTCGGCTTTCTTCTATCGACCTCTAGTGAGCCGGAGTCTCGTGCACCTCCACATTACGAAATGGTGATCCCTCAACAGGGTGAGCAAAGCCCAGTAGAGATAATTTCCTACATGGGTTACTCCCCACCTAAGTGCACATGCATGGCAAACAATCACATTCAAGCAATTTCATGAACCTACTCGAATGTCGTAGGCCAATCCCGTATCCCAAGTCCTCATGAAACTCCTCATAGCTACTGGGTTTGAATGCGAGTAAAATCCGCAGTTTTCAAAACAAAGCTTTTTGTTCTTGAAAACTCACTAATTCGAGTAAAAATACTGGACTACCCTCCGGGGAAACTAAATTCTTTGGATAACCCTCGAAACAATCATGGTCCTCGTCAGTGATACATTGGACGTCCCTCAAGGCAATTCTTGAAAAATCTTCAGCAAATTCCTTTCAAAACGTTTTCGTTTTTCTTTTAATTTTTCCATGTCATGCACTCCTCCCCAATATTCTAGGGTGCCCAGTGCATATGGAATGCATGATGCCAATTAATAACGTTAAATGCTAATATATTGCTCATTACATATATATTAACATAATTAAATCACATAAAACATGTTATCTGACTTCACATCGAGTAACACGAAATTGGCTCATGGGCTAGTGGCAAGCACAAAGCAATTCATTTTGAATCACTCAACATCATAAAAATTCACACAAAAATATTCACGTTACTATTCATGTGAACAGTGAAACCCTCGAGTTATTGTTCACGGCCACACAAATAGGAATTTTCTCCACTCGGTTCAAAGCTTTTGAGATCGAGTTTACGGCTAAAACAAGGCTCAGAACATTCCTAACCATAAACATGGCTCTTAGCCAAAAAATAAACCAAGTAGGAAAAGATTCCTACCTCTTGGAGTTGTCGGAACTCCATCAAATTGGTGCCCACGCGTAGCCCTCGCCGCATAGAATAACTGCTTCTTTCCTAGTCGAGGCAGACGGTCAGGTGGCGAAATCTAGAGAAGGTGCTCTCTCTCTCTCTAAAAAAATCAAATATCCAGTTTCTGCATCTCCAGCCCAGCACACTGCCGTTTTTGGGTCTCTTTTGAAGAAGATGAACACTGTTCATCTTTTGTCTTTTCCTCATTAACAATTCCCATAATTCCCATCATGTCCCTTATTCTAGATTTTTGACACTTGGCTTAATCTAAGCCGTCCATTTCCATCATCTCTCTAATCTTACAACATGTGTCACAAGAGTACATGTAGTGGGTGACTTTGTCACATCATGTATCTCAAACCCGTTTCTGACAGCAAACACCGATTGCCTCGAAAAAGCGATGAATTAAACATCTTGGAAATTTGACGAAATTCGACGTGGTAACTAGATTTCGCTAGACGATTCCAACGGTGAAATTCGTTTCATCATCCGAGATCTAGAAAAATTTCGGACTTTGACCGAAATTACCGTTTTGCCATTTTTTTTGAAAAATCGGAATTTTCTCGGGTCTTACACAATAAACTATAAAGGAAGAAAGATGCAAAATATGTAACATATTTCATTTGAACATATTCAAATTGTAGTCATGTATGAAAGAAATTAGAATTGGAGATAAAGCAATCAAGGTAAATCGAAGTCGATTGTTGAATGTTGTGCCCCAGTTCTTTTAATTCCTTTGATCCATCCAAAGGCACGATACGATACGTTTGACAATTTTTTTCTTACATCAGTGTTAGATAGGTGGTTAGGCTAAAATAGGGTTGGGGTTGGCCAAAGGCATTTATGCCCGGTATCATCCGATTGCAAATCAAACAAGTTGAAGTTAGGTTGTAAATGCCCACCAGACATGCTTATAAGACCAGAAGTAAGAAAAAGAAGTCAAGACCGAATATTTGCAGCTAGTCACATTATGTGTAAGACCCGAGAAAATTCCAATTTCTGGAAAAATGGTAAAATCGGTTAAAACCCGAAATTTTTCTAGATCTCAGATGACGAAAAGGATTTCACCGTTGGAATCGTCTCGCGAAATCTAGTGACCCAGAAAAGTTTCATCAAATTCTGAGACAATCGGAATATTTTACGATTTTCTAGGTGATAAGTTGTCAGTGATTTCAGGGACGAGATTTTTATGAAAATCTCAGAAGTCAGGAAATGACTTGGGTTAAGTTCATTTAAAATAAAGTGAACCAAAAATAAATAAATTTTTTCAGGACAAAAACAAACCCAAATAAAACAATATGAACTATGAATATCAAATAATAATATATTAATAAAAAATAATAATAATAATAATAAATTGTATAAAAGTCAAATTGGTGGGAAGGAGACGGGGGAGGAGACAGTGGGCGTGCAGGAGGAGAGTTTTTAATTTTTATTATTATTTATTTCTTCGTTTCTTTCTGGATATCTAGAAAATCGGACGCGGGTTTCATTGAGATGAAGGCAAAGTTGATCTCTGTAGCGAGAGCTCACCAGCGTGGACGCAAACTCTTAGAGTTTCGTCAAACTTCACGAGGTAGGGGTTTTATCCTACTTGTTTTACTCCTTGTTTAAGTGTTTTGTAAATGCTTGTGTTGGTTTAAGGCCGTGAGTGGCCGTTTGATCGGTCTCAAATCTTGAAACCAAAGTGTGGAAATTTTTGGAACCCATTTGGGCGATCCGTGGTTGTGTAAGACTCATTTGGGGTGTTTGTTTCATAATTTATGAAATAAATTGTGTGTTGGTGTGTATGAGGCCGGAAATGGGAATGGATTTCGGGTTCACAAAGTGGAACTGATGTCGGGTGATTGGCCGTGAACAGTAACCCGATGGTTTTACTGTTCATGTGAATAGTGACATGTGAATAGTGACACATGAATAGTGATACATGAATAGTGACACATGAATAGTGACATGAATAGTGTTCACGAAGTATTTTGTGAGAAAATGTGTTTGGATGGGTAATTCAAATTGAATTACTCGTGTTTGTTAATTAGCCCATGTGAGCTAATTTTGGTGTAATGGCTTGAGTTGTATAGGAATTAGTAGGTTAATGCATGAACTTTGTGTATTAACATGAGGTCAAATTATATGGAATATAATTGTGTGTATAGGCCATTGGAGATTTTATGGAATATAATTGTGTGTATAGGCCATTGGAGATGAATTGTGATTTACTCAATTATATGGAATATAATTGTGTGTATAGGCCATTGGAGACAAGATTGTGATTTGCTCAAATAAGCTAATTTGGGTGATGATTGATATTGTTGAATTACATGTGGTGTGAATTGCAAATTTGAGAATGTTGCATAATTAATATATTGGTATATATATTGTGTTGAAATGACATAATGCATTTCATATGCATTGGGGTAACCTAGAAATTAGGTGTGTGTGTGTGTGCATGACATGAAAAATTGAAAGAAAAACGAAAACGTTTTTGAAAGGAATTTCACATGATGATTTTTCGGAGAATGGGGTTAGGAGACGGTCCAACAGATCATTTCGGATGAGGACCATAGCATTTCGGGAAGTTACCGACGCATTCGCCTCGAAGGGTAGTCCCATATTTTTACCGACACGTTCGGTAGTGTATTTTCAAGAACAACAAGTTTTGTTTTGAAAATGATATTTTTCTCATACACGGCTTAGGCAAGTGTGAGGGAGTCGGTGAGGACTCAAGAAATGGGAATAGACATGTAGACATTCAAGTAGGATCACGTATTTACTTGAATGTGTGTTTAAATTGGAGTATTGCATATGCACTTAGGTGAGGAGTGACCCATTTAGGGTGATTCCACTATTGGGCGATAGCTCACCCTGTCGAGGGATATTATTTTCAGGTACAGGGAGCATTCGAGGAGACGGCTCATCCTAGAGGCCGATTTAGAAGAAAGTCGGGTTGAGGCTTGATGTTTTTGGATAATATGTATTAGAATTATAGATTTTAATATGTATTTGTATTAAGAGTAATGTATAACTCTTGAACCATGTGAGATAGTTGGTTGATTATTTTTGATGAGAAATGTTATAACTAATGAACTATTGGTATATAGTTGGGATATATTTCGTTGTGGGTATTAATGCAGGGGCCCCAGTGTTTCGACCCCTACTCATTATAGTGTATATTGGACCCTACATGGTCGATTTGTGTATATTAGGGCAATTATTGTACTAGGGGTGGGCTCCGTCTGAAGGAGACTCGCCTATTTCGTGAGATGTCGAGTCACCGACATTCCACGAGTATTCCGTGAGTTGACGGTGATCAACGGACCCCCAGACTGATCACGAGCAAGTATCGAGCTTAGGTATACGAATACCTAGGGAGCTCAGGTTTGGGTATCCATCACCTCTTGGTGTGGTTCGATGTAGGGTTAGGTATGTAGGTACCTAGACAATCACAGGATAAATATTAGAACACCGCATGCATGTGTTTGGTGTGTGATTGTGTGATTTGATGAATTGTTGTGTGAAAAATGTGCATAACATGAATTGTTATGTGTTGTGTGAATTGGGTGCTTAGGCAATTAGCACTTGGTGTGTTGGAAAATTTTTAGGAGTTTGTAGTGAGTAAACTAGAACAAAGAAAATGAATGAAATAAGTTTGAATAAATTTTATTTGGGTTATAGGATAATGAACTAAAATTTTAATAAATTTTAAAGTTGAACTCATAAAATTATTGAGTTGTATGGATGCAGTATATGGCTACTGCATGTTAGAGTAACAAGGAAAATTTCTTGATGGAAATGAGAAAAAAAAATGAAATGAAAAAAAAAAATCATTTTCTTAGGTTTTATAGTGTAAAACTGAAGAAAATAAATTTTTATAAATTTATTTAGGTGTATTGGAGAATGAAAAAATAAATGAAATAAAATTTTTGAAAAAAAATCAAATAAAATCAAATAAAATCTTTCAAAATGAAAATTTCAAAAATAAAATTTTTGTTGTTAAAAAATGATCTGATACATAGAAATAGTTGTCTAGCATTGCTTAGGAATGCAGGGACTTAGTATGAACTGTTTTCTGTGTATGAATAGCATCTCGGGGCTGTGTTTATGCCTTAGAGATGCTGCATTGAATCTAACGTGCCATTTGAACTGTGTAGATGGCTAGTCAGGGACGAGGACGTGGGGCGTCCGAAGTCTTGGTCGAGGCACCATTAGTGTTTGTGGCGGAGCTCTTTGGGTTTTGTGGTATTGCGACTCACTGCGATTGCACGGGCTAGTCACGACGGAGTAGTTAAGGAGGTCAGGAAGTAACCTCCGAGAGGTTTAGGGCGCATCATCCTCAGAGCATTCACAAGGGGAGGAGATCCGATGAAGTGACGAGACCATTGGTTCTGTGATTGAGAAAGGTGTTAGAGGCTATGGGATTGCACCGGATACAACCCGGGACGAGGCCCAGGTAGCGTTCCGGCTAGGGTAAGGCCCAGTATGGTGGGCCCCGAGCGGGCCCTCTCTAGAAGTCCTAGAAGCGATGACATAGGCGGAATTCGGTACATTCATGGGTAAATATTTCCGGATCTTTGCGAGGCATGCGAAGGCTGGGGAGTTCTAGAGGCTGAATCGGGGGCCGATGTGTGATGGATTATGTGGCTAGATTCACGGAGCTAGCCGTTTCTTCGATATTCACGTGGCCGGACATAGCGAAGTCGGAGATTTGAATGGGGTACGAAGTTGTCCATTGTTAGGATAGTGGGACTTCGCCTCGGGACATGCCTGCTGGACTCCATGGTTGGGACGGCCACGACCGTAGAGAGAGATCGAGGATGCTTGGCAGGGTACTCGGGATCACGGGTGTTAGTATGAAGGGGATCGGCCTTCCTCTGGATTCGGGAAGAGCGAGAGAAGACTTTTGCTTCACGAGTTTCGGGACCCGGGGCGAGTTGGGCATCCCAGTCGACGGGCGGATGATGTTTATGGAGCAACTGGGCATGTGAGGCAGGATTGCCCCGGAGGCAGAGTCAGGGGTTTTGGGGCAATAGTCCAGTTAGGTAGCAGAGACGGAGAGTATACAATTCATTCCTCCGCGCCTGATGCGAGTCGGAGGAACCGATTCCAGTTTCGGGTGCTATCTAAGCACCTTCGACGTACAGTGTGGGCGAGGGGCGGAGGAGTGTGGGTCGGTCGGTCTGGGACCTCACGAGGGCCCGGGAACACAGTCGGGCGGGGGCGGGTATATGTTATTTGTCGACGGCTTGGGCATGAGGCGAGATTGTCTGGGGTAAAGATCTCATGTGGTATAGGGGCGGCGTTCGGATTAGGGATGCGGGTATGTTTCTCTCGCGCTTGTTGACTAGAGTAAGCGTTTAAGTGGATGCATCATACTCATTCATTGTTGCATCTTGTGTGATGAACTTGGGCTTAGAGGTTGAGGCCTTTAAACGGATGTGGATATTCTTCCCTAGGGTAGGGTGAGAGTTGGCCAGGATAGGTCGAGATTGTGATTAGAGATCTCCTGGGTCGCTCATGGTGGACCCTGAGGGGGGATCGCATCGAGTCAAGTGAGGGTGCACGGAGACATCGCGTCGAGTCGGGTGTGGGTGCACAGTATGGACATTCACCACTCTTGGTGAGTGTAGGTTGAGTTGTCTTTGGGACTACGTCTAATGAAGACTCATAGTTCGAATCAGGAAATGAAGAAAAATTAATGTGTTGAGCAAATGAAGAGAGTAGATTAATTCCCTTAGGTGAAAGGTCTGTATGGGTGTAGAGACTCGGGAAGATATCTCGAATTTACGTAGTGTAAGAGACCAGGGGAGATATCCGAGGTACGTGTGGGTGTAAGAGACCCAGGGAGGGTATCCGTTACGTGTGGGTGTAAGGGCTAGGGGAGGCGTCCCAGATTTACGTGTGGGTGTAGGGCAGGAGGCATCCAGAATTTCTATGTGAGTGTAGAGACCAGTGGAGATATCTTAAGGGTATGTGGGTGTAAGGAGTTCGGAGTGTAAGCCCAGAAGAGTTATGTTGCCAGAGATGAAAACACACGGTCAAGTTATCACGTAGACTTAGAGTTGAGTGATAGGAGTCGGGAGTGACTCGAGATGAAAACACACGATCAAGTTATCACATAGACTTAGAGTTGAGTGATAGGAGTCGAGAGTGACTCGAGATGAAAACACACGGACATGGTTATCACGAAGACTTAGAGTTGGGTGATAGGAGTCGAGAGTGACTCGAGATTTGGATACCCCATTGGAAATTGAATTGGGTGTTGGTGAGCCGGCAATGGCTCGGTATATGGATGTCATTCATGACATGGATTAGGCTGATGGTCCATTGGATTGTCTGTGATTGTGACCTTGGGAAGGTCAGCGTTTACACACAAAACAGGGGTTGTGTAGGGTTACATGTTGTATGGATTATATACAGGTGTTAGAGGACATGATGTGAGCATGCGTCCTAGATCATAAGGGTAGCTGGGAGGAGCGTGGCCCTTAGTCGGATCGCCAACAACAATAGCTACTCAGGCTGAGTATGCAAATGGTGCCATATGAGGCATTGTATGGGAGCCATGTAGATCACCGTATGTTGAACTGGAGTGGGAGAGAGCTCAAATCGCGAGGTCTGATCGATTAGAGACACCTCCCAGGAAGGTGAGCTTAATCTGACGTCTTCTCTCACGACTCAGGCCGTGTCGGAAAACTATCACGGTGTCTGACGTCGACCCTTAGAGTTCGAGGTTGGGGATCACGTTTTCTTGAAGGTGATGCTAAGAGAGGGGAGTGGTAAGGTTGTGGCGCGGGGAAGCTATCGCGAGGTTTATTGGGCGCTTCCCGAGAGATACTCGAGAGGTGAAGCCTTTGTGCGTCAGGTTGGCTTTACCGCCTAGCATGTCAGGTGTCCACGAGGTATTTCACGTCTCCATGCTCCGAAAGTATACTCCAGATCCAACTCATGTAGTGGATTGGGGACAGATTGAGGTTGACACGAATGGGACCTTCGGGAGGGACCAGTGTTCATTTGGATAAGTAGTGATTAGGTTTCGCCGATCTGAAGGCCGGGTGAAATTTAGTGAGGAATCTTTATCGGCACTATGGAGTGGATGTCACACCCCCACCCCTACTAGCGGCAGGTGTGCCGACCACCCCACAGAACCCCCAGCCGTTACTTCCAACGACTAGATAATCCTGTGAAGCGAAGCCATATTGCTTGTTGAAAACCCGTATAAATTTTTTTTTTCTTTTCTAAACTTGTGATTTTATAAAATTTCGGCAGCATAACAGATGTATATAGGACATATCCCAAAACCTGTATATACAATTTACGCTTTCCAAAATATGGCAACCAACACCCTCCACACATTTTCATAAACCACATTATGTACATACATATATTCCTTTACTCTGAGTTAAGTATTTCCATACAAAATTCTATTTATACAGCATATACTAATGTCGGGGACTCCTATTATGCTCAATGTGCGCATTACTGTGCCACGGAAAATAGTTTTTAAAACATAAAATAATGAGCTAAGCGAGCTCAGTGGGTGTATCTTTTAGAAAATGTTTTCTTTTGGAAAAACATCCCAAAAAGCTGTAAGACTTCCTTTTACATGATATTTTCCAGAAATATTTCTTTCTTTGCTTTGCTTTACTTTAAAAGTTTATGAAACTTTTATTGCTTGCTTGCTTAAAAGTTTATAAAACCTTTCAAAAATCTCTTGCTTTAAAAGTTTCTCAAAACTTTCCATAAACCTTTTGCTTTAAAAGTTTCTCAAACTTTTTCATAAACCATGAAGTCACAGGCTCGTAGCATGCTTTGAAATCAGCGAGGCACAGGGTAAACGTTTGCTTAAAACAAACACGGGAACTGGGCTCAGCCCAGGTCGCCAATGGTTGATTTTTAAAGCGTATAAACATGATTATAAATCATCAACCCTTTGGAGGCCTTTCCTGGTGTTGTACCACTAGTGAACACGGGGCACGGGCATCGTGTCTTAGGGTGGAAGGACACAGGTCCACATCACCTAGGTGGAGCCTTGGCCCACGTCTTTTCGGTAAATATGGTGGAATTGGCACAGGTCTCCATCACCATAATTTAGTTAGAGTTCTTAACCTTATATACTCAGTCGTGCCTGATCTCCTTTGTCTTATGATGCATGTTCTAAGTTCTTAGGCCGGGCAATCTAAAAATGCATGTATGAAATCCTATGTGCCGTGTAGCATGCGGAATACCTCGACCCGGATGCTTGCTTAAGACTAGGGATTTTGGTTAGGCCTATTTTACAAAATAGACTTTGTTTGCTTGCTCTTTGAAATATGGTTTTATAGTTAAAACCATTGCTTTCTTTAAAAGTATGGTTGAATGAATCAAAACCATTACTTATTTGCTTTTCATATATGGTTTAAAATCAAAACCGTTTACTTGCCTTTCAAACATGGTTTAAAATCAAAACCATTTAAATACCGATCAAAAGCAGTTCATAATAAGACCGCTAGTATTTGGAAAAATAGGTTTAGAACACTCACCTCTTTGTTTCCCAAACTTGAGCACAAATCAAAGCTACTTTGCCTCTTTGCTTTAGCCTACATACTCAAGCGAATACGACAACGTATTAATCACCTACGTGTAAGCGTATAAACTTAACGATACTTCACCGCCAAGTCACTTTAAGGTCACACAACATTCATATAAAGTCAAATTAACAATTTACCCTTGAGCACTAAAAAAAACCCTAACAAAAAAAACTACTCATTTTGGTAACCTTTTTCCAACAATACTCTATGGACTTTATTACCCAAAAATTATTCAAAAGGTCTTCAAAAATTATGAAACTCTTCAGATCAGTCCTTTATATATCCAATGACATCTCTTTAAAATTTCAATGTAAAATTCCTTCTCTAAGGCCCTCAACCACATAACACAAGTTACAGCATGTTTTTGATTCCAAACTCACTGAATCACCTACTGTTATTCTTGATTTCTGGGATCTGAACTCCATAAATTGGAAATGGTTTCTTCACTCATTTGAAGCTATGGTTCTAAAGTTTCTTCTCCAATTGGAATCTTGATTTGGATCACAAAACTCAAGTTATTGTATTTTATATCTAGATGACTCAATTTGGCAGAACAGAATCTGCACATAGCTCCACTTTGACAAATTTTCTGGGCACTTTTGGCTTATAATTTGCATGAACTTCCTTCAGATAACTTATTCCCCTAGAAGTCTATTTTATCCAGAATTTTGAATCACTCAATTTGGATGAGTGAAACTCCACTTATGGCCAAAACACTACAACCATACCCAAAACAGAGCATAATCAGTAGGCTAAAGAGCTCACCTTCAGTCCGTATTTAGGAGCCTTAGAGCTACAATTTGCTCTTGGTTCCTTCTATACATTTTAGCCTATCTCTTATGGTTCTTTAACAATTGGAATCAATATATTTGGATGATTATAACTTAATCTATAACCCAAAGAAGAGCAAAGCAGGGGTTTTACCAAATTTTGAAACCATTCCTTTAAAAAACCCAACATTCTCCTTTTTACAACAATTCCTCAAAACCAACATGGAATTCATCCAAAACAACTTCATAACACTTGAATTGGTGATTTAGAACCTCAAACCTCAAAACCCTAGGTGAAAATCCAAGAACTCTACCTAAAGTCACGAATTCTTCGCAAAACCACATAATTTGATGATTCCATGTTTGTTTCCACCAATTGAGGTTTTACTATCATAACCCCAACAATTCAAGAGTTTGTGTGATCTTTACACAAAGCCTAATTAAAGGCATCTATTCTCCAAACTAAACCCTAAGAATCCCAAAATACACAAATTAAACATGATTCCATACCTGAATTTGGTCTTCTCCTCCTTCTCCTTCCTCTTCCTTTGTCCCTTCTTCTACTTTGCTCTCTTCTCCTTTGCTTTCTTCTCCCCCTTCTCCACGTTTTTACCCTAGCAAAATTTGAGACCAAATGACTTTTGTTTGTCTCATGGCTATTTATAGCCTCAAACTTCTCCAATTTGCAAGTTGGTCCTTCATTTTTTTAATTTTTCACATCAACTTCTTTTATTTGTATTGTGGCCCATCTCTACTTTGATTATAATTTCCAATCCTTTTGTCTAAATGACAATTGTACCCTTATTCTATTACAACATTCCGGGTTTACTAAATTATCATTTCATAATTTCATCTCCAAAAATATTACAATGCTGACACTTAGAGCTCTGCCTGTACCCCTACGGTTGTTATGCTGTACGCACTCTCGGGACGAGTGTTACACAAATCCTCCTCCTTGAGCATTTCATCCACAAAAATGAATCAACTAAACTCCAAAAAGTAAGGAAAGGAAAATACCTCATCCAGAAAAATAAGTAGGGAGTACTGATGGGCCTTATTTGGGCCTACGGCTCCCAAGTAGGCGCCTCCTTCACCGTGATTCTTCCATAAGACTTTAACCAAAGGAATCCTGATCCTCAACACTTGTTCCTTGCGGTCTACAATGCACGAGTATCTCCTCCATAAGTCAAATTCTCCTTTACTTGCCTTTGGTTGCTCTCTCAATACATGTGAAGGATCTGGGATGTACTTCCTTAACATCGACACATGGAATGTGTCATGAATCCTTGATAACTCTAGGGGTAACTTCAACTTGTAAGCTACTGGCCCCACCTTGCTCATAATCTCATAAGGTCCTATAAATCTTGGACTGAGCTTGCCTCGCTTTCCCAATCTCAAAACACATTTCAAGGAGAAATCTTCAAAAGACCCGATCACCTATCTCGGGCTCTGAGTCTCTCGGCGGTTTGTCGCATAACTTTACTAATACATCTCTTGCTTTCTTTAAGTTATCACGAATAATTTTCACTTTCTGAGTGGTTGCACTAGTTGAGGCTGCTAGTCTTCTCTCACCAACCTCGTCCCGGCACAACGGAGTTCTACATTTCACCTTAATACGATTGCCTCGAATGGAGCCATATCTATACTTAGCGGTAGCGCTATTGTGTAGGCAAACTCCATTAGTGTAAGTGAGTATCCCAACTTCCCTTGAATTGTTACACAATCTCTCGGCATATCTCTGTCACGAATAATCCTCTCTGTGTATCCGTCACGAGGATGAAAAAATCTTATCTTGCAAAATGTAGGCGAGTACCTATATTTGTTTGCAAACTAGGCCAAAACACAGACGTGAACACAGGGTCTCGATCTGACACTATGGCCCCAAGGACCCATGATCTCACTATCTCATCCACATACAACCAGCTTTTCCAAGAATCTTTAACGATGGCGGTAGGAAATGGCGGACCGTTAATCGATCTACTATCACCCATATTGCATCATGTTGTCTACGAGTCAGTGAAGACACATCACAAAATCATAGTAATCTTCTCCCATTTCCATCTTTGGGATAGGGTCTTGTATCTTCAGAGTGGCCTCGTGCTCTTGCCTTTACTAACGACGGGTTAGGCACCTAGAAACGAAACTTGCAATCTCTTTCTTCATCCCATTCCACCAGTAATGTTCTTTCAAAGTTCTATACATCTTGGTACTACCTGGATGCATAGCATATGCAGATGAATGTGCTTCTTCCATAATGTCTCTTTTCAGTTCGCCATATTCTGGCACACACATTCTCTGCCCTTTCACTAACATGCCATCATCTCTGATCTGAAACTCCACTTTCTTTCCTTTTTCTATCTCTTCCTTAAGCTTAATCATCTGTGGATCCTGTAACTACCCTACTAGAATTTGGTCCACTAGGAGTGGTCTAACATGAAACGTGGCTAACAAGGCTCCTGAATCCTCAACCTCCAATATCACCCCTAAAGTTCTCAGATCCACCAATAGTGGCGGATAGCACGATCTCATGAAGACAAAAAGAACTCTCATTCGCTACTCAAGGCATGCCTTTCACGACATTAGCTTTCTGGATGGTGCTCGATGTCTGGGTTAGTCTTTAATCAACTCAAGCCATCTTCTGCCTCGGGTTTAACTCTTTTGGGTGAAAATATATTGAAGACTTTTATGATGCAGCCAAAAGATCCTACAAGAACACCATATAAATAATGTCTCCATATTTTTAGTGCGAAACCACTATTTCTTTTGCTAGCTCTAAAGTCTCGTGTGTAGGGTAATTCTCCTAAATGTTTCATTAGTTTGTCCTAGAGGCATATGCAATCACCTATCATTACGCATCAAAAACACCACCAAGGGCCTTGCTTGGAAGCATCAGCATAAATCACAAAACCCATCTTCCATTGGGTAAAAGCTAGAAGCCCGGAATTTGAGAAGTCAATCTACTCTTCAACTCCTTAAAACTCTTTTAACAGGCGTCTACCCAATCATACTTAACATCTTTTTCTTGTCGAAACAGTCGATTAGAGTGCTATCTTGGAGAACCCCTCAACAAACTTCACCGTAATACCATGCTAACTTGAGAAGCTCCGACCTACGACACATTCTTTGAGTGGTTTCCAATTTACACTTGCTTCTATTTTAAAGGATTCACACTCACCCCCTCGGCTGAAATCACATGACCTAGGAATGCCACCTTGTCGAGCCAAAGCGACACTTGCTCGACTTGGCATACAAGCATCTTTCCCTTAGGGTCACGCCAACACAATCCTCGGGTGCCAGGAATGTTTCCTGCGAACTGCACGAATACACTAGGATATCATCGATAAAAACTATGATGAACCTATCCAAATATGGCTGGAATACTCGGTTCATCAAATCCATAAACACAGCTGGGGCATTAGTTAAACCAAATGGCATCACCAAAACTCATAATGCGTGAAAATTATTGTCACGAAACTTGATCTTAGGTACATCCCGCTCTCTTGCACTCTCAGTGATGATACCGGAGCCTCAAATTACATCTTGGGTATACTCGAGATCCTTGGGGTTGATCAAATAACTCATCAATCCTAGGAGTGAATCTTTGATTGCGGATGGTAACTATATTCATCTGCCAGTAATCTATACACAACCGCAAACTCCCATCTTTCTTTTCACGAAGTGGAGCTCCCGTGAGGATATGATCCCCAATGAATCCCATACTCGACAATTCTTAGCCCAGGCCTTAAGCTCCTTAACTCTGAGAGCCATCTATAAGGAGGAATGGAAATAGAGCTCAGTCCACAGGATCAAATCAATGGTGAACTCCACTTCTCTTTACGGAGGTAGTCTGTGATATCATCAGGAAATACGTTTAGGAACTCTAGCTCAAATGGAATTTCATCAGTAGTCCCTCGTACCGGTCTCCACCACGTAAATTTAGATAGCCACAATGACCCAACTGCCTTGACATTCTCTTGTCTTGTCATAGGCGGAGATCATCTGGGAAGATAATTCTCTACGTAATCCTGCGAACTTTACCTCGATTTCCACTGGCTCAATACGGCTACTTCCTTTTTATAACAATCTAGTGTGGCTCACATGGGCGAGGCAGCCCGATCCATCTGAGAACCACATGAAATCCCTCGTATCATAAAACTCTGAGATCCATTTGGGAACTCCTGTCCCTCAATCAAAACTCTACTATCTCGACTACTGCATGCTGCGAGTAACGGATCTCAATTTGGAAGGAAACTCTCCATACGACCCTCTAATGGTAGGTCTCTATCGATAACGATCTAAGAATGGCTTGGATGTAAATGAATCACGTAGCTCACAGGTGTTTACTAAGGTATATGCATCATGATCAGGATAGAAATAATACCGGTGACCATGCTCTGGGTTGCATCCGCATCTGTGAGTCACAACATAAATCCCCAGCTTTGAAGTACGGGTCTGCATGCATCCTTGGGAGCCTTACCTCTGCCTCTACCCTGGCCCAGCCTGCACAGGGCAGCAGCCCTGCAGCAGCAAACACATCTGAAGACCTCGAGTGCTCCATCCTGGGTGTGGGGGTAGCTAGGCAGCTCTTGATGTCTCAGCACCCGATCAGCGAGACCTCTCTAATGAAATGGCCTTCTTGGCCACGAGTGGAAGCATCTGTGCCTATATCTCTGCCACACTCCCCATGGGTGTCGCCTCGACACATATGAGCGGATGGGATACTGCAGGTGCCCTTGCTAGCAGGCGGGGGCCTTGCGATCCGGCTAGAGGTAGCTCCTCGACCTGCACCTCAGCCTCTGTAACCTCTACCCTTGTTCCTCTTTTTGTTGTACTGTCTAGAGCTCTGTTGGGAAGTGCCTAGTGCACTCCTCTTCCTTTCTTGCCTACTCTGATACATAGTCGTCGTACTTTGCTCAACTCTCAGAGCTGCCTCAACTAAGTCCCCAAATCTATTATGAGGAACCGCAGACAAATTCACTCGGATCCGGTGTTGCAATCCGGCCAAAAACCTTTTGCACTTCATGGCTTCATCGGCAGATATATGGAACCCGATCTAACTAGTTTAGAACCTCTTCTCATGTCGACAACGACATGTTCTTCTGTTCTAACCTGAAGAACTCCTCAATTTTCGAATCCTTATGACTTTGAGGAAAGAACCTATCAGTGAACTCTTGTTGAAATTGGTCCCATGATATGCCATTAGGATACCTCCTCTCCACGGCGTCCCACCAATCCTTAGCCTGTCTTCCATCGAAAAGCGGAAAACAGACCCTTTGCTCATCCGTGCGACCCGCTGCTCCATAAACCTTATTTACTCGGTCTAGCCATAACCCGGTACATACGGATCTGCGCCATCATATGGCTTAGCGCAACCGTACTCTCTCTGTCGGCTTCCCGGGTTCTTGATAACTTCTACAGGTGGCGGTGGAACGCGGCTGGCGACGTGTCGCTATGGCCACTATCTAAGCAATCTATGTCACCTACTCTGCCGTAAACAATCCACGGCATTGGGCTCCCTCTGGCGCGGATGGTCCAGCACGACTTGTTCTTCAGGCTGATTCATAAGAATGATGATGGAACTGACTACGTCTTCGTCTCAGTGCTTTGCGGGAAGCAAAAAACCTACGGAATGACTCTCCTAGGGCGACCTCGATGTCCTCACACCTTACGACATATTGCGTATTTGCAAAAAAAAAAAAATCAAGCCCATTTAATACACTTTGAATCACCTCCTTATGTATGTACTTTGAGTTTGAAAATGCATGGTTGATGGTATAAAATAGTGTATACGAAAACTATGATGCTTAATAACATAGGTTTCCTAAGATCCTGCTCTGATACCACCTTGTCACACCCCCACCCCTACTAGCGGCAGATGTGCCGACCACCCCACAAAACCCCCAGCCGTTACTTCCAACAACTAGCTAATCCTGTGAAGCGAAGCCATATTGCTTGCTGAAAACCCGTATAAATTTTTTTTTCTTTTCTAAACTTGTGATTTTATAAAATTTCGGCAGCATAACAGATGTATACAGGACATATCCCAAAACCTGTATATACAATTTACACTTTCCAAAATATGGCAACCAACACCCTCCACACATTTTCATAAACCACATTATGTACATACATATATTCCTTTATACAAGTTCAAGGTATTTCCATACAAAATTCTATTTATACCGGCCACTTATGCGATGTCGAGGACTCCTATTGTGCTCAATGTAAGCGTCTGTGCACGGAAAATAGTTTTTAAAACAGAAAATAATGAGCTAAACGAGCTCAGTGAGTGTATGCTTTTAGAAAATGTTTTGCTTTTTCGGAAAACATCTAAAAATTGTAAGACTTCCTTTTACATGATATTTTCTAGAAATATTTCTTTCTTTCTTTGCTACTTTAAAGTTCTGAAACTCTTTTATTGCCTTGATTAAAGTTTATAAAACCTTTCAAAAATCTCTTGCTTTAAAAGTTTCTCAAAACTTTATAAACCTTTAACAAAAGTTTCTGAGCTTTTTCATAAACACGGGTCCCGAACCAGCCGCATGCTTTGAAATAAAGCGGGGCCTGGGCTCAGATTTGCTAAAACAAACACGGGAACTGGGCTCAACCATGCGCCAATGGTTTGATTTTAAAGCGTATAAAACATCTTTATAAATCGTCAACCCTTTAGAGGCCTTTCCTAATAGTTGTACCACTAGTGAACCACGGGAGCAGGCATCGGCTAGTGGGTGGAAAGGACCTGGGTCCACTTCACCCCTAAAGTGGAAGGGCCTTGGCCCACGTCACCTTTTCCGGTAAATATGGTGGAATTGACCTGGGTCTCCATCACCATAATTTAGTTAGAGCTCTTAACCTTATATACTCCAGTACGTGCCACGGTCTCCTTTAAATGTATGATGCATGTTCTAAGTTTGTCGACCAGGCAATCTAAAATGCATGTATAAATCCTAGCAGCCGCCTTGAAGTCTGAGATACCTCGGCCAGGATGCTTGCTGCCAAGACTAGGGATTTTAGTTAGACTATTTTACAAAATAGACTTTTGTTTCTTACTTCTTCTTTGAAATATGGTTTATAGTTAAAAACCATTGCTTGCTAAACTCATTGCCTTTTTAAAAGTATGGTTAGATTGAATCAAAACCATGCCATTGCTTTTCATATATGGTTTAAAATCAAAAACCGTTTGCTTGCTTATTAAACTGTACTTGCCTTTCAAACATGGTTTAAAAATCAAAACCATTTTAAATACTTGATGCAAAGCAGGTTCATAATAATACACACTAGTATTTGGAAAAATAGGTTTAGAACACTTTCGGCACTCTTTGTTTCCCCGAACTTGAGCACAAATCCGCTACTTTCTTATCGCTTTGCTTTTGGCCTGCATCTTTCCAGCGAATACGTATTAATCACCTCGTAAGTAAGTATAAATACTTGTACTTCACACTCAAGTCACTTTAAGGTCACACAACATTCATATAAAGTCAAATTAACAATTTACCCTTGAGCACTAAAAAAAAAACCCCTAACAAAAAAAACCACTCATTTTAGTAACCTTTTTCCAACAATACTCTATGGACTTTATTACCCAAAAATTATACAAAATGTCTTAAAAAATTATGAAACTCTTCAGATCAGTCCTTTATATATCCAATGACATCTCTTTAAAATTTCAATGTAAAATTCCTTCTCTAAGGCCCTCGGCCACATAACACAAATTTACAGTATGTTTTGATTCCAAACTCCACTGAATCACCTACTGTTATCCTTGTTTATGGGATCTAAACTCCATAAATTGGAAGCGGTTTTGTCACTCATTTGAAGCTATGATTCTAAAGTTTCTTCTCAATTGGAATCTTAATTTGGATCACCAAAACTCAAGTTATTGTATTTTATATCTAGATGACTCAATTTGGCAGAACAGAATCTGCACATAGCTCCACTTTGACAAATTTTATGGGCACTTTTGGATTACAATTTGCTTGAACTTACTTCATATAACTTATTCCCCTAGAAGTATATTTTACCCAGAATTTTTAATCACTCAATTTGGATGAGTGAAACTCCACTTATGGCCAAAACACTACAACCATACCCAAAATAGAGCATGTCCCGGTGACTACGAGCTCACCTTTCAGTCCGTATTTGGGAGCCTTAGAGCTACAATTTGCTCTTGGTTCCTTCTATACATTTGTAGCCCTATCCCTTATGGTTCTTTAACAATTGGAATCAATTTATTTGGATGATTATAACTTAATCTATAACCAAAACAAAAACAGGGGTTTTACGATTTTGGCCAAATTTCCTTTAAAACCCAACATTCTCCTTTTTACAACAATTCCTCAAAACCAACATGGAATTCATCCAAAACAACTTCATAACACTTGAATTGGTGATTTAGAACCTCAAACCTCAAAACCCTAGGTGAAAATCCAAGAACTCTACCTAAGGTCCACCAATTCTTCATAAAACCACATAATTTGATGATTCCATGTTTGTTTCCTGAATGGGGTTTACTCTCATAACCCCAACAATTCAAAAGTTTGTGTGATCTTTACACAAAACCTAGACCAAAGACATCTATTCTCAAACTAAGCCTAAGAATCCCAAAATACACAAATTAAACATGATTCCATACCTGAATTTGGTCTTCTCCTCCTTCTCCTTTCTCTTCCTTTCTCCCTTCTTCTCCTTTGCTCTCTTCTCCCCCTTCTCCACGTTTTTACCCTAGCAAAATTTGAGACCAAATGACTTTTGTTTGTCTCATGGCTATTTATAGCCTCAAACTTCTCCAATTTGCAAGTTGGTCCTTCATCTTTTTAATTTTTCACATCAACTTCTTTTATTTGTATTGTGGTCCATCTCTACTTTGATTATAATTTCCATATCCTTTTTGCTAAATGACAATTGTACCCTTATTCTATTACAACATTCCGGGTTTACTAAATTATCATTTCATAATTTCATCTCCAAAATATTACAATGTGACACTTAGAGCTCTTATATGCCCCTACAGTTGTTGTACTGTACACTCTCCCGGGACGGGGTGTTACAGTGGAGGAGTCAACGTGGGAGCACGAGGATACTATGTGGGCCACCTATCCCTTCTTGTTTAGGGATGACGGTACTTGGTTTTGTCGTTTAATATTTAAATGACAAATTTACAAGCATGGTATAGTGCACATTGCATATGCATGTGTTGTGTTATGATTGTCCAGAATTTTGGGACAAAATTCCTTTTAAGGAGGGGAAAATGTAAGACCAGAGAAAATTCCAATTTCTGGAAAAATGGCAAAATCGTAATTTCAGTCAAAACCCGAAATTTTTCTAGATCTCGGATGACGAAACGGATTTCACTGTTTGAATCGTCTCGCGAAATCTAGTGACCCAGAAAAGTTTCGTCGAATTATGAGACAATCGGAATATTTTACGATTTTCTGGGTGATAAGTCGTCAGTGACTTCAGGGACGAGATTTTTATAAAAATCTCGAAGTCAGGAAATGACTTGGGTTAAGTTCATTTAAAATAAAGTGGCGAAAAGAAATAAATTTTTCGGGACAAAAAGCAGGCAAATAAAGCGATATGAACTATGAATATCAAATATTAATATATTAATAAAAATAATAATAATAATAATAAAATTGTATAAAAGTCAAGGCGGTGGGAAGGAAGACGGGGAGAGATGAGTGGGCGTGTGGGAGGAGGTTTTAATTTTATTATAATTTTTTCTTCTTTTCTTTCTCGAGATCTGGTCGGACCACGGGTTTCATCGGTTTGAAGGCAAAGTGATCTGTGACGAGGCTACGCGTGGACACCAAAATCTTGGGTTTGTCAAACTCCACAGTGAGGTTTAATCCACACTTCTCTTACTCCTTGTTTAAGTGTTTTGTAAATGCTTGTGGTTTGAGGCGTAGTGGCCAGTTTGATCGGTCCGAAATCTTGAAACCAAAGTGTGTAAATTTTTGGAACACATTTGGGCAGTCCGTGATTGTGTAGGGCTTGTTTGGGGTGTCTGTTTCATAATTTATGAAATAAATTGTGTGTTGGTGTGTATGAAGCCGGAAATGGCCATGGATTTCGGGTTCACAAAGTGGAACCGATGTCGGGTGATTGGCCGTAAACAGTAACCCGAGGGTTTTATTGTTCATGTGAATATTGACATGTGAATAGTAATACGTGAATAGTGACATGAATAGTGACATGTAAATAGTGATACATGAATAATGACATGAATAGTGACACGTGAATAGTGACGTGAATAGTGTTCACGAAATATTTTGTGAGAAAATGTGCTTGGATGGGTAATTCAAATTGAATTGCTCGTGTTTGTTAATTAGCCCATGTGAGCTAATTTTGGTGTAATGGCTTGAGCTGTATAGGAATTAGTAGGTTAATGCATGAACTTTGTGTATTAACATGAGGTCACAATTATATGGAATATAATTGTGTGTATAGGTCATTGGAGATTTTATGAAATATAATTGTGTGTATAGGCCATTGGAGATGAAATTGTGATTTACTCAATTATATGGAATATAATTGTGTGTATAGGCCATTGGAGACGAGATTGTGATTTCTCAAATAAGCTAATTTGGGTGATGATTGGTATTGTTGAATTACATGTGGTGTGAATTGCAAATTTGAGAATGTTGCATAATTAATATATTGGTATATATATATTGGGTTGAAATGGCATAATGCATTTCATATGCACCGGGGTAACCTAGAAATTAGGTGTGTGTGTGTGTGCATGACATGAAAAATTGAAAGAAAAACGAAAACGTTTTTGAAAGGAATTTCACATGATGATTTTCTGGAGAATGGGGTTAGGAGACGGTTCTATAGATCATTTCGGAAGAGGACCATGACTGTTTCGGGAAGTTCTCCAACACATTCGCCTCGGGAGGAAGTAGTCCGTATTGGCCTGTAGGTACGTTCGGTAGTGTATTTTTAAGAACAACAAGTTTTGTTTTGAAAATGATATTTTTCTCATACACGGCTTAGGCAAGTGTGAGGGAGTTGGTGAGGACTCGAGACATAGGAATGGGCATGTAGACATTCAAGTAGGATCACGTAGTTACTTGAATGTGTGTTTAAATTGGAGCATTGCATATGCACTTAGGTGAGGAGTGACCCACATTTGGGTGATTCCTGCAGGCGATAAGCTCACCTGTCGGGATATTATTTTTCAGTCTGAGAGCGTTCGAGGAGACGGCTAATCCTAGAGGCCGATTTAGAAGAAAGTCGGGTTGAGGCTTGATGTTTTTGGATAATATGTATTAGAATTATAGATTTTAATATGTATTTGTATTAAGAGTAATGTATAACTCTTGAACCATGTGAGATAGTTGGTTGATTATTTTTGATGAGAAATGTTATAACTAATGAACTGTTGGTATATAGTTGGGATATATTTCGTTGTGGGTATTAATGCAGGGGCCCAAGTGGCCATTTTTAACTCATTATAATTGTATATTGGACCCTGTGTGGTCGTTGTGTATATTGGGACAGGTGTTGTACTAGGGGTAGAGCTCCCGATACAAAGGAGACTTTGCTCGATTTTCGTAAGAGATGTCGGGTCACCCGACATTCCACGAAATATTACCATTAGGTTGACGGATAGTCAACGGACGCGGATTTAAGGGCGTCATTATGCACTTAAAATTTCAGTGAATCTTCGCAATCATCTTAAATTGTTGATGCTCAATTATGGATTACACAAATTCTGGAGTAAAAAAAATTACGGTTACACAAGTTGTCTGTCCGGCTTATATAGTAGCTCCACATTTTTCATAATAGATTTAAAACTATTCCTGCTTGATAAATAGTTCAAAGTATGTTTAATATTTGGTATTTTATCCATTTCCTAAGCGATACATGTATAATAAAATAAGCAACACATCCTTTACCAATTCTTGATGAGTACCCTTTGACAAGTCTAAAAGTAATCTATATTTCTAAATTAACTCAAATGCTTCATTTTCTAGAACTCTTGGAACACCTTTTAGAACATGGAAGAAACAACTTAATACCGTTGTCTTAGTCCACAAAAACCATGGGGGAGTGTTGAAGCAGCACCATTTTCTACCAAAAGTGCATTTAAACATATCTAATCAAATATTCACATATTAGTCTAAGCAATACTACGATTCTATGAACATAGCACATAAAATGAAGTAGATATCATGAAGCAGCACCATTTTCTACCAAAAGTGCATTTAAACATATCTAATCAAATATTCACATATTAGTCTAAGCAATACTACGATTCTATGAACATAGCACATAAAATGAAGTAGATATCATGCGCAGTGTGAAGTTTTCCCAGTACTAAACTACTTAGACATCACTTAAATCTGACAAGTGGAAAAATAATACCTTCATGCAGAACAGAGACAAGTGTATGGTTAAATTGGAGAGTTTTCTTTAGTCATGGTCCATAAAGAACACAGGTAGTTCTAAAAAGATGGCATTATTTGCATATGAGAATTGCTCACCGTCTCAGGATCCCATATTCTAACAATATGATTATCAGTAGTAATCAATTTCGGTCGTTCGAAGAATTAAAGTTTGTTATTGTGCCATGATGTCAATATTAGTATCATACCTATAGCGAAAGAAAGTTTAAGAGGAAAAGTTTGACCAGTTTTTAGCGGAATATGTAGGTGTATGCCATCTCTAGTAAGAGTATGCCTTACATGTGATCCTTAATTCGAATAGGATATGCGAGCGCCGATCATATATCGAGAACCTGCGTATTTCAATAGCAGAATGAGTGCATGGCTGCCGGTTCCAAAATAGGAAGTAGCAACAAAGGTTGTAATTTAAAAATCTGAATATATGATCATAAAGTTAAAATCATACATTAACAATTAAATTACAAGGTCACAAATGATTTTTTTTTTTATAAATATCACAAATGAATAATTCATATGAGGTTCCCTGAGGCGAAATGCTTTATGATCGAGGAAAGATTGTGCATAAATAAAAATTATTCTTCCAAGTTAAGAGAAGAAAAATAGTCATTGATTCCTGATCGTTGTTGTTGTTGCCTTTTCTTACTTGTTTTTTTTTTATCAGAGTTGCCTCGTCTTACATGTTGATATAAATAACTAGATCCTTTTCTTCATCCTATTGATGATATCCTCTAAATTTCAGTCATTCTTTATCAAATGTTAGCCAAATTCAACAGAACCGCCTGGAACACCCTTTAGTCAAATAGTCCCCAAATCAACCTCTACATAGAATTCATTATTCATTCTCAAGACTTCAACCCCTTTTCAGGGTGGTAGGAGAACTTGCGGCCTTTCCTTTAAATGTTGTTTACCCACTTTGTCTTCTAGAAACTCCTGGTGGGCAAATAATCTCCCTTAAGAATTCCAGCATTAAGCATGTTCTCTATTCCCTTACCCTAATTCTTCTCTCTTATTAAAAAAACGTCCATTTCATCCACAAGCAATATGAAAAAGCCATAAAGAGGAAAACTATTATTCAACCCCAAAACAGAAAAGGAATCACAAACGGACCAGCATCGCCAACATATGTCTGAAATTGAACACCCTAAATGCGCCAGATCCAGGGGTGTGCGGTGCGTGTAGCAGTGGGGCGCATATGTGTACTAAAAGATTTTCTTAATTATTTAAGTGTCATTTGTAATATTTTTTGGGCGATTTTAGGGGATGAGATTGTGAAATGATAAATTGATTGAGCTAGAATTTTGTCTTAGAATAAGGGAGTAAAGTTGTAATTCTTAGAAAAGGAGATGAAGGTCATAATAAAAGAAGATTATATGCTATTTTAGAAATAGCAAATTTAGCACAAATGAATGTAGTTTGAATAACTTGTAATTAAAGGAAAGTTGTTAATATAAAGAAATTGAGACAAACAAATCTCATTTTGGTCTCACACTTAGAATCTCCACGGTTGGGAGAAGAAAAGGGAGAGAAGAAGAGGAAGAAGAAGAAGGAAGAGGAAGGAAGAATTTGGGTATGTTTTCCATGGAATCTTATTGTATTTTAGTTTTTGTATGGATTGGTGGGCCAATGGTATGAATTCTTGGGATTTTTACCTAGGGTTTGGTTATAAAGTTCTAAACAGCGTCTGAGTGTGGTGGAGTTTTTGGGTAAATTCCATGTTGGTTTTGAGGAATGGTTGTAAAAAGGAGAATGTTGGGTTTTTAAAGGAAATGCTGTCAAAATTTTGTAAAACCCCTGTTCTTGTTTTGGCGATAGATTAAGTTATAATCATCCAAATTAATTGATTCCAATTGGTAAAGAACCATAAGAGATAGAGCTACAAATGTATAGAAGGGACCAAGAGCAAATTGTATCTCTAAGGCTCCCAAATAAGGACTGAAAGATGAGCTCGTGTAGCTCACTGGTTATGCTCTATTTTGGGTATTGTTGTAGTGTTTTGGCCATAAGTGGAGTTTCACTCATCCAAATTGAGTGATTCAAAATTCCGAGAAAAATAGACTTCTAGGAGAATACGTTACTTGAAGGAAGTGCATGCAAATTGTAACCCCAAAGTTCCCATAAATTTGTCAAAGTGGAGCTATGTGCAGATTCTGTTATGCCAAATTGAGTAATCTAGATGTAAAATACAATAACTTGAGTTTTGGTGATCCAAATTGGGTGATTCCAATTGGAGAAGAAACCTTAGAACCATAGCTTCAAATGAGTGAAGAAAACATTTCCAATTTATGGAGTTAAGACCCCAGAAATCAAGGATAACAGTAGGTGATTCAGTGAGCTAACCAATTTGGCATCAAAAATGTTGTAACTTGTGTTATGTAGTTGAGGGCCTTAGAGAAGGAATTTTAAATTTAAAATTTAAAAAGATGTCATTGGATATATAAAGGACTAATCCAGAGAGTTTCATAATTTTTGAAGGCCGTTTGAATAATTTTTGGGTAATAAAGTCCAGAGAGTACTGTTGGAAAAAAATTGCCAAAATGAGTGGTTTTTTTTGTTAGGGGCTTTTTGGTGCTCAAGGGTAATTTGTTCATTTGGCTTTATATGAATGTTGTGTGACCCTAAAGTGACTTGCGTGTGAAGTACGTTAAGTTTTACATTATACGCAGACGATTAATGTTTCGTCGTATTCGTTTGAGTGTGTAGGCTAAAAGCAAAGGCGGGAAAGTTGTGGAGTCGTGCTCAAGTTTTGGTAAACAAAAAGGTGAGTGTTCTAAACCTATTTTCCAAATACTAGTGTATTATTATAAACTATTTTACGCTGGTATTTAATGGTTTTGAATTATTAAACCATATTTTAAAGCAAGCAAGCAATGGGTTTTAGTAAGCAAGCAATGGTTTTGAATTATCAAACCATATTTCAAGCAAACAATGGTTTTGAATTGTTAAACCATGTTTCAAGCAATCAAGCAAAGTATATTTTATAAAACAGACCTAACGAAAATCCCTAGTTTTAAGCAAGCATACCGATCGAGAGGTATTAAAATGCGTGCAGTGGTGTTAGGACATCATTTCATGCATTTAGATTTGCACAATTGACGAACTTAGTTCATGCATCATGGCATTTAAAGGGACCATGGCATGTCTTGGAGTATATAGGGTTGCGGCTAGCTATTATATGGTGACGTAGACCAAGGTCTCCACCATATTTACTGGAAAAGGTGATGTGGGCCAAGGCCCTTCTACCTAGGTGATGTGGACCCAGAGTCCTTCCAGCGCGGGTTGAGACGGGCTCTCACATGTTTACTAGGGTAATTAAGCGAAAGGCCTCAGTGGTTGATCTTGATTTATAGTATTTCTCATATAGTTTTAAAATCAACCCTTTGGTAAGCAAACTAAGCATTTTATGAAAAGTTTTAGAAACTTTTAAAGCAAAGCAAGCTTAAGCATATTATGAAAGTTTTAGAAAACTTTACAACAAAGCAAGCAAGTAGTTTATGAAAGAAGTTTAGAAACTTTTAAAAGCGACAAGCAACAAGCATTTTATGAAATGTTTTAGAAACTTTTACAACGAAGCAAGCAAATAGTTTAAGAAAGTTTGAAACTTTTAAAAATAAACAATGACATAATATGAAAAGTTTTATAAACTTTTATTGGAAAATGTTTTGTAAATGATAGTTTTACAGTTTTGAGATATTTTCAGAAAAAGCAAGCATACACTCATTAAGCTCGTTTAACTCATTACTTTCCTGTTTTAAAAACTATTTTCAGTGCAGTGCAGCTAGGACAAGCTGGAGCATTTTAGTATTCCTCTTGACTTCTAAGTATAAGTGTTGTAATTAACTTCTTTTGTAAGAAAATACTTTGAATTTTAAGTTGAGCATATGTATGTACACATAGTTTTGTTTTGTGAAAATGATGAGCACGGGCTCTTTGAAAGAAGTGTGTTAGTTTGCCATATTTGGAAAGTGTAAAGCGCCTTATCTGGGTTTTGGGATATGTTACGTATGCAGCTATTATCTTTGTGAAATTTTATAAAACAAGTTTAGAAAGAAAAAAAATTATACAAGTTTCAACAAGCAGCCCCGCTTCACGGGTTCTCTAGTCGTTGGGGAGTAACGTTGGGAGGTTACGTAGGGTGGCGCGACACACTTTGCTTATGGGGTGGGAGTGTGACAAATAATAATCATCTGACAAAGGACCCTAACTAAACCATGGGGGTAATAAATTCACGACAAACATCTCCCTTATGGAGACTCTTTCTCTTAGTAACGAGTTGCACAAAAAAGAAATTAACAACTCATATCCTTCGGGAGATCTTAGAACTCCGTATCCACTTATTCCATCTATACCACCCTTGAGAAGCTCATGAAAAAAATAACAACTAGATATGCTTCAACTTGGAATCTATATATATTTCTTAATGTTTAAAGAAAGAAAAAAGGGCTTCAAAAGGCCTCTCAAAAAGCTTATATTAACTTTCTAATTGAAAACAAGCCACAAAAGGCATCGTCTTTAGAAGGGGTTAATTTGAAAGAAAGGATTAGAATAAGTAATGTCAAATTAAAGGAATCGAGAGCTCGAGGCAAAAGAAAACCCAAAATTGCAAACTCCCGCATCTAAATTAATAGACTAAAAAACAAATAAAATTAAGGACCTGAAGACGATGTCCTTTCTATGGAACATCTGATTCCACGCATTCACATTGCCTATTTGGGCTATATCACAGTGAGTTGCTACACATAAAATGTTCAAGATGCTGCATATAATATGATCAAAACCCGAAAGGTTTGAGCTTAATACACATGGAACACCTGATTCAATTTTTTTTTTTTAAATTAAGATCACAATGCACTTTTACATTTCCAACATGATCTTATATTTTGAAATGAGATATTTTGTTTTGTTTTGTTTTTTGTTTTGTTTTTTTTTTTAGCAAAATGACGAGAATGGTAAATGAACAACAATAACAGAGACTTTTTTTACATAATGCAATTTTTTTTATAAGCTGAGATGAATGAAATCTTACCTTTCTTGAACTACTTCCAACAGCCACGAGGAAGCCCCCATCTCCATCAAACTCCAATGCAGTCACCTCCTCGAAATTTATAAGAAATAATTAGGAAAAGGAAATAATGATGATAATTATGACGAAGATGATGCTTAGGAAAAGGAAACAATGATGGTCATCATCATCATCATATAAAACTCTAATGTTGTTACCCCCGAGAAACTCATAATTATTGTAAAAAAATCATTAGGTAAAGGATATAATGATGATGATAATGCTTAAGAAAGGAAAGAAATCATTAGGAAACTCCCAATGTTGTTACCTCCTAAAAATTGATTGCTTATAGTAAGAAATTATTGGGAAAAGGAAATAATAATAGTGATTATCATACTCGAGAGAAGGACAAAAATTGTTAAGGAATAGGAAATATGCTGCTGATGATTTTTTTTTTTTAAATTTCTTTTATTAAGTGGAAATATGCTGATGATGATAAGCATCATCACGAACCAACTTTTTCACTGTTCCCACTTTTTCATCATTTGAAGAAGCTTTTTTGTCAAGGACAATCAAATCTAAGAACAGTCACAAGATAATTAAAATAATGAAAAAAAAACCCACAGCAAACCATATTAGGTCTCCTCATGCGTAACAAGTTTAGGATACAACAAACAATATAATTTGCATATTTATTGAAAAATCTTCAGCTGCAAGGACCGGCTAGTCAATACAAGGAAAAGGCCATTGTTCATGCAAAAAAAAAAAAAAAAAAAAAGAATCCCTATTTACTGGCTTTTCAAAAATGAGTCAAAGTCAAGTCTATGTGAACACCTTTCCCTTCCCCATTGTTGAGGATGCAATTCCACCACGAGACATACGGTTGGAAGTAGAATAGCTACGATCAATATCCCTTGCGGGTGTGACATCTCTCCCACCAGCGATGATCTCATTCTCATATCAAAGCATTGATATATGGCACCATCCTGCATACCACAAGCAACCGGCCCATGAAGATTACTGGGTTGAAAAACAAGATTCTTCGGTTCTTGAAACAACCGGATATCAATATTTTAATGTTAGAACTTTACGATTTGCTTTCACAAAATACAAGCGGACACTATAATTATTGAAAGTTCCACGACCTTAGAGATACTACATTTAGAGTGAGAATTTGTAGTGCTAGAGATGAGAGGAAACTCCTGAGGAGACAAATAAGTCAAAGCGGCATAGACAAAACCCCGAACGCAAAACGGTTCAATAAGATTATAGAAGACATAACATAATGATAAAAACACCATTTCCTAAATTAAGTATGTACGAATCTGGTGCGACACAAAGCAAGTCACAAGACCGAGTGATCATATGCAATATCTCTTCCCATCTGTCAAACGAAACAAATAAGTATAACCATAAAACATAAAGTCACCTCGGTTACGCTGCAGTAAGCGACACTTCTCTGCTACTCTTGTTATCATAGAACAAGCCATGTTAATGAAATTAAGCCATGTTATAAATTAAAATGTTCACACCTGAACACATTAATAATGAAAGAGCCCCAAAAATTAAAGCCCGATAATTTCCTAGATTCAACTCTAGTTTTATTTTTATTTTTGATAGGTGGGGAATCAACTCCCTAGTTTTAAAAGCCTGAAAGGTGCACCCTAGGGCAACAAGACCGCAAAGCAATCTGCCTGCGCCTCGGTGAAATGAGAATGTGACATTGGATGCATATCAATTTATAAAAATATGATTGAAATCTAATTGAATGAATAAAAATTTAAAATTCCTAACATTTAAAAACATGCAACGAAAAATATATGAAATTACATGAATTTTAATAAATAATTAACAATATCGATAATAGAAGTGTTTAAAGAGGAAAATAAAGTCTACAAGGCATACTCTTCAATAGTGAGTAGTTTCTCTTGAGCATAGGTGCACCTTTTTAGAACTATGGTTAACCATCTATCTTTAACGCCAAGGATGCACAAATAATTTTCATACGGGACTACAACTTTAAATAAAGTTTAAAAGTAAACCTTAGGTCATAAGTATGCGACTTCCATATTTTGTATGTAGACAAGCGGAGCGATCAATACATAAGAATGCAAGCTTTGAATAGTCATCACCAGAGTATCTATTAGGCGACAAAATATTAAGCAATTCAAATTTTAAAATCATGAAAAGATTATGAAAAATTAACTTAAGTAATTATATTCCAGCAATTCATAATCAATTAAATATTTGCGATTATAATAAGCAAAGAACTTTGAAAAATGAATATGAATAATCTTATAGCTGAAAAAAACAGAAAGATTGAGGTAAGTCAACCACAAACACTCTAGTGTGCATGAAGATGTTGAAGCATACAATGAGATGATCCGATAATTCCCAATAAGAAACAAAATATTAAAGTCATTTCGGGAATTAAAATTAGAAAGTACCCGCAAATATACCACATTCTGAGCACGATGAGTCAACTCATTAGATTTTAATCCATTTTAAAGTTTAATATGAAAATAATGTTGAATTGTCCCTTGAAAAGTGATAATTGACTCAAATTCAAATTTGCGAGGAAAATACAAACGAAACTCAAATTTTGCAAAATAAGAAGAAATCAGCCTGCAGTAGAATTGAGGTCACAACTGGAAATTTAAGTCGTGACAGGAAGTTCGGTTTCAGCCAATTCCAAGTCCATGACACATCAACAAAAATTGGCTTTAGAAGGAAGAAAGTTTGCATGAAAACGTAGAACAAAGGTAGAGTCATGACTTGAAGAGAAGGAGGTTGCGACAAAGGCGTGGTTGAGATTAAAGGAAGCAGTCAAATGAAGAAATTCATGTAAGAGCATCATTTCGATGTCGCGGCCTTGAGATAAATGATGTGACATAACTGCGAGGTCGCAACGAGGATGCATCTATGAAACCCGCCGAGGTCTTCGCAAGTAAAGAAAGTTGCAACTAGTTTTAATTAAAGGATCAAATTGAAGTAGCGACATACTATACGGTCGCGACATGAAGGGTGAAGTCTTAAAAATGATGCGTAACCACTCATTGGTCGCAACCTAAAGAAGGTGAGCGGGAAGAAAGGATGTCGCAACATCACTTTGATGTCGCGACACGAATAGTTGGAAGAAAGAAATCGAGTTGCAGCGTGGAGCTGATGTAGCGACACGAAGAAAAATGGAAAGCAAAGGGTCGCGACATCACCATGAAATTCGCGACATAAAATTGAAGTTATGAAGACAAGAAAAACACCCAGCGAGTGCGACCAAGAAATCAAGGTCACAACATGAAGTCGTCTTACAAGCGACCAAAGTGGTCACAAGCGGAGTGTCATGACATAAAATTTGGAAGAATAAAGACAATAATGTCGCGACATAACCGCGAGGTCGCGACGCCGACGATGAAGGAACGAACAAAGATGTGGCGACATCGCCCACGATGTCGCGATATTTGATAAGGGATTTTGCAAGACAAATTGGTTGCAGAAAAGGAAGAATTCGCGTGATAATGAGCCATCAAGAGATTCAATATCGTGACATCAACGAGTCGCGAACATAGAGCGATGTTGGGCTTTTTCTTTGGATTTCCGCATTAAGACATTTTTTTTGATTAAACCCGGTCGTTTCTGATGTAAATAGATAGAGCTTTGAGATAGTAAGTAGTTTCTCATCTTCACTACCAATAGAAAGGGAAAGAAGAGGAACTCGGTGTATATTACAGAGTAGATTTTTATTTTTATTTTTAGTTTTATTTTGGTTTTGAATCACAGCGGCTGTACGAAACGGTAGATTTGGATTATTGGATTACATTATTTTTCTTCGATGTCTTGCTGGAGATTTATGAAATCTAAGACCAATTTCTGGAATTCATTTCTTCCAGTTATTGCAATTACAATGGTCATGCGAGATCGGCACTCCATTTCTTGATTCGCAATCTTGATGTCAGGCGTAGCTCGCGAGTTTGATTTACATTTAAGATTCTGATCTTTCACGCAATTGGAAAATTAATTTGGGTTCGATTTTTACTTAATCGGTGTCGTTTCGAATAGATAAGTTCCCAATGGTAGTACCTAATACTAGTTGAGGGAATGTATCTTGCTCTGATATCCAGGATGCCCTCTGAGTGACACAGAGATGGAGATTCCTGAGAGTTGAGAGCATTCTTTTCTTGGTATGTTCGACTACCACATTGTGAAGCTAAACTCACGAGAGTTCAATTTGATAAATCCCGTTCGCTCATAATTGAAGTCGGAGGGGTGTATTTAACAATATAAATGATCAGAGGATTCACCTCAATCTGGAGGTAAGTTCCAATCCCCATATTTAGCTTAGATCTGATCAAGGAAAGGAATAAACCCACATAGTCGGAGGTTGAGCCACTAGTTCGTAGTAGAAATTTTGCTAGAATCCTGAGAAGGTAAAGCAAAAATTCTGGCATCCTTGGGGAAATGAGTGTGAAGTATTGAGAAAGAAAAATACCCAGATCTTGCAAGAAAATGTGGAATACAGGTAGCTGGTTTGATCTTGTCTTCAAGAGAAGCAAGGATATTAAATCAGTGAAAACGGAGAAATCCAATTCCAATAATTAGGAAATCTTGGACAAAATTCAGATCCATACATAGGAAACGAACATAGAATTTAGTGTTGGAATTGAGCGTTCCATTGTATTTCATTGATGGTTTCGTTTCTCGATGAAAATGATTCAATCCATTCTTTTTAGATACAAATTTATTTTAGTCATTCATTTTTGTTTAGTTTAATTTGAACATATTCAAATAATATAGGATTCCCGATTTTGTCATTTGATAAAACATTCATTATGAGTTGAGTCGAAATAGTATGAAATTTTAGTAGTTAGATTAGTTGACCTGTAATTAGCTATCAATCTCTGTGGGAATGATCTGGACTTACATTCAGTTACTACTTGTATGACTGTGCATGCGATTATGGGGCGAACCCTTATTTTTAATCACGAACATTAGAGAGAAATTTATTTTAGCGAAACAAACTTATCAAAGTGACATGGGTATAAGAGAGAATTGTAAGGCTCTTGTAGCTATGTTAATTTAAGAGGTTTTAATTACATATAGAAGCGAACAAGTTTTTATGGCGTAGTTCTTAGGGTTGAAAGAATTAATTGGTCGATATTCCTAGCGAAGAAGGAAATACTAATTTGGACATTTTAAGAAAAGCAAAAATAACTTTTCCAATTAGTGGCTACACATACTAATTTTTAACAAGCCATGTTAATATTTGTTTAGCAGCTAATCTATTAATACGAGTGTGTTTTGATTACGGGAAAACCTTTATGCATAGGAAGCGAGTTACAGGCACGATTCGAAGCCAAACATTAAATTGGAGAGGAACACTCGGGGAGCTTAAGAAAGACAAAGAGCGAGGAGAGAGAGCTATAGCGGATGAGAGACATGACCAAACGGAGGAGCAGGGACGGCAATGACGAAGGCCCCCATTATAGACCTGATGGAGGATTTACGGGCTGTGTCAGGAAGAATATTACTGTAATCCAGACGACCTACAGTGGGAAGCAAATAATTTTGAACTAAAACTAGCCTTAATTACAATGGTTCAACAACATCAGTTTACTGGTCATCCTACCGAAGACCCAAATGAACACATGGGAAGATTTCTCAGGGATGGCTATCTGATGAAGGCCGAATGGTGTGAGACAGGTAGTAAAGTTGCATCTCTTCCCATTTTCTTTGAGAGATATAGCAGCCACATGGTATGAATCATTACCATATGGTTCAGTTGATACTTGGGAGGAGTTGGTAGAAGCATACTTGGGCAGATTCTTTCCCCCATCTCTCACTTCAGAGAGACGAAGAGAGATAATAGTATTCGGCGAGGAAGATGAGAGCCTATATGCTTAGCTTAGGAAGATTCGAGGTTGCGAGGTGCGGAGTGCATGGAATGGTTGAAGACCCGGATGGACATAGTGTATCATGCTTTAAATGATACATCCAAGGAGCATTATCAGATGCTATGTTGTGGAGCATTCAAAGCGAAAAAGTCTTTGAAGAGGCGAGAGATCTAATAAAAGATTTAGCAATATGCAATATGAAAATTTGTAACCCCCAAATATACCCAACAGTTTTATAACATGTTGGGTATAAAATAAGATTAAAATTGTGATAGTTCGAAAAAGGACATTTTTATTAAAAATGGCCATGCTATTTGCCACTTTGGAAAAAGCCTAGAAAATTCTCTAGATCTCGGATGACGAAACGGACTGTGCCGTTAAATTCGTCTCGCGAAATCTAGCTACCCTGTCGAATTTCGTTAAATTCCGAGACAGTCGGAATATTTTATGAATTTCTAGGCGACGGGTATAGAGTGAAACCTGAAAACGGGATTTGAGAAAAATCTCGAAAAATAGTAAATATGTAAAGAATATTCAATTATGATAAATAGAAATTAGGCAAGGACGAAATGCTTTGTTTGGAGCTAAAACGGACCCGAAGTGAAAGAAAGTGGACATATGGGTCCCACTTAAAATAAATAAATAAAAAGGATAAAAAATTGAAAACTAAAATTTGTCGACGGAAGGAGGCCAGAAGTGGCCAGTGAAGAGATATATTTTTCTTTTTCTTTTCTTTTCTTTTCTCTTCGATATATGGAAATCGGACCGTCGGAATTCGTCGAGGCAAGAACGAAAGTGCTCTACTCGACGAGGGCTACAAGTGAGTACCAAAAACAAGGGATTTTGCTAAGATTTTAATTAAATATTCGGAAAATCCTAATTTTTGGTATTTTCTCAGATCTACGGCTTTCTGACGGTCAGAATTGATCGGAGCAAGAGGCAAAATTGATCCATGCATCGCGAGCTACGCATGGGTACCAAAATCTTGGAGTTTAATCAAACTTCATGAGGTATGGAATTTTCCCTACTTGGAATAAAAAGTCATATAATAGCTAGGTTGTTTCGAGGCGAAATAGGCGGAGTGCGATTTAGTCGAGATTTTGGGTGAATAATATAAATTTTGGGACTAGATTTGAGCGATCCCGGACATGATAAATGATATAAATTAGATAAGAATAAGAATATATATGAATGTATTCATGATATGAATAGATGAATAATATGAATATAGGAATATATGAAATGAATATATTATATGAATATATGATATGATATGAATAGATGAATAATATGAATATAGGAATATATGAAATGAATATATGATATAAATATAGGAAGTATATGAATAGATAAAGACATGACAGGAATACGTAAATGATATGAATATATGAATACATGAATGAATAGATGCATATATGGTAGAAATATAGGAATTAATTATAGAACTAAATGTAAGGAACTTCGTTTTGATTAGTATAGAATTTGTCTAGACTACAATGGATTTTAAGAATACATGCAGAGAAATCAAATCCCCAAACCCGTATTGAAGAAATTGGGTTAGAAGAACCCCATTTATTATAATGAATGTTTGTTAGTTTTATGTTAAATTGGTTGTGTTTTGGGCTTGGGTTGATTGATTGTGCTCCTCAAATGAGGAATATTTGTATTAAGGAAATATTGGGGTTTTAGGAGAATCTTATCCAAATTCTTTGAAAAACTCATGTTTTTGTTTTGGCCATAACTTGGTCATCACTCATCCGAATTTAGTGATTTAAATTTTTGGGTAAACTAGACTCATAGGAGAACATATCTCCTTGAAATAGATATATCCAAATTCCGAACCCTTTAAGGTCAGAAATTAATCCAAAGTGGAGCAGCAGCCTGAGTGGCACTGTTCCTTCGAGCAGATTTTCTGGTTGTGTCCTCCAACTTCAGACGGCCATAACTTCTTCGACCAAAGTCCGTTTTGGGTGTTCTTGGACTCTATGGAAAGCCCTTTGAGTCTAAAATCCATCCATATATAGCATAATGCAACTTGAACTTAGATTATGTCTGAACATGACAGAAAACAGTAGGCCCCTGGTTCGGCGCACCAGATTTTCTGGTTGTGTCCTCCAACTTCGGATGGCCATAACTTCTTCGTCCGAAGTCCTTTTTGGGTGTTCTTGGACTCTATGGAAAGCCCTTTGAGTCTCGAATTCACCCATATATAGCGGGATACCATATTGAGTTTATACTACATCCGAAAATGACTAAAAACAGTGGCTGCTGTTGCTGCTGCTGCTGCTGCAAGTGCTGCAAGTTGCTGATTTTCTTCATGACTTGCAACTTGCATAACTCCTTCTTTAGGATTCCATTATGGGAATTCTTGGACTCTATGGAAAGCTCATTGAGTCTAGAATCTAACCATATGCTATTCAATGGCATTTGGTGCCCGTATCTTAATCTGAAAATTGGTGTTGTACCAGAGTGTACTAATCGAAACTAGTTAAAGTTAATTGGAATACGTAGTGAAAGGATGTAGATATGAGCAAAGTAGTAATATATGTAGATTTGATATGTAAGATTATAGATAAGAAAAGTACCTAAGAGGTATCAAAGGAAGAGTCTATGTGTACTCCTATACCAGAATGGGACCGATACGATAAGAACAAAAAACGTCTGATATAAGATGTATAGGTATAAGTCGTAGATATGATAGTATGATAGAATACATGAAGATATAAGTTAACAAGATATAAGATGTACAAGTAGATGTGAGAGATATGATCCAATAGGTTATATGCAAATGTTATATGTTAATATATGAGATGAATATATGATAGAACATGATATGAATACAAGAGTGAATAGATGGAATGAATAGCTAAAACATGAGCGAAATGCGATATAGAATGAAGCGTATAGCAGAATGATAACCATGTATTGTAAAGAAAGAAATATGAGAATGGTGATATGAAGCTACAAATGAGAACGAATTCAGATTAAAGTAATCCATAGTAATATAGCATATGATTACGGATAACCATAATTATTCGGGAATATGAGATATGTCCCGAAAATGGAGATAAAACATTGGATTAATACGCCCAGAGCACTTGGTAGAGGGATAGATTGGCATGTATATTAGGAAAATAAGTCTGCGGCTATGCGTCGGTTGGCCCCGTGTGGGTCATTCCAGTGCCTTCGGGCCCATATAGATGGTCATTGTCTCGTACAATGATAAGCGGCATATGAGCCCTTATAGACCCTTTGTTTCGTACGGTGAGTCTGACGGGGCCCTTATAGTTTCCTTTATCCGCCACAGGTTTATCTGAGGCATGAAACATAAAACAAATGACAAGTATATGCACATGATTCGAAAATGATAAAAGTACATGATATGATATGAGAAGCATAGCATTGCTATATACAAGTACAAGAAATAAAGTGTCAATGACATGAAATGTATATGATAGATAAAGTATATGAAAAGCATATGAAATCTGATTATATAGAAAAGCACGAGTATATGAAAATCCTTAGGAAAGTATAGTATATGAAAAGTACAAGATGAAAATATAGGGAAATCTGATATGGCGATCTGAATGAAATAGCAAGAGTATATGACAAAATATGCAAGTACATGTAATCACATTGCTATTGAATGACAAACATGACGAGATTCCCTCTCGAATTTGTCGTGAATGTCAATTCTATAGTCAGAGTGAAAATGCAAATGCAAAGTATATGACAATACAAGATCGTATAAGAAAATATATGATAAAACAATATGTAAGAAATAGATAGTATAGCATGGGCGTGTAGCCACTACATGAAAGGAGGCATGATATAGGTACAGGGATAAAGAGCAGTATATGTCTTAGTACATAGAATGTAATAAGTCATAGAGGCGAAGATGAAAAGACTAGAAAGCGAGGTAAAGACATAGCAAAGCATTTGAATAGAAACTGCGTGATCAATGTTATTGGTCGTCCATGTATGTTTTTTCCCACTAAGCGTAAAGCTTAGCACGGGTTTTAATCCGTGTAGGTACAGAAGCGGAGGCAAGAGGATAGGACATCCCACATCAGAAGCACAGGCCATCTCAGAGATAGGTGTTCACTTAACGATGCATGACCTCTGATTTCATTGGGCCAATTATATGTAAAGTTTTATAATGCGTGAAATTGTAATAGTACAAGTAAAAGGGACTCAAGTATATGTGTATAGAATATAATGAATACCCACTTATGGTGGTATTTATGTATAATGTATATGTAAAAGAATTTTTTATTTAGAAATTGTGCATGAATGAGAAAAGGTCTGGTGACTTTTCCCCACCCCTTCCGGTGGCGGGCGTGCGAGCCACTCTGAAAATCGGTAGATTTCTCGCGACTGAAACTCCACGTGACGAAGCGTATTGCTTGCTAAAACCTCCTATAAAAATTTTATTTCTAAACTTAGATTTATAAAATTTGACATAACAGTTGCATATAGGACATGTCCCAAATCCACGCCCTGCATTGATTTACACTATATCAAAATATGGCAACCAACATACCAACACATTCCCATCATATAAACTATGTACATACATATGTTCCATATACAAATTCAAAGTATGTTCTTACAAAATATTCTTACTAACAGCACTTGTACAATGTCAGGACAAACCCTATTATGCTCCAGCGTCTTGCGTACTTGTACCTGGAAAATAGTTTTTAAATACAAAATAATGAGCTAAACGAGCTCAGTGAGTGTATGCTTTTATAAAAGGTTTTGCTTTTCCGGAAAACATCTCAAAAATGTAAAACTCTCTTTTACAAATGTTTCCAGAAGCTTTTCTTTGCTTTCAAGTTTCTACTTTTCTTAGCTTGCTTGCTTTTGTCTTGCTTTTAAAGATTTATAAAACTTTTCTTTCTTGCTTACTTGCTTTGCTTTTCTTTAGAGCTTATAAAACTCTTATTGTTTTCTTGCTTAGAAGTTTATAAAACTTCTCCAAATTCCTTTGCTGCTTTCTTTATCTTGTTTGAAAAGAAGTTTCTTAAAACCTTTCACAAACCTTTTGCTTTAAAGTTTCTCAAAACTTTTCATAAAGCAGGAGCTTGAAGCAAACCGCATGCTTTGAAAATAAAGCGGGGGCTGGGCTCAATAGTTTCTTTAAAATCCACGGGAGCTTGGCTCGACGATCGTTTGGGGAAATCTAAGCGGGAGCTTGTGTGGTTGCTTTAAAACTCTCGGAAGCACAGGCGGCCAGGGAATATCAGTTGATTTTTAGCATATATTATCTTTATAAAGCATCCAGCCCAGCTGGAGGCCTATTTTTGCTTACTATACCCTAGTGAACACGGAAGCACAGGCGGCAGATCTTAGGTGGGACTTGGGTGCGCGTCACCTTTTTAGGTGAATATGGTGGAATTGACACGGGTCGCCATCACCATATGTAGTTAGAGCTCATAATATATATCTCTGTCGTCTGCAGTCTCCTTTAAATGCATGATGTATGTCAGTTTGCCGACCGAACAAAGCTAAAAAAATGCGTGTATGAGATCCCTGCTTGTGTAGATGCGCGTGCGGAATACCTCGGCCGGTTTTTCTTGCTTAGAACCCCAAGGAGGCTGTTTTTCACAAACATTCTTTGCTTGCTTGCTTGCTTGCTCTTTGAAAAATGGTTTACAATTTAAAACCATTTGCTGAAAAATGGTTTAATTATTAGCTTGAATTTACTTGCTTGTAGCGAAAATGGTTTACAATTTAAAACCAATGCTTGCTTTCAATTGGTTTAACTCAAAACCATTTGCTTGATTTCTAATTTATTCTTGCTTCTTGAAAATGGTTTGAGCTGGCCAATGAAATACGATGCAAAGCAGGTTTATAATAATAATAATAATCTGTTATTTAGTATTTGGAAAATGAGTTTAAACTATTTCATTACTCTTTCCTTCTTAAACTTGAGCCTGAGTTCTAACTTTCCGCTAACTTTGCTTTTTAGCCTACACACTCGATGTATTAGATACGCACACGTCAGCTAGCCAAGCAATTTACCTGTTTTGAGTCTTCTGATGAAATTCCCGGAAAATATGTGGGGCCCCGAATGCCATTAGACATATGACTTGATTCTAGACTAAGGAACACCAGTATAGTCAGCAACGTTTACGAAAGTGCATCGAAGGCTTGTTTGAATAAAATCTGAAATTTTAGCAAAGCTGTCAGAAAAGCAGTCCGAAATTCAGCGGGACGTAGAAAATAGTCCCAAAATTTCCTAAAATTTGCTAAAAATTCCTAAACTTAGCCTAAAAATTTGGGGTGAATTTATGGCCTCTAAAGAATATTAAGTAATTTATATAATGCTTTAGGCTGAAATAGCATAAGTAGGAAAATTTCCTACCTCTTGAGGAGTTTGTGAGAAAAGCCAAGATTTTTGGTGTCACTTGCGTAGCTCTCATCGCGTGATGGCTTTACCTCTTGGTCGAAAAGTGCGAGATGGCTAGAATGCGTAGATACGAGAAAAGTAAAATTTGGGTTTTTCGCATATTTACCTGAATTCTCGGTGAAATCCTGTGTTTTTAGTACTCACGCGTAGCCCTCGTCGCGTAGAGCACTTTCCATGTTTATCCCGACGAAATCCGACGGTCAGATTCTCGTAAATCTGAGAAAGAAAACTAAAAGAATAAAATTTAAAAAAATCATCTCGCCTCCCACGCCCTTCTGCCGTTCGTCTGCTTGATTTTACTTTTATGTTTTTTTTTTTTTTTCTTTATGTGGGACCCACGTGTCCCTTTTTATTAAATTTCTTGGTCGAGTTTAAGCCGAAACAAATTATTTTGTCAGTTTGATTTTATTTATCACAATTGAATATTCTTTCTTATTCTTGAATTTTGAAATTTTTTAATCAGTTCAGTTTAGCTTCAAGCGTTGCCTAGAAATTCGTAAAATATTCTAATTGTCTTAGAATTTAACGAAACTTTTCTAAGTCACTAGATTTCGCGAGACGAACTTAACGGCGCAGTCCGTTTCGTCATCCGAGATCTAGAGAATTTCTCGAACTTCTGAATTGATACGGCAATTTATTATTATTAATTTCTTATTTAAACTTGAAGTAATTATCTTTCGCCTGACTTTGTAATTGTAAATTTGTGCATCCAAGCATTTTAAATATTGCAAATCCGACTTTTGAGAAATTGTATTGTGGCCCATCTCTACTTGATTATGATTTCCATATCCTTTGCTTAATGACCATTGTACCCTTGGTTTAATACCATGAGTCGGAAGTGTTAATGGCTTTCATTTCACCTTTAGTCTCAAATACTCTGATGTAGCCTTGGGCCTCTTATACACCCTATGAGTATCATATCTTTATTACACTCTCTCGGGACCCGGGGTGTTACAAATCCTCCTCATAAGACATTCGTCCTCATGGAAATGAATAAACTAAACTCTAAAAGAAGGAAAGCGAAAATGCCTCAGATTCGGAGAAAATAAATTGAGGAATGCGCGGCGCATCTGAGCCTCTGGCTCCCAAGTAGCTGCCTCCCTCTCATGATTCTTCCATAAGACTTTAACTAATGGAATCACTTTGCTTCTCAACACCTGTTCCTTGCGATCTACAATCTACACAGGTATCTCCTCATAAGTCAAATTTTCCTTTAACTGCACTGGCTGCTCTCTCAATACATGTGAAGGATCTGGGATATATTTCTCGACAACTCCCCGATACATGGAATGTATCATTGAATCATGATAACTTTGGGGGTAACTTCAACTTGTAAGCTATTGGACCTACTTTGCTCATAATCTCAAACCTACTGGTTCACACACTAATCATAATCCTTCTCATTATTATCTTTGCATCAACACGAACAACTTTCTACTTCAAGTGATTCAGATTTCAGTTCAGTGGCCTACTAGTCTTCAATTAACCTCATCCCAAAGACACTCGGAAGTCCTACATTTCGCCATACAAAGGCCTCAAATGGAGCCATTTCTTATATCGGTTTCGATAGCCATTGTCAGAGGCAAACTCCATTAGTGCCAAGTGAGTATCCCAACTTCCTTTAAATTCCATCACACAAGCTTCCTCAAAGATATCCTCTAACGTCCGAATAAATTCTCCACCGCCATCCGTCTCGAGGATGAACACTGCACAAAGTGTAGGCGAGTATCTAACGCCGCTTGCAACCAGGCCAAAACCTCGGATGTGAACCTATGGTCTCGACCAACTATCGGAACCAACCCACGAAGTCTCACTATCTCGTCTACATACAATCAGCCAACTTTTCTAAAGAACTCAACATTAATCGGGTGAAATGAGCAGACTTTGTTAATCGACCTACTATCACCCATATTGCATCACGTTGCCTTCGAGTCCGCAGTTCGTGAACAAAATCCAGTAATCTTTTCCCATTTCCACACCGGAATAAAGGGAGTAATCAGATCTCTTCCCTGCTGGGCCTCGATGCTCGCTTCACTGACGTGTTAGGCACCTAGAAACAAATCATACCTCTTTCTTCATCTCATTCCACCGCAATGTTCTTTCAAAGTCCCACATCTCAGCACACCCTGATGCATAAAGATACGCTTGCATGAATGTGCTTCTTCGATAATGTCTCTTTCGCTCGCTCATTCTGTTACACACATTCTCCCCGTTTCCTTTCACTATCATGCCATCATCTCTAATCTAAAACCCTGCTTTCTTTCCCTTTTCTATCTCTTCCTTAAGTTTAATCATCTGTGGATCCTGCGACTGCCCTGCTAGAATCTGATCCACTAGGAGTGGTCTAACATGAAACGTGGCTAACAAGGCTCCTGAATCCTCAATCTCCAATATCACCCCTAAAGCCACCCAGACCATCAATAAAGGGCAGATAACCTCGATCTCATGTGAGACAAGAACTCTCTCGGTCGCCACTCAAGGCATCCGCTACTTACATTAGCTTTCCCCGATGGTACTCGATAGTACAAATGTAGTCTTTAATCAGCTCGCTTCATCTTCTTTGTCTCAGTTTAACTCTTTTGGGTGGAAAATAGATGGCGACTTTTGATTCAGAAGATCCCGCAAGGAACACCATAAGTAATTTCGCGTCTCCATATCTTCGTGAGCAAACACTCATCAGCCGCAGTTTCAAGTCAGTGGTGGTAATTCTCTCATGCTTCTTCACTGTCGAGGCATATGCAATCACCCTATCATTCTGCATCAAAAGACAACCAAGGCCTTGTCGAAGCATCACTGTGAAACCACAAACCCATCTCCCATCGGGGCAAGCCAGAACCGGAGCCGGTCACCCATCCCAAACTCCTCGAAACTCACGCGTGCATCCACCCAATCATACTTGACATCTTTCCTTGTCGGCCTTATCACAATGCTTATCCCGGGAGGAACCCCTCAACAAACTTCCTATAGTACCGCTAAACCAAGGAAGCCCTCGACTCCGACACACTTCTTCGTGGTTTCCAATTTACCACCGCTTCTATTTTCCGGGAGATCCACACTACCCCATCACCAAATCACATGACCTAGAATGCCAATTGTCGAGCCAAAACCGATACCGCTAACTCGCATATAACCTGCCGCCCCTTTAAGGTCTGTACAACTGTGTGCTCTAATGTTCCTCCGAACTACCTCAATACATCAGATATCATCAATAAAAACTATGACGAACCTATCCAAACTTGGAATACTGGTCATCAAATCCCATAAACGCCGCTGAGCATTAGTCAAACCAAATGGCATTACTAAAAACCTATAATGCCCGTAGCATGTCCTCGATCAAAATTGTGGTACATCACTCTCCCGCACTCATCCGATGATACCCCGACCTCAAGTCTATCTCGGGAGTACACTCGACCCCGAGCCGATCGAATAACTCATCAATCCTAGGGAGTGGATACTGATTATGGATGGTAACTCTTCAACTGCCTGTAATCTATACACAATCGCAAACTCCCATCTTTCTTCACGAAGAGAATCGGAGCTCCCCATGCCAGACATATGCTCTACGAATAGGAACTTTACTTTAATAATTCTTCAACCGAGCCTTAAGCTCTCTCATAACTCTACAGAGCCATCCTATAAGGAGGAATGGAAATGGGTCACCTTAGGATCAAATCAATGGTGAACCTAATTCCTTTCGGAGGAAATCCTATCATCACTTCAATAAGATCCGGGAACTCTCTAACCTGAATCTCATCCACTAGAATCCCCTCCTTCCCCGGCCCACCACATAAGTTGGGGATAACCCCGGGACAACCCTTACACAAAGATTCTCCGTGGCCGGGCCATGGCGGAGATCATACAGGAAGATAACTCTTTACGTAATCCTCTAAACTTTACCCAAGTTCCCGACCTAAGTAACTTTACTTCCTTTTTATAACAACCTACGCCCCGTGGCGATAGCCAATCCATGCCGAGAACCACATCAAAAATCCTCATATCTAAGGCCACAAGATCCGCCAGAACTCCCGCCCTCAATCGGGAACTCTACTATCTCCGACTACTCGTTCGAGAATAACTGATTTCAAATGAAGGGGACACTCATACCGAATTCTCTAATGGCCGGGTCTCTATCCGAAGCGACATCTAAGAAAGGCTCGATGCAAATGAACGCCGCAGCCTCTGCCCACTAATGTATATGCATCATGATCATGATAGAAATAATACCGACTACATTCGAGCCGCAGATCCCGCATCTCGCTCGGGTCACAAAGATATACTCGCCCGAAAAGGAGGCTCACCAGATCCCTCAAGACCGCTCTACTCTTCACTACGCCACCTCTACCGCGGGCCGTGTCGCCCTCTGTGCTTAGAAACCTCTCCTGACTAATTCGTGGTGCTAATTGTACCGGGTAGCTAGACTTAGCTACCGATGTTTCAAAGACTAATCACCGAGGGTACCCCCACGAAATGGCCTTCCCGCCACAAAGTGGGAAACACTCGAATCGAATCTCCTACACTCCCCATGGTGTCGCCTCTGACACATATGACAAATGGGAGGAATGCTCTGGGTGCCAGCTGCTAGCAATCGTGGCCCCATTGATCCCCGACTGCAGATACCTCGCCCCGCACCTCGGCCTCTATAACCTCCTCGCTCTTGCTTTTCTTTCTACCGCATCGTCCCGAGCTTTGCTGGGACGTGGCCCGGTGCACTCCTCTTACTCTTACTTCTTTCCCCGCTCTACTCGACATACATAGTCGCCGTGACTGGCCAACTCGAGCCGCCTCAACTAAATCCCCAACCCATTTCAGGATCCACCGACAAATGCACTCGGATTTAGAGCCGTAATCCGCCAAAACCTTGCACTTCATGGCTTCACGCCTTGAATATATGGAACTAATCTAACTAGCCTGAACCTCTTTCTCATAATCGACATCGATGTTCTTCTCTAAATCAAGAACTCCGTCAATTTTCGAATCCTATGACTTCGAGGAAAGAATCGTCGCTGAATTTTGGTCGAAATTGGTCCTATGATATGCCATCGATGCCTCCTCTCTTACGAAAGATCCCACCAATCCTTAGCCCCGTCTTCCATCGTAAAATCGAAAACAAGACTCTTTACTCATCCGCAGCCCATAACCCGTGAAACCCATTTACTCCTACCCAGCTACAACCAAGTCAGCTTCCTCGATCACCACGTCGCCTACATGGCTTCTAGCGCCCGCTTTTGTACTCTACTGATCTCCCTGGCTCTTCAATAACCTCTCAGTGGTGGTGGAGGTCGCTGACCGGGCCGACCTGGTCGCTATGGCTACTATCCGTGAAATCTGCGCCACCCGCTTCCGCTTGTCAACTCGCACTTGAGCCCTCCCCTGGTGAGCAGATGGTCCAAATTTCGACTGGCTGGCCGGGAGGTCGATTCATAGAGGCTGCAAGGGAACCAACTACGTGCTCATCTCTCACAAAATTACAGGACGCCGTAAACCGCCGGAATAACTCTCCTAGACGACCCTCTATGTCTTCACCATAGTGTCAGACTTCCAAAATATCAACTATTTAACACTAATCACTTCATATGTAATGTGACTTTAAACTTAAACACGCATGGCTGCCAATACTATGCTCCGATACCACTCGACACACCCCACCCCCTTCCTGGCGGCGTGAGTCACACTCCACGTGAAACCCCACCGCTACTCCCAACGATCAGAAACTCCCCGTGAAGCCGGTCGTATTGCTTGCTAAAACCTCCTATAAAAATTTTTATTTTCTAAACTTATGATTTTATAAAATTTTTAAGAAGATAACAAATCGCATATAGGACATGTCCCAAACTCAGATACATCCAATTTACACTATATCCAAAATATGGCAACCAAGATTCAACACATTCCCATCATATAAACTATGTACATACATATGTTCCATATACAAATTCAAAGTATGTTCTACAAAATATTCTTACTAACAAAGACTTGTACAATGTCAGATTAAACCCTATTATGCTCCAAATGGGCCTTGCGCATTCAGACTGAAAATAGTTTTAAATACAAAATAATGAGCTAAACGAGCCTGAGTGTATGCTTCGAGGTAAGAAAGATATTTTCCAAACATTCAAACAACCCCCCTTACAAAACACCTCCAGCTCCTCCCTCACCCTGTTTCTAAACTTTTCTTAGCTTGTTTGCTTTTGTATTTGTTTGCTTTTAAGTTTATAAAACCTTTCTTTACTTGTTTGCTTGCTTTGCTTTTCTTAAAAGCTTATAAAACTCTTTATTGTTTCCTTGCTTAAGTTTATAAAACTTCAAATTCCTTTTGTTTGCTTCTTTATCTTGTTTGAAAAGTTTCTTAAAAACCTTTCACAAACTCTTTGCTTTAAAAGCCAAAACTTTTTTTCATAAAACGGAGCTCGCCTAACCGCATGCTTTGAAAATAAAACGGAGCCCGGCTCAACCGCTGGCTTTAAACTCACGTTGGGCTCAACCAACATCGCTTTGAAATCTAAACGGAGCTTGGCTCAACCGCTGTTTAAACTTCTCCTAAGCTCCTGGGCGACCGGGAACCAATGGTTGATTTTTTAAAACTGTATATTATGCTTATAAAAACATCAACCACCGGAGGCTATTTTTTTTTGCTTACTATACCCTAGTGAACACTTCCAAGCTCATGATCAGGTCAAGGGAAGGACTCGGGGTCCGCATCACCTTTTTTTTTTTCCAGAATATTAAGTAATTGACTCCTGGTCGCCATCACCATACGTAGCTGTAGTTCCTCATAACCTTATATACTCCTCGCACGCGCTACTCGCCTCCTTTAAACGCATGATGTATGTCCTAAGTTTGCCGACTCGCAAACTAAATGCATGTATGAGATCCTAACACCAATCGCGCACGCATTCAATACCGAATCGGGTTTTCGCTAGAACTAGGGAAGGCCTGTTTTTCACAAACATTCTTTGTTTGCTTGCTTGCTTGCTTGCTCTTTTGAAAAATGGTTTTACAATCTTAAAACCATTTTCTTGCTTGCTTGCTTGAAAAATGGTTTAATTATTCAAAACCATTTTGGCTTTGTTTTTGGCTGCTTGCTTCGAAAATGCCTACAATTTAAAACCAATGCTTCGCTTTCAATTATGGTTTAACTCAAACCATTTGGCGATTTCAATTTATTGCTCATTTCTTGAAATGGTTTGAACTCAAAAACCATGAACATCAAGGCAAAACAAATTTTTATAATAATAATAATAATTAGTATTTGAAAACGAGTTTAACACTCACCTTTGTCATAAACTGGAAAGATACGCAGCTTCCACAACTTTCCCGCCTTTGCTTTTAGCCTACACACTCGACGTGAGATTAGATCACACACGCCACATACCTAAAGAATTTCCACACTTGGTGCCAATTAAAATTTTCAATATGTTCTAAACGCCATTCACGGCGTGATACTTGACTCGATTCTGTGACTAAAGTGGACTTTCATAGTCTAAAAAACACCGAAAAACATTTCGTACTCGCCCGGGATCGCTTGAATAAAATCCTCGAAATTTTAACCAAAATCGTCTCGAAAACAAATTCCGAAATTCAGCCCTGATCATCTGAAATAGTCCCAAAATTTCCTAAAATTTCCTAAAAATCCTCAAACTTAGCCTAAAATTCGGGACTCGACCATACGTAAGAATATTCCAGTTCTATTATATAAATTTCCTTTTAGACTGAAATAACACAAAGTAGAAAATCTCCTCACCTCTTCAGCCTTGACGAAAGCCAAGATTTCAAGGTCCACGCGCAGCCTCATCGCGCAGGTACTTTACCCCATCGGGTCCGGGTGCCATGGACCACTGGGGAATTCACTGGTAGGACCGGCAGGGCAAACTGTACCTGGTTTTTCGCATATTTACCTGAATTCCCTATGAAATCCCATTTAAACACTGCAGAGTCTCTCGTCAAGCAGAGCACTTTCCATAGTTTATCCCGACGAAACTGACTACGATTCTCGCAAATCCAGAGGAAAGAAAACTAAAGAATAAAATTTAAAATCATCCCGCCTCCCCCGCCCTTCTGCCGTTCGTCTGCTTGATTTTACTTTTATGTTTTTTTTTTTTTTTTTTTTTCTTTATGTGGGACCCACGTGTCCCTTTTTATTCATTTCGTCCGCAGTTCTCAAAACAAATTATTTCTCATTCCTGGCTTTCAATTTATTTATCCTAATTGAATATTCTTTAACTATTTGCCATTTTTTGAAATTTTTCAAAAATCCCGTTTTCAAGTTTCACTTTAAACTCGTTGCCTAGAAATTCGTAAAATATTCTAATTGTCTTGTAATTTAACTTAAACTTTCTGCTCACTGTGATTTCGCGGCACGAACTTAACTGCAAATCCGCTTCACATCCGAGATCTGCACTTTCTGCACTTCCCTAATTATTCCGGCAATTCTATTATTAATTTACTATTTAAACTTCCATTAATTATACTTTCACCCCTCAACTTTCCTTAATTGTAAATTTGTCCTCAAGCATTTAAATATTGCAATCCAACTTTGAAATCAGATTGTGGCCCATCTTCTACTGACATGATTTCCATATCCTCGCTTAACGACCATTGTACCTCGTTTAATACCACAAATCTTGTTCCATAAACTTTCATTTCTACTTTAGTCTCCAAAATACTACAATGTGACACTTTGCAGATTTATACACCCCTTATAGATTATGAGCATCGTACACTTTCGGATTCGGTAAAAGAACAGGTCGCTGAGAAAGAAAATGTTAAGAGTCCTGGCCTGCGGTGACACTTTTTGACACTTATCTGTGCCTGTCAAGGCCACAAAAGCTCCATCCGAGTTTCAAGAAGAAGCAAATAGAGGAAAAGGGGTCATGGAGTCGAGCAAGACGACAAACAATGAAGAAAAGCTAGATGCCATAAATTCATGTGATGGACAAACAAGAGAGTGATGCCACCACTCATGAAATAGGAGCAAAGGGAAAGAGAACTAATGAGAAGAAGTGCTGACGTGCCAACAGAAGAAGATTCTTATGGTGTCGAGGAGCAGTACGTGAACGAGCAAAGAAGATTATTTTGCTCAAATCACAAACCCGCCCACACACTACAACTTTGACTCGAGAACCATGAGAATTTCTCGCATGGTGAGGGGCACTCACGGCCCAAGGCAGACAGATCCTCAACAAGGATATCGCAGCTCACTCAAGGTTCCAACAGCTGAAGATCAAGGAGGTGAGGGCGTAAATGAATATCGTGGCCAGAGGAGAACCTAACCATTCAAGAACAACATCAAGTAGCTTCCACTGGGGATAACAAGAGGCTATTACAATTCCATGAATGAAACACCCTGACTAGAGTTTCAAGTCCGATACCACATGTTTCTAAGAATGCTAGTGCCTCACTCAAAATTTAGAGACACGAGTAGGCGTTTCGGCTCGAATATGCCAAATCGTAACAAGGGTACATTCCCTAGTGACACGCAGAAGAACCCGAAAGACTGCATGACAATTCAGTTAAGAAGTGGGAAGGATTTGAGCAGCAACAAAAGACAGAAAGGAAAGAAAAGACTGAGGCAGAGAAAGAAGAGACTGAAAAGAAAGAAGAGAAGAATAGCCAGATTGAACAACTGAAAGGAAGTGATGACCAAAAAAAGGAAGGAGTACTCAGCTGTGATACACTAAGTAGAAGGCTATCAGCCCTACGTAGACTTTAAGTCAAGAAAAGAAGAACAGTTTTCTAAATTCTTGGATATTTTCAAGAAAATAGAAATAAATATCCCATTTGCAGAGGTGATCAGCCAAATGCCTCTTTATGCAAAATTTCTGAAGGAGATACTGAGCAAGAAAAGAAAGATAGCTGAGGAGGGTATAATTAACTTGATCGCATCAGAAGTATTATCCAAAGCAGGTTCTCAAAGAAATATGAAGGGACTCCCGGGCAGTTTCACCATTCCCTCGCTCCATAGGAAGCTAAGTGAATTCAAGAAAGCTTTATGTGATTCCGCGCGAGAGCAAATTTGATGCCTCTATCGCAATGCAGAGACTAAGTTCGGGGAACTTATTCAACAAAGAATTACACACTGCGTATGGTCGATAGATCAATGGCACAAATCCAGAGGGCATTCCGGAAGATGTACTTGTCGAAGGTTGGGAAATCTATTTTCCCAAAGTGGATTTTATCATACGTATGGAGAAGATACCCAAGTTCCTTTGTTACTGGAAGGCCTTTCTTAGCAAATAGAGCCGCCTTGATCGACGCATGAAGGTGAACTATTAATTTAGAGCTGTGATGAAGCAAAGGTGATTTTAATAATAGAGTCTAGAACATCCTAATGTAGAAGCAGACAGTTGTATGGCTGTAAGAAACAATACCCTTCTCAATGATGAATTGAATTCGACATCATTCAACACTCTATCAATGAAATTGAGATGAATTTTCAAGACTTGAGAGCTGATTGTAGTTCGGGCTTCAAATTTGCTTAACAAGGAAACAGTCTCTGAGTATAATTGAAAACACCAAGATGAAGTAAGCAGCCAAAGAAACTCAAGGAGCAGGAAACTAGTGCGTATGGGCTAACATTGAAAGAATTGCCCCGTCATTTAAAAATATGAGTTTTGGTGAACCAAAAGAGAAAGTCGCATCATATCACCACTGGACCGGTCGAAGAACAGAAGTTGTTGGGTGTAATTTTGAGAAATACAAGGAAGCGATTGCTCGGGTCAATCAAGATCCGAAGGGTATCAATCCTCTATTTGCATGCACAAAATATTGCTAGAAGATAATGCAAACTTCATCGAAAGAACAGCGAGGCTGAACCTGATGAAAGAAGCCGTCGTAAAGAGTTCAAATGGTTAAATGCAGGTTTTATATATGCTATATCAGATAGTTCTTGGGTAAGCCCAGTACATGTGGTTCCCAAGAAAGGTGGATTCACCATAATCAGAAATGAAAAGAATGAACTGATTCCTACAAGAATTGTGACATGATGGAGGGTGTGTATTGACTACAAAAAATTGAATATCGCAACTGTAGTGCGATCATTTTCCCCTCGCCTTTCATGGATCAGATGTCGGATAGGTCAAGGGACACCTCATTTTTGTTTTCATGGATACTCTGATACAAATCAAATTGCTATCAGACTCGAAGATCAGAGAAAACCACTTTTACATGCCCATTTGGCATTTCGTTTGTGGAGAATGTCATTCGCTTCGTGTAATGTCCTGGAACCTTCCAAAGATGCATGATGTCTATATTTTCTGATCTAGCGTGAAGAAGCATGGATCTTCATGGATGATTTTACGTTGTATGGATCCAGTTTTCAACAATGCCTCACAGATAACTCGGGACAAGATTAAAGGTGCAAAGACAAGAATCTAGCTCGAATCGGGAAAATGCCATTTTATGGTTATAGAAGGAATTGTCTTAGGGCATACAGATTTCGCAAACAGGTCGAGGTAGAGACTGTGCAAAGTTTCAATTATAAGAGACCTAATGCCACCCACTACAGTCAAGGGAATCAGAAGTTTCTTAGGACATGCTGGATTTTATAGAAGATTTATCAAAGATTTCTCAAAAATTGCTAGACCACTATGCAGATTGCTGGAAAAAGATACTAAGTTCTATTTTGATGAATCCTTCCATAAAGCATTTGAAGAAACCAAACTAGACTAGTCAAGCCCACCATGGCAAAACCATATTGGAACAAAGAATGGAAATCATGTGTGATGGATTTCAGAACGGAGTCAGATTGGGACGTAAAAAAGAAAAAGTGTTCAAGGCCATCTACTATGCTAGCAAAACATTTAACGTAAGATGCTAGTAAATTACTCTTACTACTCGAAAAGGAGATGCTAAGAATAAGGCCTGCAATGGTGAAAAAATTCAGACCATACATTTTGGGGTCCCATGTCATATACACACCGCATCATGCAAAGAATTAAATATCTAATGGCAAAGAAAGAAGGTGCCAAGATTGATCAGTGGGTACTATTATTGCAGAATTTGATGTAGAAATAAAAGATAAGAAGGGTAGTGACAATGTGATAGCTGGATCACTACAAGAGTAGAGAAAACCATCAGACAAGAAGAAGGAAGAGAAATAATGTAAAATTTTCCAGACAAGCGCTATTTCAATTTCACACTCCAATCACCGATATGCCGATATTGTGAATTTCTTAGTCAGGGAATTATGCCACCGTAATTCAGCTACCAACAGAGAAAAAGCTATAGATCACAAAGAAAATAATATCTAGGATGACCTATTATTGTTTAAAAAAGGAGCTGATATGATTATAAGGAGACAAAATTTTAAGGTGAGCAAAGAAAGATTTTAAAGAATGTCATGCATCACCTTACGGAGGACACTTCAGATAGAGATAAACAACTCCATAAATTCTCCGCCAGATTTTACCGGGCCTACGATTTTTAAGGATTGTTTTGAATGGGTAAAGTTATGTGATCAATGCCAAAGAATGGGAAATATCAGCAAAAGGCATGAAATGCCCCTGCAAGGTATCCTGGTGGTACAATTATTTGATGTATGGGGAATGGATTTTATGGGATCTTTTCCAATTTCATTTGGAAATATATACATACTCCTAGCTGTGGATTATGTATCAAACGGGTGTACAAAGAGCATGTCCAAAGAATACAATATTAAATTTGTGGGGTTTTTACAAAGAAATATTCTCAGCAGATTTGGGACACCCAGAACTATAATTAGTGATAGAGGAAGCCATTTTGCAAATAAGGTGTTTGACAAACTCATGAGCAGATATGGTATCAAACACATTATGAGCTTGGCTTATCATCCTCAAACAAATGGGCAAGCTAATTTCAACAGGAAATAAAGAAAATTCTCCGGAAAAGACTCAGAAGTTCTAAAGAGAGAGATTGGTCTTGCTTGATGATGCACTATGGGCATACAGATCGCTTAAAACTCCAATCGAATGTCCCCATACGTACTCTGTCTTCGGGAAAACTCACCTACCCCATTGAGCTTAGAATAAAAGCTATGGGGCCATCAAGAGTTTCTAATTTTGATTTTAAAGCTGCTAAGGAAGATAGGCTACTCCAGCTAAATGAATTGGAAGAGTTGAGGAATGAAGCCTATGATAGTGCCAGAATCTACAAGGATAAAACAAAAAAATGGCATGATCAACGAATTTTAGTGAGGGAATTCGCTATAGAGATCAGGTCTTGTTATTCAACTCCAGATTAAGACTCTTTCCAGGAAAGCTGAACTCCAAATGGAGTGGACCATTTACAAAGTGGTATCACACAATTTGGGCAGTGACACTTAGAACCAAAGAATCATGAGGAGTTCAAAGCTAATGGTCGTAGATTAAAGCATTATCTTCGGAAAAGCAATTGGAAGATAAAACCCTTAGTTCTGAATGAAGAAAATTCGAAGAAACAGAACAATGGCAGGCAAAGAGGAAAGTCCACTTTAAAGACTAAAAATGGAGCAATTTTTGTGGAAGGCAATCCACACCAGCTTTGTTTTAAATTTGTTTCATTTTACGCTTCTGTTTAAAATTTTTAATAGGATCTTTGTAAATTGTATTCATTAGTGATTGAATAATAGTTAAATAATTTCCTAATTTTACAAGACAATGAAGATTAGCAAAAGGAGAAAGAGCTCCAGAATCAAACTTCAATCACATAAGAGACCAAAAAGGCGCTCTTCTTCTCCCCTCTTGATTTGAATTTTTAAATTTGTCTTTGAGATAGCATGATTGAAAGTTTGGGGAATTTTTTATCTTGTTTTGATGCTTAATTGTCGAATGTGATGCATAATGGAAGTTGGCCGACCCTTGCATGATGCATGAGTTGAGTTGTAGTTGCTTTGAATGGAAGTGAATACATTGAAATTGCCGTGGAAATCGAGTGTTTATGTTTCGGGGTCGCAACATTAAGGAAAGTGGCAACCAAGAGTGCTGGATGTGAAGAATAAAAAGTGGAAAAGAAAGTCAAAATAATGAAATTAAGGTCACAACATAAATAAAGGAAGGAAATTTTGAAGTCGTGACCAGAACAAGCTTGAGAAAAGTAAAACCTCTAATTTTTAAGGTCTGTTAGCAAAAAAACAACAAATCAAAAAAATAAAATAAAAATAAAAAATAAAAGTCATTGACAATCATTGATTTAGTGGCCCAATAGTTCATGTCTTGACTCCCAAGGCACTGTCATGACATTAAACCCAGCGTCTATTCCCATTCAAAAATCCACTAAACTACAATTCACCCAAACCTTTCTGGCTTTTGCAACATCTTATCTCACCTTTGTTGAAATAAATGGTTATTAATGCAAATGTAAATTCATTTCTTGATTGAACCAATTTGTTTAGTATGCTCAGTTTCAAGGAGAATAATTAGAGGGAAGTTAAGAAATTCAAGAAAAACGATCAAAATTCTCAATCAAAGGCCAAAAATCTCAGTTGGAAATATCAGAAGAGCAAAAATTCGAGGAACCTCATTTAATCCACTCATCAGAAATTTAAAGAAGAATAAATGGCCTCAGAATCCAAGAATAAATTACCTACGTATTAGAAATAAAGGGAAAGAACGAGTTGAGAAAGTAGACTGAGAGAGTGGGAGGCTTATATTCATGGATCTGAATTTATATGAACAACCTTCAAAAGGTAACATGTCCAACCCAGGCTTGGTAATGCTGATGGTAAAGAGTAGACAGACGTTAATGCATCTGAGTATTTGAACAGTCATACTCAAATGATTATTCAGATGATCATTTATGTTTCTGGTGGTTACTTATTCGCTTAGAACGAAGAAGACTACTCAGAATTAAATTAGTAAAGAATCAGGGCAAGAATAATTAAAAACTGAAATTATGAGTATTTACTGCTTTGTTTAAATTCACTTAGTTTGAAAATCGAAAATTGGTTATTACGATGGAACAAAATACTTGGTTAAAATAATGTAAGTAAACAGTAAATAAATACAAGTCTCGAAGAAATAATACACTTAGGTCAACAAAACTTATGAAACTTTGACAGGAATTAGGAACATCTTCTGGGAGATTCAGGATTTAGAGTCCATAGTCCTAGAACTTGTTTGATTAATTGATTAGTGAAATCTAGGTGAAGGCGGCCCGGCCAGTAATCGTGTCGCCAGCGGCTTAGACTTTTCTAAGCCTACCCTCGAAAATATGCTGAAAAACATATTCTCTAGTTCCTTGATTTGAGCCAAATAAGCCTTATTTCTTCAAAAACTGACAGCGAAAGCAAGAAATTCCCTTCCTTGTAATAAACCTGCAGCAAAGAGCCCAAATTACTCCAGTTTCCAGTTCAGAAAAGTTTAGTAAAAAGAAAGAAACAAGTTTGGGGGAAAAATATTTCCAAATTTTGACAATGAAGGAGTTGAAGAAGTAAAGAAGCAGAAGTTAGTAGAAATAGGAATAAGTTTGTCTTTAGGGCCTATTTCCCTTGAACAATTAAGCTCGTAGGGGTGTTTAACACCTAGCACCTAATACCAGCGGTATGGGTGCTAGCCCCAGTTCTCTAAGACTAATGGCTGCACAGAAGAAAAAACGTTGCACTATTCAAATCTTAAATAAAAGCAAAGAGTGCGAGAACAAAGAGACACACTTTGAATCAAGTACATATGGAAATTGAAATTCCATAAAAAGAATTCAAAAAGATGAATCAGGCTAAGATTGAGGAGAATCAGAAAAAAACAAAGAAGAAAAAGGGTGAAAGTTAGAGGCAACAATGTAGAGACAAGATGGAGGCGGGTGATTTACAACTTAAATTTTTCCGTCTCTACCAATTGCAAAAGCCCGACATTACAAGCACAGAAGAAGACCTCATTGATTTTGAAGGTTGGATTTACCTACATTATTGGAGGTCTGTAATAAGAAAAACAAGCATAGGACTTTGACAACGGTAGAAAACTCAGAGATTAACTAAATTGACATGAGGATGAAGAAAAGGTTGATGACACTGTAGTACATGTAGCATGAAGGCAGAACTTGTTAATAAACTATTTAAATGCATTAGTTTATCAAGAAATTTTGTGATAAAGTATACCATGCCTTGTTCTGCATCAGCGAAATTTAAAATAATGTTGGTATCTGCAAATTTCCAGTTCAAAAGATGGAGAAATGGAAAAGGCTACAACGATACAGACTGGAAAAATGTCCTTAAAAATTTTCTAAGCTTATTGTTGAGGACAAACAATTCTTTCTCTTTTTGCTTGGGGACAATGAAATTTTAAGTTTGAAATTTGATGAGTCAAAAACTCGTAGATTTTAATCATTTAAGGTTATATGAAAATAGTGGTGTCGCGAAAAGTGATAATTGACTCAAATTCCAATTTGCGGGAAAATAATGAGAAACTCAAATTTTACTAAAAATAAGAAGGAAATTAGCACTGCGGCCGGGTGAGGTCCGCAGTAGAATTTAAGTCGCGACGGGAAGTTCGATTCAGCCATTCAAATCCGCGACATCAGCAAATTTTGGCTTTGAAGAAGCTGGCGTGAACAAGTGAAGTCGTGACTTGAAAGAAGGAGGTTTGCGACAAAGGCGTGATTGAGATAAAGCGATCGAATGAAGAAATTCATGTCGCGACATCATTTCGATGTCCGCGGCGTAAAGGAGATAAATGATCATCGCGACATAACTCACGAGTCGCGACAAGGATGTCGTCTATAAGCCTGAGAGGTCTTCGCCAAGTAAAAGAAGTCGCGACTAGTTTTTAATTAAAGGGTCAAATTTGAAGTCGCGACTTTATCTGGTAGCGACATGGCGAGGAAATTAGAGTCTTAAAAATGATGTCTTAACCACTCTCATTCAAATGCGCCCTAAGAAGAACAGACGAAGAAAAGGATGTCGCGACATCACTTTGATGTCGCGACTTGGAAAATAGTTGGAAAGAAAGAAATCAGTTGCAACGTGGAACTGATGTAGCGACCTGAAGAAAAGAAATGGAAAGCAAATGAGGTCGCGACATCACCATGAAGATCGCGACTATAAAAATTGAAGTTATGAAGACAAGAAAAACACCAACGAGATTGGGACCCGAGAAATCAAGGTCCTGACATGATGGAATCTTATAAGCTGACAAAGTGGTCTGTAGATAATAAAACTAAAAGGCTGGAAGAATAAGAAGACAATAATGTCACGACATAACACTGAGGTCGCGACATCAACATTGAAAGAACAAGAACAAAGATGTGACATCGCCGATGTGACCGTGATCGAGGATTTGCAAGACTAATTGGTTTCCTTGGAAAGGAAAGAGTCGCGATAATGAGCCATCGAGAATTCCATGTGACATCAGCGAGAATCAACGACATAAACGATGGTTGGGCTTTTTCTTTGGATTTCCACGTGGAGCATTTTGGGATTAGAAGTTGATTCGTTTTTTACGAGTATAAATGGATAGATTTGAATAAATAAGTAGTTTTCTCATGCTTCACTACCAAACAAAGGAAAGAAGGAACTGATGTATATTTTAGAGTAGATTTTATTTTTTATTTTTTGCGTTTATTTTCTGGTTTTGAATCTGCGAGAGTATGCGAAACGGTGAAGCGTTATTAAAGGATTCTGTTGTTTTCTTGATATTCTTTGCTGGAAATTTATGAAATCTAGACAATTCCAGATTCATTTCTTTAGTTGTACCCAGTGTTATAGTGGTCGTGCGAGATGTTTCGTTTTGTGATTCTGATCATTAAAATCGAGCCTTATTTCAGTAGTTGTTGCATTTGAGATTCTGATCTTTCTGCACAATTATGGAAGAATTAATTTGCCAGGTTTAGTTTTGCCATCGATATCGTTTTAGAACAGTCAGTTCCCAATGGTAATTTTCATAAGATTGAGAATGTATCTTGCTGATATCGAGGATGCCCTCACGTGTGACAGACGGAAGTCTGAGGTTGAGAGCATTCTTTGCCACAGGTATAATTTATTCACCATTGTGTGATTCTTGTTTCCCCGAGTTCATTTGATAAATCCCCGTGCTCATAATTGAGTCGGAGGGGTGTATTTAACAATATAAATGATCGAGAGAGTTCGCCTTCGATCTAAGGTAAGTTCGATCCAGTGTTAGCTTAGATCGTCGAGAGAAAGATAAACCCGTAGATCTCAAGGTTGAGCCGCTATTAAGTGCAAATTTTGCAGAATCACGAGAAGGTAAAGCAAAGGGATTACTGGCATCGATGAGAAATGGATGTGAAGAGAGTATTGAGAAGAAAAATACTAGGATCTTTGCAAGAAAATGTGGAATCTGGTGCGTTTGGTTTGATCTTTTGTCTTCGAGAGAAGCGAGATATTCATCGATGGCAGAGAATCAATTCAATAGTGGAAATCTTGGACAAAATTCGCCATCCTTATTCGCGAACAGCGGTTAGTGCTAGAATTAGTGCGTTAAAATATGTTTGTTGATGGTTTTCGTTTCTCGATGGCCCGATTGATCCATTCTTCATCTGATTTATTTTAGGCATTCATTTTTGTTTGGTTAATTTAATTTTTTCTATTAATAATATAGTTATGATTTTTGTCATTTGATAAAACATTCATTTATGAGTTTTGAGTCCAAATAGTATGAAATTTTAGTAGTTAGGTGATTTGTTTTGTAATTCGCTATCAATGCCATGGGGCTAATCTTATGGAACTACGTTGAGATTCTCATATGTGAAACATAAAACTGCGATCTTTTATGCTTGAAATATCTGCTAACGAACATAACGTATTTGAACATAGGAATCTGATTAGGAAGTGTGTGTCACGAAAAAATGGCAATTATGAAAAGAGGCGGCAGTAATTTCCCTTCGGCACTGGAAGCGCAAAAGTCTACAGATCTCCGGATGGCCAACGGACTGCAGATTAAATTGATCTCGTAATCTATTTCTGCTGTCAATTCGTTCAATTACGAGAGGCCCGATCTCGAATATTTTATAGTTTAGGCGACAATTATAGGTGAAGCACAGCAGAGGTTGAGAAAAATCTCGAGAAATAAGTAAATATGTAAAATATTCGATTATGATAACAAAGTGGCAAGGCCCAGAAAATAATTGTTTCGGAATTTAAAACAGACCAAAAATGAAGAAAAAATTCTTATATTGAGTCCATTAAGAAATAATAATAATAATGTCAATAATAATAAATAAATAAATGAAACTAAAGTTTTATCTCCATACATAGAGACGGTGAGAGAGAGAGAACGAGCGTTATTTTTTTATTTTTTTTTTTTCACTTTCTCTTCAATATACTAAAACTGACCGTTTGATTATTTGTAAGAAAGAAAGAAAGTCATTTCACTGACTAAGGCTACACGCGAAGCATTCTCAAAATGTGATTTTCATTGGGAGATTTTAATTAAATATTCTGAAAATCCTAATTTTTGATTTTCGATCTACACTTCTCGACGGCCGATCGATCGCGAGCAAGATAATAAAATCGATCCACGCATCACGAGCCACGCGCATTCAAAATCTCGAGCTTCTACTAAACTCCACTTATGACTTAATTTTCCCTACTAATAAAAAGCCATATACTAAGATAGTTTGTTTAGGTTTAAATAGCCATAAGGATGAATTCCCAAGATTTCGACTCGAATAGAATTGTGACTAGATTTCGGTAGAAATTCCTGATTGTATTAAATGATATAAATTGGGATAGTTAATGTTAATATATACGAATATACGATACTTATTACTTAACGTATTTAATAATAATAATATAAGTGAATATAATGAATTAATATACGATATAAATATTATAAGATATTTAATGTATAAAAGACATTTATTGTAAATACGTAAACGATACGAATATACGGTCAATGAATGTATCAGACGTGATATATTTAGAATATAGGAATTAGTATAACCAAGTAAGGAACTCGCTTGATAGTATTAAATTTGTCTGTACTATAAACGGATTAAGAATACATGTAGAGAAATCAAACCTCAAACCCGGTATTGAAGAAATTGGGTTAGAAGAACCCTACTTATTATAATGAATGTTTGTTAGTTTTATGTTAAATTGGTTGTGTTTTGGGCTTCGGCTGATTGACATACCCCCAAATTTGAGACATTTTTAGATGGGGCGAATATTTGCTTAGTAAGATGTCGTCTAAATTTCTTCAAAACCCATGTTGTTAATATAACTTTGGCCATCACTCATCCGACTCGAGCGATTCAAATTTCAGAAATTGTGACTCAAGGTGAACATATATCCTTGAAATGGGGATATATCCAAATTCAACCCTTTAGGGTCGAAATTAATCCAAAGCAGGCAAAGAGCCCGGTGGCACTGTTCCTCTGAGCAGATTTTCTTATTGTGTCCTCTAACTTCAGACGGCCATAACTTCTTCATCCAAAGTCCGTTTTCAAAGTGCTTCGACTCTATAAGCTCCTTTGAGTCTAGAATCCACCTATATAGCTTAATGCAACTCGAATCAGATTATGTCCAAAATGACAGAAAGCCAGCAGCCCTGCTGAGTTCCAAAAAAATCAGATTTCTGTTATAGCCTCCAACTGGACGGCCATAACTTCTTCGGGTCCAAGTCCTTTAGCGTTTTGACTCTATTAAAACCCTTTTCAGTCTCGACCACCCATATATAGCAGGATACCATATTGAGCTTTATACTACATCCGAAAATTACTAAAAACAGTGGCTGCTGTTGCTGCTGCCGCTAAGCGTGCGCGTAAGTTGCTGATTTTCTACGGTTTGCAACTTGCATAACTCCTTCTCGTTATGATTCCGTTTATGGGAATTCGACTCTACTGGAAGTTCTCATCAGCCTAATCTAACTATACGCCATTCAACTATGATTTACGCCTATATCTTGTCTGAAAATTGAATCTGTTGTACCAAGTGTACTAATCGCTTGCTTAAAGACTGGAATACATGGTAAGAAAGATGCAGATACGAATGTTAAATAGCAATATATGTCGATTGATACGAAAAGAAGATAAGATAAAGAAAAGTACCTGTGAGTGATCAAAGGAAGAGTCTCTATTTCAGATCCTATGGGAGAGGTGACGCCGACAAAGAATGTTAAAAAACGCATAAAGATAGGAACGATGTATAAGTCGAAGATATGATAGTATGATGTAATAAGGATGTAAGATATAAGCTTTAACAAGATATAAGATGCTACAAGTAGATGACAGATATGATCCAATAGGTTATATGCAAATGTTATATACATATATGAGATGAATATATGATAGAACATGATATGAATACAAGAGTGAATGATGGAATATGAATAAATAAACATGAACGGAATGTAAGATATAGAATAGACATATATGAAATGATATACATGTATTAAAGAAAGAAATATGAGAACGCGATACGGTTTATAAATACAGAACGACCGTATTAAAGTAATCATAGGAATATCGCATATGATTACCTGAGGAACCATAAATATTCTGAATATGAGATATACCGAAATGGAATAAAACATCGATTGTCCGCTTAACCCTGGTAGGAGTGATGACGGTGACGCCTATTGTGGAAAATAAGTCCTGCAAAGATACCTGACGCTTGGCCCGCAAGGGTCATTACGCTGCCCTTATAGATGGTCATTGTCTCGTGACATGATAATACGCTTCGGCCCTTATAGACCACTGCTTTCAGATAAAGGAGGCGCCGCCTTCTCGCCCTTATAGTTTCCTTTTTATCCACTTCTAAGGTTTATGTGCATGGAACATAAAACAAAATGACAAGTATACGCATACGATTCGAAACGATAAAAGCAGATAATACACGATATGGTAAGATAAAGGATTGCGAGCGTGACGGCAAAGATACAAGTATAAGAAATAAAGTGTCAATGACACAAAATGTATATGGCGATAAAGTATATGAAAAGCATAAGGAAAGTGCCAAAGATATGAAAAACACAAGATATGAAAATCATAGGAAAGTATAGTATATGAAAAGTACAAGATGAAAATACGGGGAAGCAATAACATGACAATACAAGATGAAATGAAAGTATGACAAAATATGCAAGCAATACGAAATCACATCACATCGAATCGACAAACATGACGAGATTCCTCCCTAACTGGTCAGCTTAACGCCAATTTATAAATGTGAATAAAACGTTAAATGCAAAGTATATGACAATACAAGATCGTATAAGAAAATATATGATAAAAACAATATGTAAGAAATAGATAGTATAGCATGGGCGTGTAGCCACTACATGAAAGGAGGCATGATATAGGTAATGTGAGTTAAGAAATGATATATGTACTAGTACATAGAATGTAATAAGTCATAGAACTGAAAGATGAAAAAGACTAGAAACAGTAAAAGCACATATGAAAGCATTTGAATAGTTTACGACGATCAATGTTATCAAGCCCATGTATATGTTTTCCCACTGTTTGCCCAAGACTCGGTTTTAATCCGCAGAGTGACGTAAAGCTCTGATGCAGTTATGGGACAGACATCCCACATCAGCAAAGACAAAGCCATCTCGTAGATAGGTGCTCACCGCACCGTCTTCGAAATCTCGATTATCGATGTATACGAAAAGTTTCAGAATCGCGAAATCAGACATAGTACAAGTAAAGGGACCTAAGTATATGTATAGAATATAATGAATGCCACTATGGTGGTATGTATAATGTATATGTAAAAGCACTTTTTTTTATTACGTAAATTGTGTATAAGGAATGAGAAAGCAAAGCAAAGGTTTCGGTAAGAAATGTTAAAGTATCTCAAATTCCGGCGCGACACTGCTGACACTCCTCATCTGTGCCGGTCACGCCACAGTTGCCATAGACTAACCCTATTTTTAATCCTGAACATTAAGAGAAATTTATTTTAGCAAGCAAACTTATCCAAAGTGACATGGGTATAAGAGAATTGTATACTGTAGTTATGTTAATTTGAGGGGTTTTAGTCTATATAGAAAAGGCTTAACAAAACCATACTTCACAAATTGTCTCCAATGATCTCTGTGTTTTGTATAATCGACAAACTACAACACCGCTACAAGAACTGTGAAACCCGAGAAAATTCTAATTCTTCAAAATGGTAAATGGTAATTTTGGTCAAAATCGAATTTTTCTAGATCTCGTGATGACTAAACCACTTCCCCGTTGAATCGCCTCAAAATCTAGCTACCACGTAGAATTTTGTCGACCTAGATACCGAAATTTCACGCTTTTCTCGGCGCAATAGTATAAGTGACACTACAGGTAGCTCGAGTACTTCAAGAAAGCGCCATGTGTCATGCTAAGAATTACCAAACCAGAGAGCTAAGTAGGGCCCACGCTTATTGCTGCAAGAACTCCTAATCGACGGAAATCCAAAGAGATGGATAAGGGATGTGTGTGTAATCCAAGCAAACTAACAATCGTGACACGCGCACGGTAAGACAATTCTCTTCACCAAGTTAACCCAACCACTCAGGTAGGAAAAAGGAGCAAACCGTGAACAGAGAGATAAAAGAGAGTGATTTTGCAGGTTTCACATTCTCTCTAGAATTCTCGGCACCCACCGTCAATCCTGAAGCCAAGAGACAGCCGTTTCCACGAATGCCACGCTATGGACACCGATTCGCTGAGTTTCGGCTAACCCGAGTGTGACGCCCCAAAACCAAGGTGTTCGTTGACTACCGTCAACCCGCGGAAAATCTACACGTCTCGTGTTACGAGACACACTTGAGTAAAATGGCCACATGGGGCCCATACATCCATACTCATCAAAAAAATAATCAACTATATTCTCATGGGCTTCCATGCCTGGGTTTCAAAAAGATTTATACATTTACAAAATATTTAATTGGGGCTTCACATTTCACTTCTTCTCAAAGCTATCTCTACTGAAAGTGTCGCCCCTGATAAATTCCCAGATTCGAAAGAGGGTCCCACGACGGTGAGCAAAGCCCGCAGGAAAGTTTTCCAAGGGTTACTCCCCACCTAAAATGCATACGAATTCGCATATATAAATAATCAATCACATTCCATACAATTATTTACTATTATACGAACGCCTATATCATGCACGACCATGCTCACGGCACTCCATGTCCCAATCGACTCTCACACTGAATGCCAAGTCATTAATAAAACCAAATATACATCATGACTAAACCATTGAGACCCTCCAATTTTCTTTATCAAACCTTTTCTTCCTCTTTCAGGCCACTACTTCTGGTTTACACCGCAGGACGCCGCACACCTTTTCAACATTTTTACGAACTTACATCGCCGGGATTCATGTCTAACCGTGAATAACATTTGGGACTTTCACCCTGGCGGGGGATCTACCCCAACTTGCTCCGCCCAAAACATGTAATTTATCATTTTGATCATTTTACACACTCGTGAATATCTACCTTGGACTTTGTCCCATTTTTTTTGAGTTCACGACCCATTCACCAACGCCGGTGAATAAACCTTACACTGCACTCACACCCAACCTCGACGCACGACCATACATATGAAATGCATGATGACAATGCATTTCCTCATGTTACATGCATGAATGAGCACTATATAACATTTACACCAATGGACAATTATAATTTATACATATAATCTACCTTCCATGCAAATCATGTTAATACATCAAATAAAGATGCATCAACATCACATTTCCACACACTGCATGTTATACAAGCAAGCCATAACACATAACTAGGTCTCAAAATTAGGACCATTCAATAGGGCACTTCACCGTCCCTTCACAAACATGAACCAATTTGGTTCCAATCATTGTCATCACAACAACAAACCACAACATCTAGGAAACTTCGCTCACTTTAAAACCCTAACTCCTACAAATCCGTGAAACCTGGCCACAAACTGCACTCCTTAGTCCCAAGGCGCGAATCCAATTTCCACGTTTCCTCACGCCCCATGCTGAACCCCTACCATTATATAGCCTTTAGGCTAAAAATAAACCAAATAGGAAAATATCCTACCTCTTGGAGTTTGTCGAAACTCCAACTTCCTGGTGTCCACACGTAGATCACGCTGCGTATACCAACTTTAATCTTCGGACTGTCGAACTCGACCGCGTAGTCTAAAATCCTTCCTTTCCCTTTCCTCCTTTCTCCTTTTCCTCCATTTTCTCTCTACGAACTGTTTTCCTCTTTGTTCCTTTCCCCTTTTCCTTTCTTTCCTTTTTGCTTTTCTTTTCTTTTTCTCATTTTCTCATCTCATTTCTCCTTTCTCTTTGCATTTTCTCTTCTCCTTTGGTCATTTTCTCTCCTTGAGCAACTAATTATCTGGCCAAAAGGAGGAAATTTCCCATTTCTCAAACCAGCGCGCCTCTACTCTTCCATCCCATTCTTAAATCCTCTTTATGTCATCATCACTACATGGCTCAATGAGCCATGGGATTCATTTCACACATGGCTAATTGTGAGCCATTCTTTCAATGCCAAGTGTCACTCTCTTATGGTGCCATGTGGCAGCCCCCAACCTTGCCATGTGTCAACCGACACCCCACGTCTCGAAAAACGTGAAATCCCAACCACCTCGGAATTCAATGAAATTCGACGTGGTAGCTAAATCTCGCGAGACAATTTCAACGGAGAAGTCCTTTTCATCATCCGAGATCTACAAAATTTCCGGATTTTCAGCCGAAAATACTATTTTACCCAATATCCAAAATCTTGGATTTTCTGGGGTTTCACACCGGGAGGTAGGGGTCTTCTCCTACTTGGTTATTTCTTGTTTAAAATTCCATAAAAATGGTGTTTGGGTGTTGTGAGGCTGGAAATGGCCATGGATTTCGGTTTCAAAGAAGTGGAACTGAGGGGAGACGTAGCGGCTATCCATAATACCTACGAATAAGCGGTAGGGACTCGTTAAAAAACAAATCGAATTTATTTTTAATTCGATAGTGTCCATGTGAAATTGCTTGATGTTATGATGGAAAATGAATAACATGTTGGGTGTTTGGTGCTTAGGGCCATTTGTGATGAAGGGGGGCTGTCCATGGACAACCCACGGACTGATGTGGGATTGTGTGCTTGTTGGACTGAAAATGTCAATGTGAATTATTAATCGATGGCATGGACGTGGAAAATGACATGTCAGATGCATGCTAAATTGATGTGTTAACATGGAGCGGTTGAATTATATGAAACAGTAATTGTGTGTGAACCGTAGGGAATTGATATATGAATTAGCATCATTTGCATTCATGTGCACGATCACAGCCTGCGTAGTGCACTAGATGGCTATTCACCATTCTCGGAATGTGGGTTGAGTTGTCTGGACTATGTCCAATAAATAATTATTCAAATTATAAAATGAGAAATAATTAATGTGTATTACGTCCTTGAACCTGGGGTAGAGACCCATGTTATTATCCGAAAGGTCCTGCATTGGTGTGAGAGACCCGATTGGGTGTGAGAGACCCGCGGTATTATCCGAAAAGGTTTTGCATGGGTGTGAGAGACTCGCGGTACTATCCAAAAAGTTCTGTATGGGTGTTAGAGACCCGTGGTGTAATCCGAAAAGTTCTAGTGCCTAAGAGAAAACACACAGTCATGTTCATCACTTAGACCTAGAGTCGGAGCTTATTGTGAGCTTCCGGATTGACTCCTGATGGTTACCCATTAGCAAATTGTCTTTTGGTATTGGCGAGCCAAGAAAGGTTCTATGAATTGGGTGTCATTGGCATTACTGTTGATTCATTTTCACACTCACATAGTACGCGCTAGGTGAGTTTCGCGACTCTTGGTACGGGCATGGAAGACATTTTCATGCATGATATAAATCATTCCGGATATGCATAGTAAATTGTATGGAATGTGGATGTTGTGATGTGCCATTGCATGTGCATTTTAGGTGGGGAGTAACCCATGTAGGAAAATTCCACCGGGCATCAAGCCACCTGCCGAGGGAAAATTGTTTCGTGCACAGGAGTGTTCGAAGACTCGCGCCATTGTAGGCCGCTTAAGAAGAAAGCCGGATTATGTGAAGCCCCAAAACCGGGGGTCCCGTTGACGACCCGTCAACCTGCGGAAACTTGTGGATATCGGGTGCCCCGATATCACACTCACGTGTCTCATATGTGGAGACCTAATCTGTATAATTTTCTTACAAAAACCCATTTCTTCTAATATCTTACAAGAGTTTGATGTACAACTCTTCTACACTTTTGCATGCCAAAATATATAAAACTATGTTGTTCTAATATATTTTACAATAATATTTCTCAAGGCCACAACCCCACCTTCTTCGTAATCACGGCCTCGAAGGAGTGTTGTCTTCTTGTGTACCTGAAAGGGGGATCCTTAATGACGGTGAGCAGCCCAAAAGAGGATAATCTCCTACAAGGGTTACTCCCACTTAAGCAGTAATACTTAATGGTCGTACGAAACACACATCCAAGTAAAATGTCTACATGAATGTCATATGCTCATGCGTACGAAATGTCATCATGCCCATATCCTAAGTCACTCACCGAATTTCACACCTACTCTATGCTAAGTGTGAACATCATTATTTTCCGAAGGACAACCAAAGATTTTCTTAATCTTTAACATTTTCATTTACAACCATGCGCTTTTGTGGGTAATGGATCGGTGTCGCACCTCAATCTGCCCATAAACCCGCACACTTTACGGTTCCTTCACCGCTAGTGGACTATGTCTAATTACAATCGGGACGGCCTTTCACCCCTCGGGAGAATCTATCCCAACTTGCTAATACCCTATGACATAATTATTCTTTACCATTTCCTCAACCAAGCATGGTAATTCATTTGACCTTGTCCCACTAATCAGCCCACTTATCAACACCATACCAGTTGTTGATCCACAACCATGTATCCACATGATTTCACCCATCGAACACCTAACACAAAGTCGCATCCTAACCATGCATTCACACCCATGCGTCATGCTATGTTTTCGTGCATGTGTAAATGCAAATTATGTCATTACTACTTATATCATGCTACATATAAAATGAGAATTATATGTGCACATAACATGCATATTCATCCATGCATCATTCGTGGATATTTTTTATATTAAAGTGCATACAAATTCCAAACCATGTTATCCAACATTCCACATATCAAGTTCAAGCATGCACATGCATATTAACCAAATTCCTCAACATAACATGGATAATTATAATTAATACATATAATTATCCTTCATGCACACCCCATGTTAATACATCATACAGCATAAATTAACATATCATATTCACACTACATGTTATTCACACAAGCCATATCACACAACCTAACAAGCCAGCACTAACCTGCCCGATTTGCCGATGTCCTCCACAAGAACATGGCTGTAATATTGACTCAATGGGATTTCCATAGAGTCCAAGAACACCCAAAACGAAGTTCGGACGAGAAAGTTATGACCTTCCGAAGTTGGAGGTCACACATGACTAAGCAACCTTACCTAGATACCACCCATTTGTCCGGGATGCCTTTTCTATTAACTTCCAAAGACCCATCGCTCCTCTAAAGTATCCAGATGAAACTCGACCAATGGGCTTTCCATAGAAACTTAAGAACACCAAATCTGAGTCCTGACGAAAGTTATGGCCTTCCGGGTCGGGAGGTCACACATGACTCAAGCAGCCTTTACTCCGACAAATAATCTTTACTTTACCCTGATGTCCCTTTCCCGCTGGTTCCTGAAGACCCATCGCTCGGAAAGGCATCCGATGGAAACTGGACTCAACGGGCTTTCCATAGAGTCTAAGAACACCCAAATCGTAGTTCAAACGAGAAAGTTATGACCTTCCGAAGTTGGAGGTCACACATGACTAGTCAGCCTACTCGGACAACCTTTCGTACATGCCCGAGAGCCCCTTTTCGGCCAGCTCCAGCACCCACTGCTCTCCAAAGACATCCGTCTGGAAAGTTGACTCAATGGGCTTTCCATAGAGTCTAAGAACACCCGACCTGAGTTCACGAGAAAGTTATGACCTTCCTAAGTCGAGGTCACATGACTAGGCAAATTCTACCCGAACAAATTTACCTTAGCCTCTCGAGAGCCCTTTCCGGCTACTCTCCAAAGACCTAATCGCTCTCCAAAGACATCCAGCTAGAAATTTGACCTAACGGGTTTCCATAAAGTCCAAGAACACCCGAATCTAGCCTGACGGTTGCTACGACTCCGGCTGGGGAGTCACGCATGAATAGTTCACCCGAAATTACCAACCCTACCTAGCCAACTCCCTAGCCGCCAGCCCTACCCTAGCTTAGTCTCATTCCTGGCCAGCCCCACCCGCCAGCCCCTAACCGACCACTCCCACTTAGATCGTTTTATAACTGACCATAACTTGGACTACAAAGGTCCGATTTGAGAAATTCAAAAGCTTAAATTCAAGTTCACTGATGTGGCTACAAATTTATCAAGGACTCACGCAAATAAAACCCTTTATTTCCTACCCAAAACCGTTTCTAAAGTCCTGAAGCATCGTGTAAGACCACACATAAGAGCTTCCCATGGTTCAAACACAACCAAATATTTCCCTAGGCAAGACAACCAACACCATTATTCATTTTAATTTAACACATAAATGGCACACAAGGACAATTACTTAGTCCCATAAATTACCCCTTTAATGTCCGTGAACAAGCCTAAAAATCTCAAGCACACTATCCTAAAGTCTGGGAACTAGCTCACACACGCCACTACCTAGCCATACAACCCAGTTTTTTTACCTGGATGGCCCTTAAACAAGGATTAAACCAAATAGGAGAAAAACCCTACCTCTTGGAGTTTTTGTCAAAACTCCCCAATCCGGTCTCTATGCGAAGTCCTTGCCGTGAGGATAAACTCTTCCTCTTGCTCCGCCTGAAACCGCCGGTCCGATCACCAGGAAATTTAGAGAGAAGGTGGAGTCTCTCTCTCTAAAACTCTCTCTTTTCTTCCTTTCTTCTGCCTTCTTTTTTTCTCCCATCCCACTGTTGTCCAAGACGCCAAGAGCTTGTCCTCTCACTCGCCACATGTCCAATTTTCATTAAATTTCCAAGCATTTCTCTTATCCTCTCATCCATCTACCATGGATTTCTCTCCACGACATGATGCCACATGTCACCTATAGCCCATACTGAGCTCATTGCTTGACTTGCTCATAGCTCGACATGTGCCTCAATGTGAGCCACTCAACACCCGCTCACGCCACGCTGCCGCCTCCGATGCCTCAAGAATGTGAAATCTTCGACCGTCTCTCAATTCGACGAAATTCGACGTGGTAGCTATATTTCGCGAGACGATTCCAACGATAAAGTCCGTTCCTTCATCCGAGATCTAGAAAATTTCCAAATTTTGACTGAATTTGATCGTTCTACCCTTCCTCGTAACCGATTTTCCTGTCTCACTGATTATGGTTTTGAATTATATTTTGTAAACATGTATTAGAATTTAATTTTAATATATGTTTGTATTAAGAGGATATAACAACTCTTAACATTATTGCACAATTGAGATATTTCAGAGTATGTCAGGTAGCCAATGTAATGCTTTACTCATATATGGGTCTCATGATATGAGACACACAGGTTTTCCGTAGGTTGACAGTGGTCAACGGGACCCCCGAGATTTGGGGTGTCACAAGAACTCATATGATTCAGACACATACTAAGCTTATTTTCCTAATGACAACCTAACTCCGTTGCTCTATGTGTGAGTCCGAAGATGCATTATGGGCCCAAACCCAAACTCAAGCAACTTCACATTGTATTAAAACTTGATGTCTTGAGTTTGTCTTCTCTATACTACTATCCCTCCCCAACAGGTAACGTGTAAGGCCTCCTATACATTATGGACAAGAATTCTAACCATTAAGACTTTTAAAAATCTAATAACTTAACACCTAAAATAAACAAAGTTCGCTGGCGCAATTATGAGAAGCTTCTGACAAGGGACCAACATTTCTAAATTTTAGGTTCCCCTTTATCATCGTATCAATGTGACCAAGCATGATGAACAAAAACAACAATAGAACACATTTTCTAACATTCGAACATACAAATAACCTCATCTTCTTCCAAGAAGATGGTTATATAATATCTATGCATCTAATATGTTCACATACTGAGAAACAAAGGCTTTGGTATGAACCAGCCAATAAGTTAATAATGTGTGGTTCCTTTCAATTAATCATAATTTTTTTCTACCCTTACATATGGTTCACAGTGTTTTTTTATTTCTAAAAAGAAATTTGGTGGATTACCAAAGAGGTCCATATGACACCACCAACAATGATAGCACTTTCTAACCATTTGTTTACATTGTTAAAGGATTGTCATGCTTCTAGTAATTATCTTTAAAAATGATTAAAGATGCTTATTTCTGTTTCAAAAAATAAAAACAGAAAAAGGAAAATAAGAATACTATCTTACAACTATATGGATGTTTGTCATCAAGGAGTTCTTGGGTGTCTTCTTTCCTCTTAGTGAAATGTAGATTAAGATTGAGATTGCCTATCATGGCTTACAGGGGCCTACTTGATAGAAAATGAAGTCACATTAACAGTTAGTCTCGATAAACCAGTCAAATGGGCATCGGAGTCTGGTGCGCCTCCCTTTTCTCCCAGCGATGGAGATTAAAATCGGGCTTCCCTTTAGAGCCATGGGCCTACTTGATAGAAGCCTTGAAGTCATCATTGGATCTTATGACTCTCGCGGGAAAACAAGTAATAAATCAGTATTGGTGGCATTTTTCAAGAACCATGAGAGGACGCTTAACAAGGCTTTCTTAAAGCCAACTCGATGTTAAGTAGGAAACAAAGGGTGCACTCCAAATCTACTCTTGCAGAATCCGAAACCCCTAAAGAGGCAATCACTGGGTGCTTTCTCACACAAATGGAGAGAGATAAACATCATTCCATGGTTCCTTTAGAAACCTCGAAAATCCAAATTTTCGAATAAAGGGTAAAACAATGATTTCGGTCAAAAATCCGGAATTTTTTTAGATCTCGGACGATGGAATGGACCTCACCATTATAATCGTCTCGCGAAATCTAGGTAAATTTCGTTGCATTCCAAGACAGTCGGGATTTACACGTATTTCGAGGCAATTGGATAAATGAGCAAATGACAAGTGGCATGAAGTCCCACACCACATGGATACATGCGGTGTGGAAGCACGTGGTCTGGGGAGCAAGTGGTCTTGCATGAGGATAAACAGCAGGATGCTAGGTGTTCGATAGGCTTGCATGGAGAATAAGTGGGAAAGTGGTGTCAAGGGACTTAGGATAAAGATGCTCTTTAACTAGACCAAATGGGTCCGGGGGGAAAGGAAGGAAACCAAGTTCAAAAAGAGGGTTTGAGAGAGAGAGACTCCACCTTCTCTCTAAATTTCCCGGCGATTGGACCGGCGGTTTTAGGCGAAGCAAGGGGAAGAGTTCATCCTCACGACAAGGGCTTTGCATAGAGACCGGAGTTGGGGAGTTTCAACAAACTCCAAGAAGTAGGTTCTTCCCCATTTTGGTCATTTTTACCCTAAGGTCAGGTGGTGGTCGCATGTTTGGCGATGTTTGGTTGTATTTTGAACCCTGAGAAGCTACCACATAGGGGTAGTACACATTAACCGGACCTTATAACTGGTTTTTAGGTAGGAAGGAAAGGGAATTTGGCGGTGTGCCTTTCCGGTAAATTGTAGCCATTATCAAGAACTCGATGAGCCAGTTCGTGGAATTTCTCAAATTCACCGGTGTACTTAAGTTACTAACCGCTTACTCTAAACAGTTAAATAGGAAGGGCACACCGGGCCGACTAGGCGGCACCACGCCAGTGCCGAGATACACCGCCGACCGGGTCATGCACCCGCCGCCAGTGTCAGATACACCGCCGGCCGGGTCAGGCACCCGGCCGGCTGCCAGATACACCGCCCGTTAAGGCACCGAGCTCAGTGCCGAGGCACACTACCGCCGGGCAGTACCTCGGGCCTGGCTTAGTGTTATACACCGCCGCCAGGTTAGCGCACCCGCCGCTTAGTGTTGGTGATACACCACTGCCAGCGGCGCGCACCCAGTCGTAGTGGCGTACACAACCACCAGGGTTAGAGTCCCGGTCGGTTGTTAAGGCACACCGGCCGGGTTGGTTAAGGCATCCGGCCAATGACGTGTTGAGGCACTCCCGGCCGGGTTACCGACTGATGAGTTCTGCATGAGTCCCTCTGACGGTTCCCTGATGAGCGAGGGGTGAAGGCACACGACTCGACTAGGGCGGCGCACACGGCCGGCCAGTTGAGATCACACTACGGACGGCATAGGCTCACCGACAAGGACTCCGCCTGGGGCTGGTTACCCGGACGACGTGATGGTTCACCCCTGGATGGGCTCGCCTCGATCTGCCCACCGACGGGTGCTCGCTAAGTCGGAAGAGACACTCGGCAAAGGCTGAACCGGTAGAGCTGGTCGGCCGAGCTAGCCGAGAAGGCAGCCGGGCCTGGCTTAGGGGTCGGGCTGGTGGGATTCACAGAAGAGCCATCCGGCAAATCTGGCCACAGCCGTCCTGTGGCCGCTTAGCCGGGAGGACAAGTACAATCAAGGTGCTGCTAGTGTTGGTCAAGGTCAAGGTGTGTTATGGCTACAGTGAATACACACATGCGCAGAATATGACATGTTAATGTGTGTTGTATGATATATTAACATAGGTTGTGCATGAAGGAGAATTATATGTATTAATCATAATTATCCATGGTATGTTGAGGGATGCATGCTTGAACTTGAATATAAATGTCCAAATGATGCATGGATAAATAAGCATGAGTATGTGTGCGTGGATGGTTATATATATACAATTGGCATAATAGCATTGCACGTGCAATTCGAAAAACATCGTGATGACACGGGGCGTGGAGGGCATGGTCTTGATCGCATCGGGTAATGTGTTCATGGTGTCGGCACACTTGCCAGGTCAACACCGCGGTATGGTGTCGATCGTGGATTCAGTAATGTGACAAAGTCCAAAATGAGTCACACGGTTTTGAAAGGAATGAAAATAAATATACGTGTGTCAAGCATAGCAAGACGGGGCAGATCAACTCCCCCGTGGTGAAAGACCCAAATGTTATTCACTGCTAGACATGAATCCCAAGAATGTAAGTTCGCGGAAAATGTTGGAACGGCGTGCGATGGTGAAACCCGAAAACTGCGGGCCCACAAATATATAAACATTACCGAAAATACTGAATCAAATGAACATTGAGTTTTCCCAATGGGTTACAAACTTTAAAACAAAAACTCGTTGGGGAAATGGTCATCAGAACAAAATGACAGCTGATTACCACTTCGCATAGGTAGGTGCGGTAGGGAGTCTGCGAGTGACTCGATACGGGCATGAGGACATTCATGCATTGACATTCATGGTATCTTACTAATGTGTTTTCAGACGTATCACGCATGTGCACTTAGCGAGGAGTAACCCTGGTAGAGATTATTACTACCGGGCTGGGCCACCCCGCCGTGACCCTTTCAGTACACAAGATTCGTGCTCCTTCAAGGCCGTGAGGCGGAGAAGGCCGGGCTGTGGCCTTCGAGAAACATTTTGTAAAAAAATAATGGAACAATGTAGTTCATTTATTTTGCATGTAAAAAGAGTCAGACATTAAACCTTTTAAAAATGACCCCAAAATTGGGTGTCACATCCTCGTGAGAAAGTGGCCATGAAGATATGACCGGCTAACTGAGATTATGGGACTTTCTACATATT